>JAUTXW010005097.1:0-600000 GCA_030620095.1 Kuschelorhynchus macadamiae | reverse complement strand
AAAATTTGTTTAATACCATGTTTGATAAAGCAAATTCTATTACAGAAATAAATCATTACAAACGTGAGCTTGCTAAGCTTTCACCTGAAGAAATTAGGTATAGAACTCTTTTTTATGAAATATTGGACCATATTTTAATTGAAATGACACTAAGATTTCAAGACTGTGAAAACCTTACATTTTCATGTTTGGCAGGTTCTGCAAAATTTTCCGAATATAATTTAAATTTTCCGACTGCTCCATTTGAAAATTTGTTACAGTTATATGGGGAAATATTTTCAAAAAGTCAATGACTTAGAGCTTGGTCTTATTTTTGCCAATGAGAGTAATTGAGGCGTTTCTAGGAAAATCCTTATAAGTCCAAAAATTAGAATCCTGGATAAATAAAAAAACTACCTACATTTGTAATTAGTTTAGTTAATGATTTTATTTTTTGTATACGGATTCATCATTAAAGTCATGACCAGCTTAGTAAAATATTTTTTTTTTAAGTGAACATAATTATATTTAAAGAAAATTGTTGGACGTATGATGTTCTTATAAGAAATATTAAAAAACTGTTTGATATATAATGTTTTTATTTGAATTGTAAAATGGGAACACAAAAAAAAACTTATTCTAACTTAAATTTAAAAAGTGGATATATCTTAGTCTTCACAACCACTGCTATTATCAACATTATCAGTCACAGCAGACTCGTCGGCATTATCAGAAGCGTTATAGAATTGTTAACATGACTGTATATTCTTTGTCTAAGCAGTACTTCAAGGACCTTACAGAAATTGCAGATGATTGAGATAGGTCTATAACATTTTATATCGGATCGATTTCCGCTTTTAAAAATAGGACATACCTTTGATGATTTTCATATTAATGGAAATGTACCTGATTTTAAACAAAGATTCATCAAGGTGGTCAGCGGTCGAGCCAGGACGCATGCACAGTCTCTCAAAATAAATGCGTGTATATTTATTATTTTTACATTAACTGGTAAAATTGTGGTATGAATCCAAGATGGCCTGAAAAAATTACTTAATAGATTGATTTTAAATTGTTTGCCATAACTAGTTGTGTTATAGAGATGAACTAGTAAAATTGTTGTTCTAACTCAAGATGGCGGAACAAAATGGCGCCAAAAAAAATGTGTATAATCGTGAAAAAATCACCCTCTCAGGTTTTATATATCACGACGTTCTATCGTCCCTAGATGTCCAAAAACTATGTGTTATCAATTTCCTTGGTGCGTCTGTCGGTTTGTCTGTCTGTCTGTCAGTTCGTGGCGTAGCTTAAAAACTACTTATCAGATTGACTTCAAATTTGAGTCAAAAATTAAGGGTCATATGGGGATGACATTATAATATTTTGGTATTATTTTTTGATGGTGAAACAAAATGACGGCCAAGTAAAATTTTAAAAAAATCAATGTAAAAAAATCTTATTCAACTGGCACTCAGTTGCTTATTCATTGATTGGAAAATTACAATCTCTTGGGTTCTCGGACACACACGACAAATCTACAAAGGGATGATCTAAAAGTCAACTTAGTATGAATTAAACTCAAGTTAATTCTTTATGATTTTTATACTGGGGTTTCCTTTATTTAGTATGACTTTAGAGTTCCTATCAGATCAAAGTATTAAAATTATTATGTTTTATTATTATTACTAGATAGCATTCGTATAATTATAACAGAACAAAATTCGGAATTTATTTCAAAAACTATATTTTTCTAGCGTAAGAGTTGGTTTCATTATCCAATATTGCCCATATCAGCATTCAAAGTAGCTTTCACTAAGCAACAACTAAGGGTGGATAGGCTGTCAGGATCCCGGACAAGAACGAGTGGTATAGTGGGGCAATTAGTTTTACAAGCAAAACGCTAGCTTACTGCACCGATGGGTCACGGATGGCCGGGGTGCAGTCATCAGATGCAGAAGTGTATATAGAGAAATTAAACTATAGGAAAAGCTTTCCTCTTTGGATGTACACAACCAGGCAGTTACGATGGAGGAAGTCAAAGGAGGATTAAAAGACGAAGTGATCATTTGCTCAGACAGCCAAGCAGCGTTGAAAGCAGTGAATTCACCCAAGGCCAGTACGGTCTTGGTCCAGGACTGCTATGAGGCATTGAAAGGATTGGCAATGACAAAAAGAATAGAACTCATTTGGGTCTCTAGTCACCGTGGAATAGCAGGCAATGAGAAGGCCGGTGAGCTAGCAAAACTTGGAGCCAACATGCCGCCCATAGGACCGGAGCCTATACTAGCATTGTCAAGGCAGCAAGTTAAGGTGGGCCTAAGTGAGTGGTAGAGAGTGGCACACCTACAGCAAAGGAAGGCAGAAAAAAGATTTTGTCGTGGGACCTGATAGGGCCAAAAGGGGCAGGTTGCTTACTAGAAATAGGTGATCATTAGCTTCCTCATAGGGATGCTAACAGGCCACTGTCGCTTGAGGAGATATCTAGCACTGCTAAACATAGAGGATGACTCGACCTGTGACGGATGTGGTGAGGAGGAGGAAACTCCGCTACAGTAATTGTGTAGAGCCAGCCTGCGGCAAGACATATTCAGAGTAAAGATGCTGCAAGAGGACATTGTCAAGGACTTTTCTTGGAACAGGTTCAAGGAAGCAATGGAGGTGGTGTAAATGGTTGGGGTGAGATCTTGGGTAAATTGCAAAGGCCATATTTGGCCTACCGGCTACTCTTCAACTTCTATTATTACTCCTACTTTCAATATTTGTTAAGAGGGTCTTAAATCTAAATAAAACAATAAAAAATACATCTTCTTAAACTCCGTCTCCGAGAAACTGCAATACATATCTAAATAGACTTATGACAAGTTACTAATGAATTACAACCATTAGGATTTGGTATTGCCATATGGGCTTCTTTATGTGAGTTCAATATGATTCAATTTGTATAGTTTAAAGTTATTTTAACGTATCTAAAATATATTATTTTGTTCGATTAAATAATAATAAACCGTCATTTTACTATGTATATGAATGATATGTTATTGTCATGTAGACCAAAATACAAAAGTTCTAACCTCACTACTAGTAGTGTGGTTAGAACTCTTGTATTTTGATCTATCTTCCACCACAGGTTCCAGTGTTAGGACTTGTCATGTAGACAACAATTTTATATAAGTAGATAATTCTGTTGTTCCCTATGTTTAAGATCGTGAAAGATTGGGTTTTTTATGACGGTTTCACCATATGCTTATCAAATAATAACAATTAATTATTATTGATAAGGTGCTATAAGTTTCTATAATATTGTATAAACTTTATTTGACTTTTAGATTGAGCAGAATACTTTTTAATGTATATTATTTTCTTATTGCTAGCCTAGGGAATTTAAAATCAGTAGATGCTACCGAGTTGCGCATATTTTGATATAATGCCTTTAGGGAAGGGCTAGAAAGTTTTAAGAAATTAACTTTCGATTTTACGTGAGAAGCTAAAAATTGGTATGTTTCAAAATTCAGTTAGGTCGGTTGTTCTTAAATTCTTCTTTTTGGTGGTATTATTACGGGATCAAGTCGTATACGGAGTGTTCACCAAGTTGAGGGCTAAATAAATTAAACTTTAATTTAAATATTTTCTGGGGTTTTAAATTTTTAGTTTATCTAAAGAAATTTACTATTTTTTTTTTTGCTTACGATTGAGGTTTTAATTTAGATTTAATAAATTAGTTATTAATTTTAAGCATTATTTTTCTACAGTCATTTTTAGATTTTTTATATTTTGTTTAGTAGATTTTTAAGTGTTTTAAAAAAGCAAATGTTTTATTTAGACAATTAACAAACAACAATACCACTAACATTGCCAAATTACCTGTTTAATATTACTGACAATTATATTTAATAACCCTTGATTTCATTTATAATATCTTTGTTAATTTCATTAATATTGACAAGATGTCCCCTACCTAATATTTTAAACAAATATGGAAATAATTAAATTCATAGGATTATTATGCTCGATAAAGTTCGTCAATATTATCACAATGCAATATTTGGGAACTTAACATTCCGGGCGTATTTTTTGAAACTACAGAAATAACAAGTAATTGGAATCATCGTTTAGTCCTCATTTGCCAAGTGAAAACAACATTATGAAATTTTTCACTAATAGATTTTTGGACACCTTTTTACTTTGACAGCCTTATTGTGTGTTTTTATGAGTCATTACATCTGGTTGGTGATTTATTTTGTTAATTTTGCAACAATTTCAAATCTCAATGACGTGTCTTCTTATGGAAAGGTGGTCTGATGGTCTTCATTTTGCTTCAGTTTTTTTTTAGGTCTAATATTGTGATCTCCATTTTAAGTGTCACACTTCATTACCTGTTCATTTTTCAATTATTTCTTGGGTGTTTGGAAATGTTTAAATTTGCTATAAGTTACAAATGGATTTTCTCAACTGCTGGAGGAAGACGTCTTTGATCGGTGCTGTGTGGCAGTTTTCAGTTGGCGTTTGTAGTTTCTGCATCCGGCTAGTCAATTTATCGTTCTCGTGTCCGGTGTTATATGATATTTGTCCAGTTCTATATTACAGGCGATGTTATCCTTGCCAATCATGTACAGTTTACACTGGCGCGAGTATGAGTAAAAATTTAAATATTTAGAATTCCAAACCACCTCAAAATGGTCATCTAAGAGCCCTTAAACCCAACTATAAGGATGAATATTTTTCGCCTTTAAGACACTTAAAACGGGCATACGAAACGTAAAATTATCTTTACTAATTTTTCGTGACAATAGATGGTAATTTTCTTCTATACTGAATAAAATATCTAAAACTTAATCTTCGCCAGTAGCTGCTTTGGAATGGTCAGACCGTGGAGCAATCTTCACTACTAGTTTTTTAAATTGGCTAAAAATTGTGTTGGGATTATTTTCATTAAATAAATCCGGCTGGGTCCATCGTCCATCACAAATAAATAATTAATATTTTCTGCTACGTTTTCTATTAAACCTCAGTGGACTAAAATGACAAGTTACTGTTCTCGACATAAATCATCGACTAGGTGCAACAAATTGCTTTGATTTCTAAAATATAAATTTTTGACCTCGAAAATCTCATAAACTACAGATTTTAGATTAAACAATTTTAACAATAAGTATTAAAAATTGCTTTACATTCCCTAAGAAGGGCAGGTTTGGAAACATCGCGGATATCACGAGCGAATCCCGCGTAGTTTTATCAAGAGTGTATCAAGTTTTATTAAAATCCTTTTTGCCAACTTTCAATAACTGGAGATCATCAGAAGAACTAATTTAGACATGATAAGCCAGCATACGCCTAAAACTTCTTCTCTTGTAAATGAGACAGCACACTTTTTCTCTGTAACTTTAGAAACATGACAATCTGAAAAAGTTTCTGTGGGTTACATTTTATTACAAAACACTGTTTGGAGTGATTAAATATCAATATTCTACAAATCCCAGGTTTCTTCTTGATATGGCCTCATCTTTTAGATTTTCAAATCGATTATTTTTCCATTTCTCTAACTATCAGTTGGTTAGGAGGCTAGATGGAATTGTAATGTGAACTAACTAATTAATCGTTACAAACTAAGTCTTACTAAGCGATCAATAAACGTCACGAGTCCTCCATATTACTCTTTAGTTTCGCATGTTCCAAGTAACTAAAATTTAATCTACTGACTTAAAATGAATTATTATTTGGTTATAAAGAGTTAACTGAGCTTTTAGCCTGAAATTTAAGATAAGTTTTGCCCAAGCTAAAACCCTTATATTTTATATATATATATATATATATATATATATATATATATATATATATATTGCTTATTCTCTTTAGAAACACCACCATAAAATAGATGAAACGGCGAAAATCAAGTTAATATCTTTCTTCTCGAAAGAGCTAGGTATGAGCTAAAGATCCTGCAGTTTAAATTACAAGCGAACTGAAAAATGAAATGAAAAGCGACTATATAGCTGAGTCAGTAGAATCTAAAACATTAAGTTGTATTTTGCAACTAGGATACCGATTTTTAGAAAATTGATTTGCACTTTTCTATTCTGGTTTTTAATTTACTATGCAATATCACGAAAGTCGAATTTAATACATACAAAATATTGCCTTCAGATAAACCAGAATACATTTTTTTTTTTAATGAAAAGAAGTAAAAATAAATAATTGTAATATGAATTTGTAGAAACACTTTCTTATATACTTATGTTATATACAAAGAATCTGAACTCTGCCTAATTAAAATAAAATATCCACCTAAAATTAAACAATAAGCAGAAAGAAGATCCGATTAAAAATTCGTCTTAGTAAAAGTTTTTAAGTCGGCATTTGGTTATCGCTGTAAAAGTAATTTAATAAACATTTTTCAAAACTCACTGCACTCTATCCTACCCTTGCAAAATACATTTCATTATTTCTATATGAGCATCGTATATAATTTTAATTATTTCTTTCAAAAAGTTGCAATAGAGAACAAAAATTAGAAATATATGACTAATGAAATTTGGCTGAAATAAAGAGGAACTGGGGGAAATTTATTTGTTACTTCTTCAAATATATTTTACATATTTTAATTTTTTTCAATAACTTAGGTTGTTAAAAGGTAAAGAGTATCTCATTGTATAGACTACATATAATCTACATAATTGTCACCTAATTTATAACTGAAAATCTGCGAATATTTCAATAAAGAAATTTTATTTTTCCCTTTTATCTTTCCACAATAGCCGTTGCTTGTGTCAACCTATTTAATTTCGAACCCTATCTAATTTTCAATAACAAACATTAATGAGCTTTGTTTATTTTTAGTATTAACCTCATTATATGGACAGGTCATGCTGCAGTTGGCGTTGACATGCATGGCATATATTCTTTTATAGATTTAATTTAATACATTTAACAACATGGATTTATTTTACTTTGTCAAAAAAATATGAAGGCAAGGAAGTTGGTGGTGTTACTTTATTAGAGGGACTGAAAAATGAAGTACATTCGTTACAAGAATACTTATAACTTAAGGATATCTGAAGTAATGGATACTTTGATTATTTCGATATTAGTTGGTTTCTGCCGAAGTAATCAAACGTATAATTTGGTAATCTTACGGTACTAGGACGTTCGAATACAATACATAATATAATATCAACTTCTTCAACTATATAATTAAAAATATTTGTTGAAACATATTAGGGATTTTTTAAAAATAAAATTAATACTTTTGAAAAAGGGTCTAGTTTTAGCAATGATTTAATCAAATACAGTAGAAAACTAATATATAACATATTCTAAGAATGTCTTAGGAAGTTATATAGAAACGGGGAGGGCTGTATCCAAGTAGTGTCTGGTAGCATTTTACTAAATATAAACTGTTACAACAGAAACACGCCTCTCAACTACGTCATTTCAATATATAATCTGATTCAGCACACCGTCGGACAACTTAATCGTATACTGAAACATTCGATGTAAGTTTTCTAACTCAGTACCACTTGATTCTTGACTTTGGATACGACGCATGTGTGTTCGAATTCCTGTTCAAGGAAACGACATGTTTTTAGTTTTTTTTTTAACAAAACTTATAATTAATTGAAAATATTGATTTACATGGCTTTGAAGCTTTGTATAGCGGTACTAAACAAAATATCGACTCTTTTTTATCTTTTAAGTTTATCTCGGAGAAAGATGTTTCAATTTCCCTGTTTTCTATAAAATCCTGTGCTGTCGGAGCAGATGGTATCCACATTAATTTTATAATTATGTGCTGTCCTTTTATTCTTAAATATTTGACGCATGTAGTTAATTTTTGTATTGAGCACTCAGTTTTTCCATCTGATTGGAAAACAGCGCATATTATACCTTTACTTAAGGTTAGCAAACCCTCGGGATATAATGATCTTAGGCCGATAAGTATCCTGCCAGTCCTGTCTAAGATACTGGAATATGCAGTTAAACGTCAACTAGTGGAACATATTGAAAAGTTTAAGATCCTTCCTGAAACACAATCGGGATTCAGGGAGGGACACGGGTGCGCGACGGCTTTACTTAATGTAACCGACCACATTTTTACGGCTGCTGATAGGGGTCTATGTACAATTTTAATTTTACTTGATTATTCCAAGGCGTTTGACACCTTGAATCACGCGGCTTTGGAAATAATACTAAGATTTTGCGGTCTAAGTCAGTCTGCTGTGCTTTTTTTCAAGAATTATCTTAAAGATAGGAAACAAGCTGTTGTGCTTAATGGCAAGTCCTCTCACTATCTATCCACTACTAAGGGTGTACCGCAAGGGTCAGTTTTGGGTCCCATATTATTTACTTTGTATACTTCTATGTTGCCTACCTTCATAACTAACTGTAATGTACAAATGTACGCTGACGATACGCAAATATTTTACTCTTTTCATCCGAATGCTGCAGAATATAGCTGTCAAGTTATAAATACGGATCTGGATATTATTCGCAGAGTTTCCCTTGATCATTGCTTGAGATTAAATCCGAACAAGTGTACAGCTATGTTATTTGGAAGGCCGGGCGATAGAACTAAGGTTTCGGGTAGATTGGACATTCGCATTGACAACCAGCGGATACCATTTAAAAATGAAGCTAAAAATCTGGGACTGATTTTGGACTGTGATCTAAGGTTCGAAAAACATATTTCGAATTGTATCAAAAAAGCAATTGTTAGATTAAAACTTCTTTATAATTCAAGGCATATTCTTGACTTAAATTTAAAACGGATTTTATGTGATTCTTTGGTGCTGTCGATTTTCAATTATTGCGATGTTGTGTACGGACCCTGTCTCTCAGCCACGACGGCGCAGCGGGTGCAGAGGATACAAAATTGCTGTCTTAGATTTATATATGTAATAAGAAGACGTCAGCCTGTGAGTCACAAACTTTTCGAATCTCGATGGCTTAACATGAAAAGGCGACTTAGGTTTCATTGTGCAGTGTTATATCATAAAATACTAACTAATAAAAAGCCTTCCTATCTGTATCGTAAAGTATTATTCAGAACAGACGTTCATACATTAAATATTAGGTTTAAGGGTACTCTGACTCCGCCTATGCATAGAACCTCATTTTTTGAGAGGTCGTTTTCTTATCAGATCGCCTCTGTTTGTAATGCCTTACCTCCTGGCCTCGCATGTCGCTCCGTGCCTTCCTTCCGATATAATTTAAAAAAATATTTATTTAATAATTAACCTAAAAATAACAAAAAAAAAATCGACCAGATAGTCCTGTTTTACAAAACAAAAATTATAAGTCAGTATCAATTAAATTATTGAACGTTAAGTATAGTTATTATAATATTGTGCTATGTGTAGAGCAATATGCATTTTTTTACTACTACTCTTGGGTTAAGTGTAAAAACACCTTATCAAGACTTGTCTCAATAAGGTGAACTTCGCCTTTTCATCCTTTATAAAAAAAGTGTATTATACATATTTTTGTACTATTTTGAATAAAGAGTTCAATTATTATTATTATTATTATAAATATGCGGATTGAGTTAGATTAGGATTGGTTTGGATCGCTGTAAAGAAGACGCGTGGTAGCGCGCCAACAAAATTCCGAGTCTTTGTGCTGTAACAGTTTATATTTAGTAAAATCGCGTCCCGGTATAAATGCAAAATGGCATAGACAAGTTGCGTCCCAGGATTTTGTTACCCTTTAATACTATTGGCATTAAATTTCCGTACACGTAATTTTGTATTGTTTGAATCCACATGCGGCGATAACCCAAATGTGTGATAGAGCTCCAAAAAAAAGCTCTAACATAGGCTAACCAAAAAGGCAGTCTGATCACTGAAGAACAAATTTGAACTTTTTTTTTTGTTTCTTGACCAAAACTTATTTTTTTGCGCTCAACTGGTTGGCTCGCAAAAAAAATCTGAATTATTTATTACAAAATTTTAACTTATGGGCATATACGTTATACAATAAACATACAAAATATAAACTGCTGGAACTTCGAAGTGCACCAAGGAAATTTTTACTGGAAATTCAAAATGATTCGCCTTTTATTTGATCAATATCCGTAGTATGCATCCTGATAAGGGCAGCCTCAAGACATCATAGCAACCGTATTATACAGGGGGTTACATAGGAGCCTCTCATTTTTTTAAAAGTTTCAGAATTCTTACTATCGAAGATTTCTTTTTCTCTTTGTGCAACCAAAATTATCTAGAGCGAAGTACGAAAAAACTATTTTTAGCGATTTTGAAAATTTTTCTTCTTTTCTGACATAGGGGTTTTTTTTCGAAAAATTGATTCTTAAAAATAATCTGCTGAACAAAGCCCACTTGTGATAATCAAAGGTATATCTGTCAGATTATGAACAAGGTTGGCACACATATTGTATACAGGGTTCACCAAAAACTGATATGTCGGGCTTTGTTTTTTGAATGAATTTTGAATTCGATGTTAATAATGGACATTTTTACGGAAACTGTGCTTTTACATTTGAAATTTGCTGTAGTTCTTTCAGATATTGCCTTTAATTTGAAACAGATTTTTTTAATAAAAAATGAAACATTGCCTTTTATTATTGATATATTTCTCTTTTTCCCAATAAATGTTATTTTTGTTAATAAGGAATTACTTAAACTGTTTACCCATCATTTCGAATTAACTGAGAATATGTCCTAATAATATAGTGGGTAACAAAGGTCTGGAATACTCACTACCTTGCGGAGCAGAAATTCAACATTGTTAACTTTTAGAATCGGTAGAGTTTTTGCTGCACCCTGTATACAATATTCATGTTGGAATACCTACGGGTGCCAACTTTGATCATAATATGATAGACCATACCAAATCTGATTGCCATAAGTGGGCTTTGTTCAGTAGACCATTTTTAAAAAATAAATTTTTCTAAAAAACCCTGTATGTCGGAAAGGAAGAAAAAATTTCAAAACAGCTGGAAGTTGTTTTTTGGTACCTAACTCTAAATTATTTTGGATGCACAAAGAGAACGAGAAAACTTCCACAGCATGAGTTCTGGTCTAATAAACTTTTGAAAAAATCACAGGGTCTTAACCTATAACACCCTATATAAGAGGGTTGCGATGGAGCCCTGAGGCTGCCCTTGTCGGGCTATATATATTCTAGAAATTGGTCAAACAAAGGCCGAAAACCGTAACTCAAAATCGTCATTCGTATTGAAAATATTTTATTTTGAATTTCCAGTAAAAATTTCCAGCAGTATAGGTAACAATATATTGTTGGTTCAACAAAAGCAATTAAATAGCACATTTTTATCATTGAATCTAAAGTTTAGACACTCATTTTGCGCTTCGTAGCCTGATTTTTTAAATCAGCCTCTGAGACATCTCTCGTAATAATCCAGTAGTAGTTGGTTATCATCTCACAGTTTCATTTTCCCTGAAACCGTCTTTCCATGTTTTGAAATATCCGGGTGGAACGTCTCACCGTGCTCGACATTTACAACACCACAATTTTCCGGAAACGACATATTACACACTAGAGTTTGGTAACACAAAAGAAGTTAGACAATCAGGTCTTTATAGTTTTCTGCTTCTATGTTTCTCAAAAACATTGTTGAGAACATTTTTAAGACATTCCAAGCGTATTTTTCCATGCCTTCGAGTATGAAATCGAATTGCGCATCTCCGAGTTCGCTCTTATTTTTTACCCTTTTTTTCTGAACCAAACGGTCTACGTGTGTGCACTCTTACACATTCCTAAACAGCCCCTTAGGAGGTACCATTTGCGAAAAAAAGTCCACAATTACATTATTCCTGTGACAATAACCAAAACAGTCTCAATACGCATCCCATGGGTCCTAACCGATACGCTTCATGTGAAACAGCACTAAAGGATACCAAATTTTTGATAAAGTTGTAGAAATTAATACCAAATTGAGTAAAAGTAACAATACGTATAAAAAAGCATAAAAATAATAATTAATACTACCAAATTCACTACCACCACAAACAAATTTATTATGCCGAGGCGCTATAAAAATATCCTATTGCTACCGCTTATTTCAAGTAATCTACCAATTATCAGAAATGTTTTATTTTCCCTAATATTCCTGAATACAAGCTTATTATTTTCTTTACTGAGCTGCAAAACTAGCACACTTCGACCTTTTAATGTGTTTCCTTAAACGATTTTAAACCGAGCTTAGAGAATCCTTGACGTAAGACCGCCAATCCCCACTAAAAATTAATGAGCCGCAATCGACGAGCTCTATCCATTCTATTCCAATATTACGACCTGTAACTAATTTGTACTTAATTGACAAGAATAACCGTGTGTAATTTGCAATCGACATGTAGCTCCTAATTCTAACGTAACAACATGGACAACCGATACAAACGAATGGACCAATCGATACAGGAGTAAGGGGGATCTCTATTAATTAGTCAAGAGACCTAAAGGGTGACTCGATCGACGGCAAATGAAACCATTAACGTTAAATAATAAAGGTCAATTTAAACACTACATTACGCTACGTGGCCAAAAGGAGAAATAAAATCCATACCATGAAACTTTACAGTGTTAAAATACGAGGTCAAGCACGGTTCTAAACTTTTGAATGTTTAATGTAGAAGTTTTCTAAGAATGTAAGGTATATACTGAGGAAATATAGGTAGGCTTTGTATTCTCACTGTCAATAACTTATTTTTGTGTAATGTATAGGATGTCTGGATTTCGGTTTCATTATAGGGTATCTCGGTTTTTTGTAAAGATAGAGACTTGTGGTTTTTGCGAAATGTTACTGAGTTAGTGTGGTTTTTAAAATACAGGGTGATTTAGAAAATTTTCAATTTTCAGTTACCCTTGTGCCCCGGTTAGATGAACCCACAGTAAAAAAAGTAATGACTGTTTCCTGTACATTTTATTCTATTCTGTAGAAACCAATGCGGTACTCAGTTTTCTCCGAGTCATCCTATATATTTTTGTATTTGTCAAGTATATATATATATATATATATATATATATATATATATATATATATATATATATATATATATATATATATATATATATATATATATATATATATATACATATATATATATATATATATATATATATATATATATATATATATATATATATAAAATTATTCAATTTGTTTCTTAAACCCGGTATATATTAATTGCACTTTTTTCTTGGGTATAGGTTTATTTGCAAAATCAAACAATGGGATTAACTTGACGTTTTGCCAATCATAGTAGGCTTTCTCAAAAATTGCTCATTCCTTTATTATTTTTTTTTGGTATATATGGCTTTCCTTACCTATCTACAATTAATTTAAAAAACATTTAGTGCTCTAATTATAAAATAACATTTACAATTTTTCTAAAACTGATTTAAAATGCTGTACTATTGACAATAATTATTACAAAATTAATAAAATAAGGTTACATACCTCGAAAAATACATGTTGATTATTTATTTATATTTAAATAATAGGAAGCAAGTTAGTGGTTTGCCAGACAACTCATGGCACAGTTTTAGTTAAAAAGGTGTTCTTATCGTAGTACGTTTTTTTTTGAGGAATTTAAAAAAATATCTTTAAATTCCTCCCAAAAAAAAAATAATAAAGGAATGAGCAATTTTTGAGAAAGCCTACTATGATAGGCGAAACATCAAGTTAATCCCATTGTTTGATTTTGAAAATAAACCTATACCCAAGAAAGAAGTCCAATTAATATATATATATATATATATATATATATATATATATATAGTGTTCAGAATTGGGAATCTTGGAAACTGTAAGACAGTTTTAGACAATTTTGTTACTAACTTAATGTTTTTTGTTAAATGACTTGAGCTATTTGTGTTTTCGAGACATCGGTGAAAAACCGAAATGGTGTATTTTATTAAAATTTATTTAATTATTTGTCAACGGCCATGCCAATTTACAATATAAAATTTACAAAGTACAAAGAGTTACTAAGGCTAAATCACTTAGTTACTAGGTACATTACATAAAATGACAATACAACGCACACTTAAAATCATAAAATTGGTTCAAATTGTCCAAAATAAAATAAAATTTTAAAATCTATTTATTTGTTCCCTAAAGCCATCCAATGAAGTTCCACATATATCAATATTACAGTGATACTTATTAGCAGTCGTAACCATTCTGGTGATAGGGTTATTGTGTCCATAATTAGTTGGATGGCATCTAACAAAAAAGTCTCAGAACGACGATTATGCCTTACAGGTATATAAAGTTGAATATTATTTAATAATTCGGGGCAGTCAGTGTCTGAATTTATTAACCTATGAAAGAAGCAAAAGTCTGCTGCAGTTCTACGATCTTGTAAAGTCAACAAACCAAGTTGCCTTCTAATGCCAGCATAAGTAAAATCTTCCCTCTGGTACCCACTCCTATACCCTACAATTCGAAGAAACTTATTTTGCACCCCCAAGATTGAGTCTCTCTGTGTCGTATATGCTGGATACCATACCACCGACCCATACTCTAAAACTGAACGCACCATACAGCAGTATAACATTTTAAAAGTTGAAGCGAAATCAGCTGATGACCTTTGGACAAAGCCAAGAAACTTCAATGCTTTGGAAACCACTTGCCCTATTTGAGGATTAAAGCTCAGTTTTTATCAAAAAATGATTCCCAAGTCACGAATTTCATTACAGATGTTTAGTTCACAGTTATTAATGCTATAAGGAAATTCTAATGGATTATTGAGTCTTGAAAATATTACCTGAAAATATTTGTTTATGTTAAGATCTATATGATTTTTGCAACACGATATGAAGAAACTATCAAGATCCACCTGCGAAAATTATAAACTATTGTTTTTTGTTGCAATATTTAGATCTATGAGAAATATAAAAAAATATGTCATATCTTCTTTTTTTTAATACTTGTTAAATCTATACAAATATTCAACTTTTAACGTAGAATTTAATTTTTAATTCAAACGTTTCGGTTTTTTGAAACCATCATCAACTTCTGTTTTGATTATAGCCACCATATTGGATTTTCTGTCTGTTAAAAATTGCACAGTTTTACCTTATCAACGATACAAAATACGCGAAAAAAAGAATAAACTATTGCGAATAACACAAAATTCATTTTTCAGAAAAATACATTACCGGGTCAATATAAAAAAATAGCAATAACCCGTGATGTGGATCGAATAATGAATTTCCTACACTCTTTGCACGAATCGACATAAATGTTAATAATTCAAATAAAATAAATGTTACCTTTAGAAGCAAAATACTAGCTAAATAGAAACTAAAATGTTGATAAAAAGCAAGTATTTGTTTGTTTCCCTTGTATATTCTTAGCAGTTCTAGGGTAGTATTAAAGCTTAATTTTACTTCTAATAAACAGTCTATCATATATTTATTTATTTATTTATTCAAACTCTACTGAGAATAACTCTCTCTCTAAATAATTGGCTTAGACTAGTCACATAGCAAACTTTCCTTAAGTAACTGAATTAAGAGTCCAAAGTTAAGGTTTCAACAAAACAGATTAACAAATTAAAAGAAATAGGTTAACAAAAATATACTAATATAAAACTTACAGTATAAGACCAAACATCGCCGCATAACAGTTGTAAATATTAAAGGTACTAATTGTAAAATATCACACACAATTTAAAATTAGACATTTGAAACTTTTAAAGTTATTACAAAACAAATCATTATTTAAAAATCGATGTAATTTTTCACTATTCGGCGGATGAAAGCATTATTGCCGTAATTTGTGACGTGATAATTTTCCTAAAATAGTATCACTAATCGTATAGGCCTTGGAGGAACTCGAAATAAAAAATTAGCCAGCAACTCACTACAATCTATAAAACCATTCAAAAGTTTATAGAAAAAGTAAAAGAACCATTGCGATGTGTCTACGTTTTTCGAGACTATATAGATAAATTAACCACATTAACTGTTCGCGTTACTATACTAAAAACAATCTATAGTCAAATTTAACCAGCAAATCGGATGCAGTCACTACGTGGCGTATATTGTGCTATGAGGACATCTCTGGATAGATCCCAACCATAGATATAATAACAGGGAGACCCAACATCTTGTGCTGTTTCATTCATATCATCGTGTATGTTTTGATGAAATAATTATAGTAAATAAACATGTGCTGCATATAAATGCGACAAAGAAAAAATAACTATCCTCTTTGTCAGTTCCCACAAATAGTAACGCTCTAAAGTTATAATGACATACTTCTTTTCTTCTTGCTGTGGACATAATATTATATATGTCAATGGCCATGAGCCTAATATTTAGTAATAGTAATATTTTTAAACCTATTTGCATAGCAGTCGTTTTAACTGCCAATCAAGATTGAAATCTATTATCACAGCAGACATACTTACTTAATAACATACCTAATCTATTCTTTATACATTATGCGTAAAAATGTATACTTAAGCTCATGTATTATGGTTTACTTTGTTTTGGATGCAAAACAACATACCTCTCAGTATTTTAAAATTGTTTATTGTAAGAAATATTTATTTTTTATGTCAAATATATATAAAGAGATATGTACCTGTGTTATATCTACATACATCAGTTTTGCCTCAGAATTTATGAATATGTCCCTTAAGGAAAAAATGTGCAGATATATAATTTTGCTTCCTAAAAAACTGTAAAATAGATATTACAAATCAGATTAACCCATAAAGTAATTAACCGTACTTACATATTGATGAAATATTAGGAAGAACCTCGTATCGCGTACGCCAATTAATACAAAAAACAACAACATTTCGACTTACCCGGGAAAAAAGATGTTAGGAATTAACTAGTCTAATTTTTTTAACACTTCGCACGTATGCAGATAACTCAAAAACTCACAAAATGGCCCAAAAACAATGTGCTGCATAGCAACACCTCATTGTTAGATTTACGATTGTACTACTGCGATTCACAAAAATGCGGCGGTGTTGCCGATCTTGTCCACTATTTCGAAGCGAGGTTACGTGAACAAAATAATGTATTACAGATTTAGTTAATGAGTGGAAACTAGTTTTTTAAGTGGGTTTTAAATAAATCTCACATAAAATGTAATGTAGTAATTTTGATAAACTTTAGTCTATTGTATATACAATATCAAAACATTTTAAAAATCATTAAAAAGTTGAAAAAGATACATACTTAACCTACATTTTTTTTAAAGGGATACCCTGTATATTATTATTTCATTCCATGGATTTCGCCCATTGAATCAAATCTGGTATATTTATAATCGGTAAGGCATGACCCACTGAATAAAATAATAATATACAAAGTGTCCCCTTTGAAATAACCCTGTACTTATTTTGGCAGTACAGTAATTACTTTTAAATTGTGCCCAATTATCCTCAGAAAATATGCCTTAATGTTTTTATAAGGCTTTGGCATACAGAATAAAATTTGAAGTTAGCACCAAACAATCAAACGGATCCTTTAAAAAAATCTGAAATAATGATTTTTTCCCGTAATAATAATTATTGTCCCACAATTCTAATAAAACTTTTACAACGGAAATTTGGATGTGTTTTATATAATACGCTCAGATTGTCTTCATTTGGTATCATTGCCCTAGTATGCTAAAAAATGATCGACACAATTTGATCAAAAATAAGCAAAGGATAATAAAATAAATCGCCACCGTGAATTTACTCTGTGACGTAATAACGTCGCACCTGTTGCGTCAGCTGTCAGTTACAGTAGTTCGTATTAAAATAGAATTTATCAGATTATTTATAATGGAGACAAAGATATACGATTTTAAATTTTTTAAAACTAGTATTTCGAATTTTCCAATATATATATATATATACATATATATATATATATATATATATATATATATATATATATATATATATATATATATATATATATATATATATGTATATCTTATATTTTCTTGGATTATCTGTCGTAATAGAATTAGCGGACAGAGCAATAAAATTATCGGATCCCGAATATAGAAAAAATCTATAGAAAAAGCAAAACAAGCTCCAAAAATCAATAACTATCCAGAAAAAATTGTTAACAACATTTTTAAGAAGAGAATCCATAAATTTTACAACACAAGCCATCCATCAAACAAAAATTTAAATCTTAATAAAGGAAACACAAAATACAAGTCACTACCATATGTACTCAAAATATCCAAAAATTTACAAAATTTGTTTAAAAAACATAACATCACAGTTAGTCACAAAGTCTATAACCTATTAAAACTAACTTTAGTAAGCTAAAATCAAAAATGTCTAAAGAAAAAAGAACGCATATAGCTAATGAAATACTCTGTAAGGATTGCAACGGTATATACAACATTCATTCGATTTTAATAATATGAAAATTTTAAAGACCGAAAACCACCAAAAAAGAGAAAGAATTCTATGAAATGATAGAAATAAAAGCTCAATCAATGCAAAAACTGATACAAAACAACTTAGTAAAATATACCATAACATTATTAAATAAAATGTAAATTAAAAGATAAGAAAAATTTATTAAACTGAGTTGGACCCCTTAATAACATAGTTGTCAACTGTTCCTTTGTTTCCACAGATAAATCCATATTTTAATATTAGTTTCTTGTTTGTCTTCGTATAAGTCTTGTATCGTGAATGTAACACTGTTTTATTTAATTTTCTAAATGTTTTATTAAAAATCTGTCACATGTTCCATCTATTTTTCAAATTTTTGTTGTAAATGGTAAGACATTTTATTAAATTTTAAATTGTAAATGTTATTGTCTGAAAATGTCCTTAAAGATTAAATATTTATATATATATATATATATATATATATATATATATATATATATATATATATATATATATATATATATATATATGTTGATTTTTACTCCTTCACGGATGGAAAAATACAATGTGTTTTCATTCCGGGTGTACATCCGTTCATTACTGTCGTTCTGAAAAGAACAGTTTTGCTGACGTTTCGCCAAAATCACATTTGGCATTTTCGAAGCTTTCTTTCTCGCGTCCGAATAGAGACTGTTCTTTTCAGAACGACAGTAATGAACGGATGTACACCCGGAATGAAAACACATTATATATACATATATATATATATATATATATATATATATATATATATATATATATGTGTGTGTGTGTGTGTGTGTGTGTGATGATGATGCTGAGTTCATGCTCTTCCACTCTTGCTGATATTAGAGGAAAACAACAAACTTCCATTTTTAGATGATCTCGTTACAAAACTTCAGAACGGTCATTTCGAATACATTGTATACAGAAAACCAACACATACAGGAGATATTTAAACGCAAGATCACATCTTCACCCAGCACAAATTCAAGCTGTGGCCAATACCCCAATATCCAGATCCGTGCGGTTAACTGAAAAACAGACGAGATAAAACGAATTCAATCTAGTGCTTTAAAGAAAAATGGCTACACAAATCGCCCAATTGAGAAAGCTATTTATGCACAGGGTTCCCGAACAACGAACAACAAAAATTATGAACCAAAAAATTCTTAGGAAACATAACATACAAATAATACACAAGCCACACACAACTATAGGTAAACTACTTGGAAACTAAAAAGATAAAGTCAAACTGAAAAACTACGGAGTATACAGCATTACGTACAAGGACTGTGAAAAGATGTACGTGGGGCAAACTAACAGGCGAATATCAGCAAGAGTGGAAGAGCATAAACTCACCATCAGAAACAAACAAACAACCTCAGCTCTATGCTTACATCATTAGGAAACTGGCCACAAAATAAATGTTGATGGGTGTGGGGAGATTGCCAATATAGAATATTATAAGACCAGAATAATCCGAGAAGCCATAGAAATTAAAAAAACCACTTGATTTGAATAAAAGGGAAGAATCATTAAAACTAACAACAGTATGGAAGATAATAATCGACAAATCTAAAATTACAAAAAATCGAGCGGAATCAGCGCAACAGCACCATCCAGAAAATATAAATAACGACCAACGGCTGCTCAGATATAACCTTCGGCCCCGGGTTGGGGTATAAAAGGAAGCGTCACCAACACTTCAGCAAAACGTCAACAAAACTGTTCTTTTCAGAACGACAGTAATGAGCGGATGTACAGCCGGAAACTTGTGAGTGGTAAAAAAGCGGAGTGTAAATAATTACATTCAAGAGAATATAATATCTCAAATGAACTTACTAATGTTGCATACGACTTTTACACTCCATGTGACAGAATATAATTAAACAATTGCTATTTGTTTAATTGCATTCTCTAGCAGTTAAATTTAATATAATATCGACAAAAACACTCCATTAGCCCGTAAAAGAACTCCCTGAAATCCTATTTTATTTTATTGGTTGTAAGTAGTCGATGCATGTTTACCCCATTCAGTGTAAATTTATCCACATACCCGTGTTATCTGTCTGGCAAGACATGTGTTTCCGCCTTCCGCGTCCATTTCCATTCTTTATCCAGTATTTTCCCGTTTGGTCGGAATCAATCATGACAAATGACATTAAATAATATTCGTAATTTTCAAGTTGCACCACAAAAACAAAATTTTGTCAAGAGCCGACAATGACTCTTATGAAGACTTTGTTAAATATTACAAATACCAGACGGGAATCTTACCGATACGATGCGGGACCAGTTTTTATCGGTTTATCAGTTGTCGAGCGCCAATCGCCAATACATGTTTTACAGCCGTAGTATAAGCTACAATACATAATCTAAATTACGAATTAATGAATAGGACATTTTTTAACCCCATATATGATTATTTTTAACACTAAAATCAGCAAAAATTAACATTCAATAGTGTAAAGGTCTGTAGGCTCAGAGTTAAAACGCAGTAAAAAGTAAAAACCATCTCAAAAATAATGCTTTCCATCGGACCAATTGAATGGCAAAAGTTCACTTCTGAGTGTGGGCCTATATGTACCAAATTTACCAGCTCAAGAAACTCGTATACATTGCCGACGGTCTAACAACTCGTTAAAGTTCCCAGCAAGTAAATTTAATTCAACTTGTATTCAATAATTAAGTATTAACCACTGCATGTAATGAATTGTTTATTCAAACCACCGAAAACTATACTCTTGAACTCAGATTTGTAACTACGTCTTCCGTCTATGAGCAATTCTAATATTTGCTCAAACTTGTTATCCACACGAATTGTTGGGTCTGCAACGTTTTGTCGACGCATCCTAACAAGAGGTCTATGTCAGAATTATAAGTTTTATCTGAAACGGTGTGTCGGTCAGTTAGTGGATTTCTCTTTTAGTCTTTTTTATAAGTATAAATTACAAGTTTTTTGATACTAAAGTCACAGCAACGTTACTGTCGTATCTTAAATGTACTGCCCGATCCTTAGGGATCTTGCACGAAATAAATTTTATTGCAGTCCCCTAACTAATTAATCGAATCTCTGTTCGGATATCGATTGTTCTGTCGGTTTATCCGTCCATCCATCGCGTCCTGATGGTTTGTATGTTTAATTGAGACTGAATTAGGCGCTATTTGTTGTGCTGTAAATTAGAAGTGATGTCATTCTTGCCAATCACGTACAATTTACAGACGTACGGGGAGCGCGAATATTCTATTATTCAGGTTTTCTGATGGATCACCGTCTGTCCGATAACTCACAAGCTTAAGCGATTTAATGTTTGTCGTTACTGGCTTGTTTCAAATAATATTGCAAGTCAGAAATAATAAATTCTAAATTATGAATTCATTTCTATAAGACACAAACGGGATCGTTAAATTGGTGGATACGTCAGATATGTGCATGAAGATATGTGAAGAAGTACTGTTGGTGCAGATTCCTTTCCGTCTGAATAGGAGCTAGCGTATTTGGCGTGATTTTTCAATTCCAGTCCGAATATAATAACCAGTGACAGTATCTTTAAAAAAGTAGATATTTTTCAAAAATAATTTTGTAAACATCCTAGAAACGCACAAAACCAAAATGTAGTTTATTATTTCCTGGGCACATAGCAAAATAGGTAGGCATCCCTATTATAATTTCTTGACTAACATACAAATAACGCCATTAACAGCTAACCACGAGAGATATTCCAATATATTTATTATAGACGGTGGCTCGGCCAGCCGATTTCATCATCTCACATGCATTACGTAGTACGTAATATGTAATGTATGTAATGTACGTAGTACGCTCACATACTTCCCCATGCTATTATCTCGGCAATAACGTTCGTCGTAGCTTATAACACCGGCCCGTCTCCATCTGGCCGTAATCCCAGAATTTTTCTTAATTGAATACTACCATTTTACAGGTATTAATTGTAATTATTATAAAATGAGGCTACTTATTTTGAAATTAATTTTTTGTTAGTTCTTTACTTTAGTCGTGACTAATGATGGTTAATGATTATATTAACAATTTTTGCTCCATGTAACATGTTTAAATGTAGTGACGAAATAAGTGCTAGTGAATATTTTAAAATATCATTTGCAATTTGTTTTAGAAGTCGGCCGGCCGCATCGTGGTTTTTGCTGGACAATGTGCTTTTTTGTACTGGACAATGTATGTAGCTTTCGCTTTGTTTGGCATCTATTTTATTTTCTCTTGAGGTAAGATACACTAAAATATCGCAAAATTAAATTGACTGACTAGAGCGCTTTATTAACATTTTTTTCTTGTTTATTAAGTTTATACTCTAGCCCAGATCTGATATATATAGGTCGGTAACTACCTAATTATCATTGAAGAAATAAACGCAAAAAAATAAGACTATTATACGATCATATTTGGACGCGGCACTAACTAACACCACACTGGCCTAAAGGGCGATTTTAGGAAACCTTTTTAGTGGGGTGGAGGGGTTAATTAAAAAAAAAAGTTTGTTTTTATATTTTATTATAAATGGTACGAGAACATGGAGAGAAACCAGAGTGGTGTCTAAAGAACAACTTAAACGTCGCAAAATGTAAAATACTGTCTTACACACTAAAAAAAGATCCTATCGTATACAAATACTATATTCAAAATCAACCTCTCCAGAGACCTGATGTGTTTACCGAACTTGGAGTCACATTTGATCCCTCACTTTCGTTTAATAATCATATTGACAATGTTATAGAGTCGGCTAACCGTAAGTATGGATTTATTGTTCGGATCAGTTAAGATTTTCAGGATGTCAAGACTTTTAAGACTCTTTACAGTGCACATATCAAGTCTAAACTACAGTACGCCTCAGCTGTCTGGAGTCCTTTCTATCAGATACATATTGATAGGTTGGAGTCTGTGCAGAGACGTTTTTAAAATACCTAACTTACAGAATTGATAAGGTATACCCACATATTAGAATTTCTAATCATATTTTGCTGTCTAGGCACGAATTTTCTAGTCTTGATGTGGGTAGGAGATGCTTGTCGATTGTGACGCTCCGCAAGATTATTTCGAATGATATACAGTGTCCAGATTTGTTGCACAGATTAAATTTTAATGTACCGCATTTAGCATCCAGATGCACTCGTTCTACCTTAGTACTCTTCGTACAAACATTTTAAAAAACTCGCCTTTATATGCTATGTGCAATGAATATAATAAAATTAGTCAAAATGTGGATATCTTTCAGTGCAGTCTAAGGGACATTAAAAGATATTTTTTGAGGAAT
The DNA here is from genome assembly GCA_030620095.1 of Kuschelorhynchus macadamiae. Classification (NCBI taxonomy): domain Eukaryota; kingdom Metazoa; phylum Arthropoda; class Insecta; order Coleoptera; family Curculionidae; genus Kuschelorhynchus; species Kuschelorhynchus macadamiae. Next base: position 576,365 of record JAUTXW010005097.1, on the reverse strand, counting down.
GTGACCTGACTTTGTCATTTTTTACTTTATCATATAATTTGTCATTTTTTACTTAATCATATAATTAAGTTTACTTAGATAATTAGATACTTTTTTCCTGTTCTGTAATTGGGTGTTTTGTACCTGTAGAACAGTGTATATTAACAAATAAATAGATATTTCTTCAATTTTGTGGAAAATTTTAGATAAATTGGGTAAATAGATTTTTAGTAATTATTTTTTTAACATTACACTAGGCCGCAATTTTGTTTTGCCATATTGGATTTTTACCAGAATATTACCACGTCATCCCCATATGACCCTTAATTTTTGACCAAAATTTGAAGTCAATAAGTAGTCTTTTAGCTATGCCGCGAACAGATAGGCCGACACACCGACAATTAGAAAGACAGACCGACGGAATTCAGAAAACATGTTTTTCGGCATTTAGGGACCCTGGAACATAAAGAAAGATCTGAAAAAGTCTGATTGGATGATTTTTTCACGATTACAATACTTCCCTTCCACGAGGAAAGTAAATATGTGTTACACTTACATTATCATCTATTTACAGAAATAGGCTAGTTGATTACCTAAAATGAAAATGTTGCCTGGGAGGATACACAAGAAGCTGAATAGGGCCTATGGATCTGTGGCTTGAAGAGTAACCCTCACCTTTATGTAGAAGCCACCCTAAACCCATTTTAAAATTCAGAATGCTTGATTAAATCAACTTATTGGCAGTTATAGATAATAATTAAACATACCCTAGCATGCATCGTGAAACGATCATGGGTTCTAAATATTTGAATGTCGATTCGTATTCGCGCGCGTCTGTAAATTGTACATGATTGGCAAGGATAACATCGCCCGTAATTTAGAACTGGACAAATAGCGTCTAATACGGTTCTAATTAAATACACGGACACGAGAGCGATAGATGGACGGCCGGACAGACGGGACGATCGATCGCAAAGGAATCGGGTGGTCCGGCCCGAATAATTAGTTGAGGGACCGTTGAGTAAGTAAGTCAATTGGGGAAAAACAGAACAAGCAAATCGATCATTTGAGAAATTTTATAAGTTATTAGGAAATAATTAAGTTTTGTAAGTACTGTGTTTATATAGCGAACCGCGCACAGAATATTCTTTATAATTTTTGGACGTAACTTGGATCCTGTGATAGAGGTGAAGTGAACCAAAGAGACCTTTTGATGTAGGAGCACTGTATAAACACGCAGAAATGAGAGACAACAAGATCGAGTATTGTTGAGCATAGTTGGTTTAAACACCATAGAATACAGTGGTTCTAAGCCCAAATATTACACAAAGTAGAGAACTGGAGAAGAAAAAATTTCAAAGTAGCAGCATTCATTATCCCATTATGCTGGCTAAAGCCTAGAATCTGCAAGGAAATAGTTGGAGAATTTATTTGTTCAAATAAAAATAAAAATAAATCTTGGATCCATGAATAAGGACCAAGTGAAGGTCATCACAGATTGATTTGCGTTATGAATAGCATAAGAATTTGTTCTTAGGAAAAATTTCTGTCAGACAAGTATGGCAAACAATATGGCGTCTTGTCTTGTATACTACCTGTGATTGGTTGATACTCTTATTGGCCGATTCTATGTCATTATGTGCGTGTTGACTTTAAACCGCAAAAGAGTGTATTTTTGCGGATTCTGTTCTGAGTAAGTAAGTAAAGTAAATTGCGTAACATCTTAATAAAGCGAGTTCTTGTTATGCATTGATATTCAGGTGTTAGCCTATTATAAAATTGAGGCCTCTTTTGTGGGTAATTTTACTTTTAACTTCTAAAAAGTGATGTTATAGGCATTTAAAAATAAACATCTGCTAAAAAATGTATTGTAAGTTGATTGCATTATTAGGCGGAATTTTGACCAAAAGAAACTATAGGTACTGTTGAAGGGGATGAGGGGCTGCTCGGCTTCACCCCGACACAAGAGGTGCACCAATGAATATTGGTGCCTGTTTTGTAGATTATTTTTCTTGTTATCTTGATAATCGAAGGACCACAGCTTGAGGCGCTGAACCAGTTAGTTCAATAATACAATTATCTCCAACAAAAGATAACAATTTATTTTAAACTAATCACTATTGTAAAGGTGGAGAGGAAGCATTGTAGAAATACTTTGTACATACTGATTTCTTAAGATAACTTAAAGTTCTTAAACTGTAAACACTGCACCATCAATTCTTAACTTATTTTTACAATTATATTTATTCCAGCATTAAATAACTATAAAGGACGTTTGTAATCGACAAATATATTATCGAAAAATCCAACAAGCGACCACCGACGCACACTGGTCGATTTTTACGGAAACATGGTAAAAAATAGAAACATTAAAAATGTTACTGAGAACAGAGAGAACTTATTTAATAATGATAGTTACACTTATTTAAAATAGTTTTTACTGGATATGATAATGTTTGGAGGAGTATCTTGGACCCCTGGGACTACAAAGACCATTTAGTGAACGTAAAAAATAAAGAGCAAATTTTGAAATGTATTTCCACCCTTAGTTTTAAGTAGCTGTTCTAGTAAATCATTACCTCTTTGTTTATAGTCATTTACGCTTATGTATATTATTTGGGATTATAAAAAATTGTTAAAATCCACATTTATATACAGGGTGTACTCACAAGATCATTACTAAAAACATAAATCAAATATACTTACTGTCTAGTTATGTGTATCCCTAAAGTAAAACTCTAATTTCTACACATTAGTCTCCATTGTGCAAAATTGATAAGATCCAAATCTACAGAGTGTCGTCACAAAATAAGAATTATTAGTATAAAACAAAAATTTAAAATTACTTATGTCTAGTTATGCCTATTTCCAAAATAAAACATAAATTCTTAAACGATAAATTATGTCATCATTATACATGTGAAAATTATGTAAAATTTTAAATATCCAAATTTACAGGGTATAGTCACAGAATAAGTATTAAAAATATACAATAAAAATACCTACTTAGTTATGTCTCGTTGTACTTCTTGTTGTTGTATTTCTAAAATAAAACTTTAACTCCTAAACATTAGATTTTTCAGCAGTGTGTATGTATATTTAAATTAAATATTATACAACATATCATTATATCGTAGAATTGAATGTGTGAATATATAATATTTATTGGGTTCTTTATTTTGGATTGTTTGAACTATCATTCACTATTAGAGGCCTAAGTAATTCCAGTGCCTCAGGAAAGAATGTCTTAATCTTTTTTTGTGCTAGTGCTCTTAAACTCAGTATAAAAGGATCTGAGGAGAAAAAAAGTCGATTTATTACATCTTTTAAACTATCAGTTCTCGAAGTCTTCCGGGAAAAATCCTTCCTATATTTTTTTATGTCTTTATTCCGGGCTTCTTGTGCCTCCTTGGATAATTGCCCTATTGGAATAAGCGAGTTAATTATGCCTGATCCGTGAATCAAAACCTTATGCACGGTAACAGGCATAACATACCAGGGATACAAAGATACAAAAAGTTTTGCTGTTTCTAGTGAATATTTTTTGAATTCATCTATATTAATATCAAATTCTGACGACAGAGTTTGCAATAACACATGAAATATTGTAATTATATTAAAATAAATTTTAGTTATTTCTACATCCTCAAAAAATCTCCACGCTGTGTTTCCATTATTGGAACTACCGAAACCTGGCTTCGGTTTGTCTACAATTAGCCCCATCTGAGAACGAAGTTGTTCCTGAATATGTTTCTTTGATTCTAAAACTTTTAACTTATCTTCCGCACCTCTAGCTTGCCATTTGGAAATGCTCGTTTTATAAGCTAAATGTAAAAGACATTCAAAGAAACGTGTCCAGGCGTGTAATGTTGAGAGTCCATATTTCAAATTATTGTCAGCAGTCGATCTTTGAATAACAGCATCAATATTATTGATGTCCCTGGATGTGACCCCACAAATATATGAGTTGAACTATTTGATGTCAGAGCATTGCAAACTTTGTCGTCAATCATTGTGAGATATAGTTCAAAATGTATCGTTATTCTTTTATTATTAAGAATATACTTAAAAGGAACAACTTTGTTTATTTGATCATCCATATTTTTCTTTTCCTGCATAGTCATTTCTATTGTTTCGTGGGCGAATTGTAAGTTAAGTGGCCTAAAAAATTGAGGAGATGAAGATCTTGGATTTTGCCAGATGATGGACTCAAAGTTTCTGGGCTCGTTGCATACCAGTTTAATAGGCACTAAAGATATTATATTCATTACAAATTTTTTTTCTCTACGTTTTTGGACTTTTTGACAAATTAGTTGGACACCCTGTACAGAGGTATTTGGCTTAATTTCGTTTTCAACATTGATTTATTCTATTTAACAAACAAATACAGTGAGACATTCTATAACTAATGATAAATCTTGCATGACATCATTTAAACACACTACATATTAATGCAAAGTTCGATTTTTAGACCCAAGCCGCAATTTAATTTTAAATTTTATAGAAAAAACTGCAAATATCTGCAAAATTTTGTTTTTGGATACTTACGATAAGTAATCATAGAAGTTAAAAAATTATATTAGAAACCGGGATCTGAGGCGGAACATAAACAAAAAGCTTTCTATAATATAGGTTCCTTAAAAAAAAGTTGCAATTTGCAGACATTGAGATTTTGGACTTAAGTTTCCACTACTATCTTACTTATATCTAAAACTTATACATATTTTGTAACTACATACCTTAAGATTTAACATCCACCGAAAATAAGTATCGATCCAGGTAATAACTTTTTTGTAGCAACTATTAAAATTTTACACTTTTTTCAGATTATAGTCTTACAAAGCATTACCTGCTGACATATTTCTGTTTTGACGTCTGCTGTCAGTGAACGACAAATGCTGGAAAGAATTTTTTCACAGCCAACTTGTTGTTTGCAATAATGACTTTAAATTTAGGATATTTTTGGTCATGTTGAGATAAATAAATTTTATGCATTTATGCCGTGATTCCAGGCAAATCGACCAGTGTGCGACGTACTGCTAGAGAATAAAAGGATATCTTACTAGGGCTGTAGGATACCAAAGAGTGAATACAAAAAGGGACCCGTTTTCGGGATTAGGAAGCATCAGTTTCGTGCAATATCAACTAAGCATTTAGTTTTTGTTTTGACTAAGTCATATCTGGTGACTTCATGGTAACAGCGTCCAAGGATAAATAAGTTTAGAGAAAGTTAATTATTTTATATAAAGAGTGTTGGGTATTTGACAACAACTGTTTTGTTTTAATAAGTACCTAAATGGACAGTCAATAAAACAGGTAATGGGGGATAATTTTATAACTTTAAGGCTAAAAGTAATAGTAGAGAAAATAGTTATTTATTATAGAAGGGAAAAAAGTATTAGATTCGAGGTTGTGTTGTCAAAAAACCGAGAGCTAAAATCTAATTATCTTTCCCGTGTATAATACAATACTTTTCTCTGTGACGGGAAAAACCACGATTTAATATTCAAAATAGTTGTTGAATGAAGATTACCGGTGTGAAATTTTTAACTGGTAGGCTGTTGTACGACAATTAGACCTGCGTTGTCAATTTATTTATGCGGTTTGATTTAAAAATTGCGAACTTAGTTGTTGTTTGGTAGTTATTGTGAATAATATAAGTAAGTCTGATTTCGAGTTTTTTCTGACTCTACCTGAGTTAGTAGAAGCAGCGAAAGTAGCGTCACAAAAATTTACCAGCTAAATCGCAGAAAATTTGCCAAACCGGGTATTCAAGATTTATTTTTTATTTTTCGGAACTGGCACAACAACAAAAGCCATCAACAGTGTGGTCGAATTATTCAATGATTAAAAGTATGTTGCAATTCAATAATAATGTAGACATTTCAAAATATTTCAAGTTAATTATATTTCTGAATTTCTGAAACAAAATGGGAAAGGTTACACGCCCAAGAAAGCTGCGATTTTTACAAGTACACAAATTAGGGATTTTTTAAATAATGCTCTCGATGAAGTTTATTTAATGGCCAAGGTTGTTGTATTTGGGACTGCTGGAGCTTGTCAAATTTATGAAATTAGCCATGTAACATTAGATGATATTGAACATTTGGGAACGTTATTAATTGTGAAACTTAAGCGAACAAAGAATGATGTATATAGGGGATTTGTAGTTACTGGAGAATATATTAAATTTTACCGAATATGCATAGTCCCTCGTCCAGCAGCAGCAAAGATTTGCCGCCGGTTTTATGCATATCGCAATGGAAAATTTATCAACCAGGTTGTAGGTAAAAATCAGTTTTATAAGGTACCTGAAGCAGTAGCTAATTTTCTTCAACTTGAAAATGCTAAATATATATAGGTCATTCATTTCGAAGATCGTCTGCTACACTTTTAGTTGAATCTGGGGGAGACTTGATGACACTAAAGAAACATGCTGGTTCCATGTCATCAACGGTCTCTGAAGGGTATGTTGATTAATCGGTAACACACAGGACAGAAATAGCTAATAAAGTGTTTAGAACTTGTAGCAGTGCTGAAATAATACCCGATTTGCGACCATGTACATCAACGGCAGTTGTGCCCATGGCAGAAAAAAATATAATTTCAACGCAAGAAAATTCGACTGTTGTACCGAATATTTCATGCAGTGCACATTTAATAATTGTACTTTTGATATAAAAGAAATGTAACTTTTGTATAATAAAATATTCTAAAATTAAATATTTACTTTTACTTATGTGTATATATATCCGGAAAAAAAATTCTCATTTTTTTCCCCGGGGAAAAAAGTAATTTCATAAAAAGTGATTTGTGTCATAGCTCTACGTGAAAAGCAAAAAAAACGCGTTTTCTGACACCAAGTTCAGTGTAATCGGTTCATCCAAAACAGAGATATAAACGTTTGAATAAAAAAAAGTTTGACCTATCCCCTCCTCCTTTTCTTTTTCTTCCTCAGCAAAAGTTGCTGAAGAATACAATGTTTATATTTTTGACAAACCTTATTTAGGAAAATTCAAGAGAAAATCGACATTTCCATTTTCAGTTGCTGTTACGCCCCCTAGCGGTCACTTTTCGAACTTGAAACTAATATCCAGCAACTTTTCTTGGCCGATTTACCGACAAATATTTTTTCCCCATAATTTTGTGATCAACGGTTACCGAGTTATGGCTGGATACCATTCTTAATTGGACATCCGGTATAGTGAATGTTTTCAATTTAAGAATTACTTAGACGTCGTATGTTTCAAGAGGAATGTCTTACTGCGTATAGCAAACGGCGAAGCTGAAAGGTCCTTTTCGAGAATGACCTACATCAAAAATAAATATAAATACAGGTCAGCAATATTAGATGAAATACTAAGTAACTTACCTATACTGTCAATCGAAAACGATATGACACGATCCATCTTGCAACATCCCGAACATGCAAAAAGTGTTTTCTAATTTTAATTTTTTAATAATAAAAAAGTATATTAAATTAAAAAATAATACTAAATTTGTAAGAAGTTTGTGTTCCAAAACTTTTGCTATTTTTATAATACATTTTCTGCTTTAAAATTATATAGCGTTCTCTTTTTCAGTTGTAGTCTAGTAACTGTGTCAATGCAAAGGTTAAGCTTTTTTAAAAACATGAGGGATGCCACAAAAATTAGCACATCCAATTAGCATTGACATATCGATACTGATCGGCATATCGATAATTATCGCTTACAGTCTGTAATAGAGTGCCTTCAAAAAGGAGGGGCTTCTCAATTCGATCATATGCAATTTTTATGTATCTACAGTCTATATACATCGATTTTTTTAGATCTGTCAATAGTTATCGATAACTATCGATCAATAAATACGTACCGATAGCTATCGGTAGTTGTTGATATTAGCTCGTAGTAGTGCCAACAATACAGAAGATCATATTACGTAAAACTAGTAATATAATGATTTGTATTTAAAAATGATGTATACTACAGAGTGTTTTAAAAATGTTTCAGGGCAATTTAAAAGGGGATTCAAAAAGTATAATAATTTGTAATCAGGTAACAATTATTATTGTAATATGTAATAAAAGCTAATGTTCTAAAATATACTGGATTTTAGAATTTTAGAAATTTATTAGTGTTATTTTTTTGTTTTAATTTTTAAAATTTGACACAGAATTAAGTCTTGGTAAACTACATCTACTTTTATAAGACTCCATTTCTTTAATTTTAACTTTTTTTCATCTCGTTGTTTTGACAGATTTTACGAAACTCTTTTTTATAGCAACAAACCAAGAAATTAATATTTACTAATCTTTCAAATCGCTGCAATATTGCAAATTCACATAAAAAAAATTTTATATAATAATAATATTACTTTATTCCGAGAAGGTCCTAAAGTAAATGGCTAGCATGATACAAAGCCTTTTTCTTACACCATTAAACAAAATCAGAAAAACAAAAAAAAATACTTTGGAGGTTATTCATATTTCGTACTTATCTTACTATAAACTGAATATGTCTAGGTACTTTTTAAATTTTCCTCACGTATTTTCTTTATTTGTTGAAACTTTCCCCAAACGATCTTAGTCCACAAAGAGCTACTTTAAATGAACGATTGAAGAAAAAAACCTTGTTGAACAAAATATTAAATATTTTATTTTAATTTTCGATTATTTGGTAGGTCTATTAGTTCACAATCCACAATAGTGAATAAAAATGGAAACCGGTTGCGAAAAGCGAAATAAGAAACATCCCAAATAGATCCTAATAAAGATAGGCATTCTCAAAAACTACATTGTGATATTGCTGAATCCGTCTGAATCCGAAACAGAAACCTGCACAAAGGGAAGAACCAGTATAGCTTTTTCGAAGAAAATTCTAGTTCTTGTGTTTAAACAACTCTTTATATTCATAAGGCAGCTTGGATGAAGAATAAAAAGAAACTGGTTCACTTGGTAGTAAATGTTTTTACATTCTACCGATGGATTGCCTTACTTAAAGGCAAGGGAGGCAGGGGCGGATTTAGAGGAGAGCGAAAAGGGCCCCCTTCAGCATACCCAGTGGCAAGGCATATTTTAGATAGTTTCTAAATAATACTTTTGTATGCATACTGTATCATTTCTTTTATTTAAGAATTGTTGTAAGCTGTACTCAATCGCCACCTGAAAAACAGTAGCCAGTCCGCCACTGAACACACAAGTTGAAAAAATATATTGCTCAAATAAATTGCTTCTATTTATTTAACTATTTAAGACCCTGTATTTTAATTAGGCTAGTTACCCGTGAGCTTCGTCAAAAATAAAACCATTAGGGAGTCTGTTTCCATGATGGCGTTCAAAGATGACCTGAATTATGCATGAATTTGTATTATTTGCCGGGCGGGCAGCGTTAATATCTGACCGCTTCGATGGGATTATGCATATTACGTCCAGGAAGACTGCTGATGGATAAACGTGATGGAAGATCACGAGAACGCCATCATTGCTCCGCTTTGGAAATCGTAATACTTGAGGTTCATAGACGGATCAGTAACAGTTTAATGTCAATATACAGTAAAAAAATCGACAAATTCGTTTTTACCCACAACTTTCCTTGTGCAGATTTCCAGTATATATAGATAACACAGTTTTTATATGCTTATAATTATGTGATAATGATTTTATACAAATCCTAAAAACTATAATTTTTTTAATTTATTAACTAACTATATGGATTCATAAAATACGTTATCTGTGTGTATAGTCGAATTCTGTACGAGTGAAATTGTGGGCAATGGCGAATTTACCGATATCTTTATTTGTATTTAATTTATTTTTATAATAATTTTTTTTTTAACTTTATTCACCTAGTTTATAAAAAATAAATTATGCAATTTATTATTTTTAACCGACTTCAATTTCATCCTATGTATTTTTTTTTATGTATGTTCAGTTGGCGACAGATAAACCGTACGGCTGAATTGCTTCATTGTAAATTGTACTTCGTTTTCCCTTATTTACCTGAATTACCTTTCGCATTTGACAGTTATAACAGCACATGATGTCTTGCTTTGCCAAGGGTAAAATAATAGCACAAAATATGCCACATTTAAGTATTGCTACAAAAACTGCCATAATTATACTAATAGAATAAGACTGGCGTTTTGGTACAGCTAAGATCACTATTTAGGGAATCATATCAATCGTAAAGAAGTGACGTGAGGAACATACCTTGGAGAGATCGACGAAAGACAAAATCCATTTGGGTTTCGGTAAACTGTGTTGACACTCTTAAATCTCGTTTATTTTTGTTTCTTTTTGTTTTTATCTACCATTCTAGCAGTCCAAATTGAGAAAATATGTGGAAAACTCTCATCAGCACTGAAAATTTGCTTTAAGATGTAATTATTATACAAATCAAAGGTAATTTTGATTTAAACATCTTTCCGACTGTTCCCATCACCATGCTTGTTTTTGATTTGATGTGCGGCGTTGCCGTATTCGTAATTAAAGAAATACCTATAAGTTATGATACACTTAAAACTAATTTTTTTTTATAACAAAACTTATAATTAATAAAAATGCGGATTAGGTTAGGTTAGGATTAGGTAGGTTTTCTGTAAAGAAAGCACGCGGTAGCGCGCCAACCGAATTCCGAGTCTATATTGAAAGGGGGATGTTTCTGCAACAAAAACTATATTGTTAGGTAAATAAAACCTTCATTAAAACTATAATAATAACAATAAATAATGGCAATTCTGTTGTCCAAATAATAATTTTCAATTGGTCGTTTCATTTCCTCTAACAAATTGGTAAACCCAAAATCTGGCAACATTGCTAAATTTTTCCTTTTAAGGCTGTCAAATTGTGACCGAGTGTGACTTTTAATTAATTTTTTTTTAAGAAAACTCTTGCATATCCCGCAATTTTTATTTTTGAAGTGTAATATGTAATTAAATGTAAAATATGTAAAAATCGTCTGTCAGGATTGTTTACCGGACCCTCCATTTGAAACGGCTGTATGGACGTGAATATATAATACAATGTTATATACAATGTTCTAGCAGAAAAAATATCAATCAAAAATCATCAGGAAAAAGGTAAGCATATTAATATTGGGTTTCATAATATGGTTTTCGGGGTTTTTAATGGCACGAAGTTCAGAAGTTAGAACTTTGTATAAATATAATTAAAAAGCATGAAATAAAATTTTTTAAAAAAGATAAAAAAAACTAAAAAGTAAAAACTTATATTTTATTCCACATTAAAAATTTGACTTTATGAAGTCAAAAGTAACAAGGGCCGTATCTATTTAATATGGTATATATGTTGGTACTGAATATATAAACGTATGTTTGTAATTAAGTTCACCTGAAATCATTTACATGAAAACTTTGCTTTGCTTGCCACTCCAAACATTTTTTTGAACATAAAAATGCCCAAAATATTTCTACGAAAATTTTTTATTTCAATATTCCTAGGAAATTATTTACAATTTTAGAATACTTGACATCAGTTACATAAAAAAATTGCTTTGATTTATCTTTTTAACATTTCTTAACATAAAAATACAAACATGTTTCTGCGTAAATTTGTTATATCCATTTTCCGACGAAATTTCTATACTTTGGGATACGAGTATTTGAAATTAGTTTTCAAATTTTGCGTTATTTTTATGAACATAAAAATGCAAAAATGTTTTTGCGTAAATTCCTCATTAATTTGAGTTTCCTAAGAAATCAGATATTTTAGTTTGATTCGCAATCTTAACATTTTTCTGAACATAAAAATGAAAATATATCTACATTATTTAATCATTTAACAAGACCTACATAGTCTAAAATCTATACTCTAATAAAAAAATAAATTCTTTCCTTAATATAATAATATTGTTAGGTGGATCTATTTCGTTAGGTGTTAGGTTAGCTCAGGTTCGTCGATAAAACTATCATTAAAGTCACAAACTATTATTTAATTTATAAAATCACATGTTTTACATTCGCAAGGCTTTATAGAAGTAAACTTTAATAAAAATGTGAACTAGGTTAGGTTAGGATCGGTTAGGTTTCTTGTAAAAAAGCGCACGGAAACTCTCCAACAATATTCCGTGTATATATTAAAACAAGGATTTTTTTTTAAGAAAACCTATACTGTTCTATCCCGTTACATGTTAGGCTAGCCAGGTTTCTCGATAAAACCGTCATTAAAGCCATAAACCTTCATTTAAGTTACAAAATCACATTAATTTTTTAAATTCCACATTCAGAGGCTTGATCGAAGTTAAAAAAAATGTGTTGTGAATGTATCACATTTCAGAGAAAGAAAAAGGTTAAAAATCCTCGAAGACTAGGAGTGACGTAATTTCACAGGAACATTTTTGAATTTTTATGTTCAGAAAAATGTGTAGAATGGAAGGCAAAACAAAGTTTCCGTGTAACAGGTTTTAGCTATTCTAAAGTCTGGAAAATGGAAATGAAGATTCTTTTAAAAATGGAAATTAAATTTTCTTTGAAAATGGAAATGGCGTATTTCCTCAAGATTATTTTTACATTTACGTCCAGAAAAATTTTTAGAATGTAAAGGGAAACAAATTTTTCATGTAGCTGATTTCAGGTATTCTAAAGTGTGGAAAATGGAAATAAGGCATTTCCGCGGGAAAATTTTTATTTCCTGTTGTTAAGGAGGGCTTCTAGAAGACAATGAAAGCAGATTTTTTTATGTGACTTTTTTCGGGTATTCTAAAGTGAACAAAATTTCCACGAAAAATGGAAACGACAAATTTCGCAGGAACATTTTGGGATTTTAGTCTTTAAAAAAAGTGTTTAAAATGAAATGCCAATCAAAAGTTTCATGTAACTGATTTAACGTATTCTAAAGTATGGAAAATGAAATGATGTTTCAGGTGAACGAAAGTTTCCCCAGATTTAGGTTGACGCCGACTTCATAAACCTAAATTTTCAATTTGGAATAAAATATTATTTTTTACTTTTTAGTGCGTTTTTATGTCGGTTTTATTTTTTTATAATTTCATTTTCTCTAGAAAAATAAGTTTTTATTCCAGAAAATGAAATTTTACCGATTATTTAAACATTTTATTAGGACGCAATTTTGTTTTGCCATGTAGAATTCCAATTAAAATTTCACGAACTCATCCCTGTTTAACATTAGATTTTTGTACAAAAAGTTAATTGGATTAGTAGTTATTAACCGAAAAGTACGAGGTAATCAATACGATCCCTTGTTTTTTATGTATGTACATTGATTATTCCGCGATGGTTTGAACAATTTGCAAGAAATTTTCAGGGAATATTAATTTAAAAGGACACTTAAATTCTGGGTTCTGCACATAAATCGCTTAATATCTACAGTGTACTAGGTTGATATCGACAGAAACCTCATTATTTTAACGAACGAAGCGTATATTCAGATAAATATAAAATATGGCGATTGACTTTTGAAAAGCGCGCGTCGTTTAGTAACAAAATTTAAAAACAAATGTTGGAAACTACATTTTTTCAATAAACAAAGAAAATAATTTTCGAGCAGAAAAAATTAAATATGAAAAAATACGGATTTTGCGATAATATTGCCCAAAGAAAATCACATTCTTTTACTTGGGACATTTTTTCTTCATCGGTTAACTTTCTTAAATTTATGTAAATACTAACTGGCCCGGGATACTTTGTTCTGCTGTTTCCGTTGGATGGCGCGATGAGTTTCCAGTGAAATTATAATAGTATGGACGCCATTCACCATATCGTCAGAATTGTTATTGCAGAAAAACATGTTGGTTTTAGACAAAAAATACGACAACTCTCTCACGAACTTGCTGAAAAATCTGGTTTAGTGTTTTAAATATATAGAGAATTCCGTACAAATTTGACTACGTGACTTTTTAATTACCTTTCTTAAAAAAGTAGTTCTTTTCTCATCTGCAGGGAGGCCTGTCTCTGTAGACAGATTAAGTGATAGTTACTCCGATATCCCCTTAAATAAGAAGAAACGAGCGGTTGTCTAAAGTGATAACTTTAAATAAAAATTGGTATTTAAAATTTTTTAAATTTATATTTATTTTGTATCTATGGTAAAACTTAATACCCTTCAGGACAGACGATTTTGGTTTTATACAAAACCAATGATGTAATACAATTGAAAGAGTCCTCTTAGCATATACATTGCTCAAAAAAATTAGGGCAGCACTTTTTTGTATGTTATAACTTTTTATATGGAAGTGACAGGCAGACCAAACAAGTCATTTCTGATAGATATGTATTTTATCTCATTAAAATTATGACAACAAATTCCGTCTTATTAATAACTCTAAAGATATGATTAACATTTTTACAATTTGTGGCATTCAGTAAGACGTATGTCGTCCACCAGCATGAATAACTTCTTGGCACCTCCGAGACACCAGCCTTCGAATGTTTTCCTGATGCATATTGTCCGATTCCTCAACCAGGCCATCCGTTAATTGCTGAATTATTTGGAGTGCATTATGGCATCGTCCAAAACGTTTATTTAACATATCCCATAGATGTTCTTGTTAGAAGACGATTATTATTATTATGTTCTATAGGAAAGAGCTCTGGGCTTAGAGCTGGCCAATTCCTAGTTTAAATTTCATGCTCTTGCAAAAATGGCATGACATAACATAAAAAGAAAATTTGGGACCATTCCGAATTTGGCAGGGAGAACGCGTTCTTGTAAGATTATATCAACATTCCTTTGGGCGTTAAGATTTCCTGGGGATTACTACGAGATATGTTCTTTCATCGCAATTTATATCGCCCCAAACCATAACGGAACCACCTCTAAATCTTTCAACTTTCACTTGGACGCTTGTAAATGCTTACTTAAACATCTCAACGTGTCAGACAAAATCTTGACTCCTCTGAAAAACGTACGGGTCTTCAGTGTCGAAGCTCCCAGTCGAGATGTTGACGAACAAAATTTATTCACACAAAAACGAGCTTTCGGACGGGATTCCTAGGTCTTAGGTTTATTTCTTTTAAACGGTTTCTAACTTCTTGTTCGGAAACATTTGTTCCGTAAGCAATTCTGAGTCCAATTTCTAGGATTTTTGCCGTGCATCTACGTCTGCGCTAGACTGAAAGGGCTAAAAATCTGTTCTGGATTACAATTGTTTTCCCTTTACGTCTCCAAATAGCGATTTCATAAGCGCTAAATGACCGAAACTTTCCGACGAAAATTTCTTGCAACTTGTTAAATGTTAAATCCATTTTCAGTTAGAGCAACAACTTTACCTACTTCTACTTCGCTCTCATTTCACCTGACGTATAATTGACATCACATCGTTGACTGTTACCATTGATTATCCTTTCCAAGCCTGCTAAATCCTAAGACTAAAACGAAATATATTATCTTCACTTTGCTTTCTGTACTTTTTTTTAATGTAAATCGTATCTTTAGAGTTGTTTATAATGTCATTTTTATTCTGAAGGTACAAAAAAGTTTTTTTAGATCAGTTTATTTGTAAATTCATATTACTGTGCTGTATAAAATTAAATATAATAATTGTTATAGCTGAGTATAAAATAACTATAAGTAAGCTTATTATAGCTAAATGCAATCAGAAGATTAATTTTACAACAGAAATTGAAAATCAATGCATTTTATAAGTACTTACTTATTCCGGATCAGTCAATAATTTATTTCTTAATTATTTTCAGTAAATGAAAGTTCAGTATGCAATTAGAAACTAATTCTAATAAATTTTAAATACTTCATCAATTATTGTAGGAGAAAAATCAATATATCGGCTTTTGAATTAATGAAAAATTAAGTAATTAAATAAGGAATGTTAATTACTATGAGTATTGTACTCACTTTAGGTCACACAAATCGGTTCGAAAAATTAAAAATAAAACTGTATGCGAATATCGTTTAAATAATAATAATAACAATATTAATAATAATACATTTATGGAAATCGTATAAATTGTAAAACAACTATGTACACTGATTTATAAAATGTGTTGTCTGTGTGTAGAGGAATTTTGTAGGCGATATGTTGTTGGTAAAGACAAATTTACCGATTTTTTTATTTGTTTTTAATTAATTGTTATTTTTATAACTTTATTTACGTAGTCTATAAGAACTTAATTATGCTATTATTTATTATTTTACTCCATAAAAAGATTTTTATTCCAGGAAATGAAATTTTATGAGTATTTAATCATTTTATTGACCGCCATTTGGTTTTGCCTTACAGAATTAATAGTAAAATTTAGCCAGTTTATTTCTGATTTGCATCTGATTTTTGTGAAAAACTGTAAGTAGTTCTCCCGTAATGCCTTCACAAAAAAATTTTACCAGTTTATTCCTATATCGCATTTGATTTTTGTGCAAAATTTGAGATTTATTCGACAAGTAAAGTACTAAACATACTAAACGCATCGACAAAAAAAATACGATATTTGAACTGAAACAACTCGACCAAATAATATCCAATATAAACCTACCTTTCACCATTGGAAAGATTGATTCTTCTGGATTATCCAGTACCACCATTAAATTAATAATAATTTTGGCTGTCAATTATATGATGGATTAAAAGAAGTACTGCATAAGACTGGAAGTTTATTCAATAATTGTGGCCATTTTGGCGCGTAATTTTATATTGCGTCTTCACCATTTTAATTACTGATATTATACCCCTAGAGGTTCTTGTCATTCTAAGTCTCCGTGATTTCATTTATCAGATATCTAAAAATAAAAGAAATAACTGAATTTTATGATGGTTCTCTTTTAATCTATTGAATATGGGTTAATTGTCATTGTCGTGCAAAAAAAAAAAAAAAAACACTTAGTATGTTGGGCACTTTAGTGTCTTAATAATGATTTTTTAACAATTTGTCCGTCATTTTGTTCAGTCATATTGGATTTATAAAAAAATTTAGCCACTCCACCCCCATATGTCCCTTGATATTTAACTAAAGTTTTTTGAATAAGTAGTTTTTAAGAATGTCGCACACAGACAGAACGACAGACCGAATATGTTTTTCAGAATTTATTTTAATCTCGGAGGGTGATTTTTTCAAGAGGGAAGTAAAAATATCAGCATCGGAGCGACATTATTATGACGATTATAATTAAATGAACAAGAAAACTGAGTAGATATAAACATTTTTAGATACTGGAATCTCGATTAACAGTACACTGCGTGCACTGTTAATTTCTGCATAACGTTTCGACTAGTTTGTATCGCCAGTCGTTATAAAGTGCATACTAAAAGCTAGTAAGTAGCTGATGCGGATGGTTTAGTTACTATTGCCTCCTTCTGCAAAGAAGAGTTTATCATGAAGTTTATATATGTGTTTAGTCTTTTTTTTTGTAGGACCTTACTTTATACCTACAATTTTGAAATAAATATCTAAAATTGTAGCAAAATGGTAGGTTGGGAAACGATCTCCGGGTATGTTATTGCAATATTTATAAAAATGTAGGTAAATTGATCAGAAAATGTAGTTCTTTCTTCGGTAAACATATGCTTTTGAGCATATGTTTATGATAGTCAGCAATATACTCTAATCAATAATTTTGTTGTCACTAGTAGCCCAGTAACTTTTTTTTCACTAATAGTTTTATTAATTATCTCCATCTGCAAAGAAGTGTTTGTCATGAAGTTTCTGTATGTGTTCTAATCTTTTTTTTTATTGGAACATACTTAATCCCTACAATTTTGAAATAAATATCTAAAACTGTAGCGAAGTGGTAGGTTGAGAAACGATCTCCAGGTACATTATTGCAATCTTTTCAAAAATGTAGGTAAACTGATCAGATAATACGCTTTAAAGCATATGTTTATGATAGTTATAGCAATATAATCTAATCAATAATTTTGTTGTCACTCGTAGCCCAGTCACTTTTTTTTTCACTAATAGTTTTATTAATTACCTCCATCTGCAAAGAAGTATTTGTCATGAAGTTTCTGTATGTGTTCTAATCTTTTTTTTTTATTGAAACACAATACCTACAAATTGGCAATGGCAATAAATATCTAAAACTTCTTTAAAGCATATATTTATGATAGTTATAGCAATATACTCTAATCAATAATTTTGTTATCACTAGTAGCCCAGTCACTTTCTTTTTCACTTATAGTATTCCTCTAATTGTTTAGTTAAAAAATGTAGGGCATATTATTATCTAAAATAAAAGGTTTTTTCTGCAATTTTCATAGTTTTTGACAAAATTGAGATGTCTTCTTCCAAACGCATTTTGAATTATAAATAAAAAATTATTTTTTCTCGTTTTAACGCAAAATTTCTCCGCAAGTTAATTATTAAATTTAAAAATATTATCTTTTAGTCCTAATGAGGGAGAGAAAAATCAATGATGACTTTAAAATAATTTTTCTCGAAAACTATTACATTTACAAAAAAAATCGTAATGACCTTCATTGTAGGTAATGGTCTGCCTATATTTTTTTATAAAAAAGAATTTTGTCCTATCTGCAATATTTTAGAAGATATTGAACAAAAACCGCTTTTTTTCTTTTTGGTCGTTTTTTCTTTTTGTAAACTACACTGCCTACGTGTGAGCACTCTACACTTCCTTAAGCTACCCCCCAAAAATTAGTGCACTTTAGTATTTTGCACGTCTTCAAACCCCTGATTACTGGACTGGACTACGTTATTAAAAGTTTACTAAAAACACGAGTAGTTGTATACATCTAGTTATTAAACTTATAAACTTATGTTTTTGTTGTCAGCAGTACAGAACATAGACTTAATATTTTGTATTCAAGCGTGATTCAATTAAAACATTCAAAATTTTAACAGCTATTTCTTTGGTTTAAATCTATTAAAATAAAGTACCGAAAAATCATCAAAAAATACTTATATCAAAGATAAAAACATTAAAATAAAAATATAAATATTAATAATAAACTTAGACCGATTTACAAAAGTACTTTGAGAATCATGGATAAAATATGACATAGAAATGGTGCTACTAAGTAATACCAATGAGATTTAAATAAATTAAGGTCTTTGGTGCCTATTTTAAACAGAATAATTTAGTTAATCGCGGACAACTAATAATAGTTTATAACCACTTCGCCCCAATAATCCAAAAATCTCCCCACCCTTTTTTTTAAAAACTCACATCATTGGACCGGAACTACAATGTATAAAATTAGGTAATAATATATTGGGTAACTGTTCCCAATTTAATGTTCTGGCATAATATTTTACGAGGTTGTAAAAGGCTTCACCGTCCCAGAGATATACGAAAATTAAATTACTCGGCATTAACTCCACCACTGTCTTAAATACCCTCTAATTCTGTCCTAATTTAGCGCAAGGGAGACGTTTTAATCAATAGCTTACATATAGAGTTCTATTAGAGGCTGCTGCAGACCACCGCTCTCTATTCTAAGATGACCGTCTCAGACCAAATCCTCTCCTCGCCCCCCCTCCTCGGTCCCCCCGAAGGGCTTCAAAGGGAATGGCTCTTTGGCCCCTTTCTCGCTTTGCAGCCGCTGCCCACAGGCTAATGTGGGATACAGTACAAATATAATAAGACTCAATATTGAAGTAAATCTTATTATTATTGCAGTGGCTCGGCGATGTTTTTATCTATCGCTGCCACGTGTTGAAAATGATAATATAGTGGGTCATAGTTATTTACTTCACCGAAAAGTGGTGCTTTTTCGCACGTGACTAGAGTTGACCGAACGACGCGTTAGGTACAACATTTTTCCTATGAACGTCGATTTAATGAAAATTTAACAAATAATTTACATTTCTATCTATCACCACTATAGAAAATAGACAAAAATACAGGACCTACAGGCTCAGTAAATAGCTCATTACACATGATCTAACAAAAGCACGGCCACCGTAAACAAAACGCGCAATTGAATGTATCTATGCAGTAATATTCCGTGAGTAGGCCATGGTCGCATGATCGTCAGCAGCTGTAGTGAAGCAACTATCAAATACGAAAAATAAACAATATTTCTCAACTGGATAATAAGAAGTGTTAGTTAACTGTAAGTTTCGTTTTTCGCAAATGTATATCTACATATTTATTAAAAATGTCAAGGGGTAGGTAAAGTATTGTACGTAATACGTATTGTAAAGCAATTACGCACTCATGAAATAACTTTTCCATTCGTAATCTGCGTTTTACAATACTTATTATGTAATATACTATAACCTAACGAAATTGAAGAAATAATGTTTGATGTCTTTCAAAAAAAGCGTGAGGTAAAGTAAAAAATTAAGCTTATAACAAAATGTTTATTTACGCCAGATTGCCGGGTGTGCTGTAAGTTAGACAATTGAAAGAGACCGTGCCTACAAAAGTATCTGTAGTGAAAAAATGTTTAAAATTTTGTAGCACCTTTTTCGAAAAACATTAAAGAAAAAGTCCACCATCCGTTTATCATATGAAGTAAGCCCAAGCCCAACCCCTACTAAATTCGCCCGTTCACCTAGGGCGAAGCTCGGGGACCTAAGCCCCCTAAATACCGAATTAGCTCCCCCAAAAATATTCAAACTTGATACATACACTAAAAAACGAATAAGATCTGATGTCATAAATCCGCCCATGAATAAGTACCATGTGAGAGCATTATACTATTGTAATTTTTGCTACTAATTAATATAAAAGCAACATTTAACATTCAAGGTTTTTTAACAACTAATCAGAATGATATGTTTTAATGAACTTTTTGTCTCAAGGAGGTGGGGCAATTATCCCCATTGCCCTCTCTCTTAGGTCTATCGATTGTTTGATGAGGACAACGTTTGTCATTCAAGCGATTTAAAGATTTGGCTTGATTAGTGCAGTGAAACAAAATAAATAGGTATCCGTTTTGAGCTTTATATAAAAGAAAAATTCAAAAAGAAACTATTTTAAACATTAAGCCTCTGCCATGTTGATAACGTTATAACTCTAATATCCGTTTCTCCTTTTTTAAAACAAAACACCTTTATTTCGCAAATCTTAATTTAAATAACTATTTTTTTTTATTTTATTTAATTACGCTGGCCGACAAAACATTTTTTTTTGTTGTAACACAAATCAGAATAGCATAATCTAATAAAATGGACCTATCCAAATACGAAAATGACAAATAGAAAGTTGTAGCACGTAGGGTTTTCTTGTCTTGTTAGAGTTGTAGAACCATATCGAATGGTACGATACTTAATATCTATAGAAAAAATGATTTCAGAAAATTCTTAACCCTGTTTATTGACTAAGTTTACAGTTTTCGCCTGTTAAACATACCATACATCTAAGAGAAAAACAAACGAGAAAAATATTAACTTAAAACATTAATTACACTTTATTTTTTCCGTTTGTGAGGTGTCCTATCTTCTCTCTTCAAAAACCAACAGTAGTCACCTATCATGGCTGGATCCCATCGTCCTTGGTACGGAATTTCCGTTGTTCTGATATCTTGGTGAAACCTTTTACCCTGCTCGTCACTAACAGCTCCCAAATTTTTAGGAAAACAGATGGGAATGAAGGAAGTGAATTTTTAATGACATTCTGGCACCAAGCGCTTTATAGGCATCTAAGAGTTCATTAACTAATTGTTCATAATTTTCATCCATATTTTTGCCTGAAAATCCTCTTACTACATTAACAAGTTAATTGCTCTGAGTTCCTGCCTGGTAAGCTTTTCCGTAAAATTGACATCGGCCAGCAATTTTCTGGCCCAATAAAAATGCCTTCTTTTAATTTGGCATCACTTAACTGGGGAAAGACTTATCTTAGGTATTTAAATCCATCACTATCTTTATTCAAAGCCTTCACAACATTTTTCATCAGCCCAAGTCAAGTTTAATGTGAAGAGGAGGCAAAAGGACATTTTTGGAATCAACAAGAGGTATAAATTTAACATTTTGAGATCCCGGTTAAAATTCGCTTCTTTCTGACCAATTTTTTTACATAATGCTGATTTATTGCATAACTGTCCCATAAACAAAGAAAACAGCAATATTTTGTAAATCCCCCCTGAAGTCCCACTACAATCGCTATAACTTTTAAGTCCCCACATATCTGCCATTTATACCTATTGTAGTTTATTTTATCCAAAATCGTGCGCCTATTTTCATAATGTTCATTCATTGCAACTGAATGGGCAACTGGTATAGAGGGTTTTAAATTTCCATTATGCAATAACACAGCTTTTAAGCTATATTAAGATGAGTCTATGAATAAGCATTTTTAGCCGCCCCACAATCAAATTTACCTGCCAATATAAAAGGTTCTAATTAGGCTATTAAAAAATGGTACGTATTAGGCTTTCCGAATATTTTTTTTATTATTGGGAGGATATTTCCATTGTGAAAATAATGAGTTGGCCTGTGTTAGCAAAATCTTGTCGGCCAGAGTTATTATCGTTATAGCAAGAAGATAATAGACAATATCAATCAATATATCAATAATATATAATAATATATCAATAATATTTTATAAAAAATTTTTTTGTAGAGCGTATCCGCAATGCAAACAAGTGAATGATAATATTCTTTTGTTCCAGGAAAGCGATTGTTCTGAGACGTCCAGCGTAGGGTCTCCTTCTCCTGCCACGGACGCCGGTAGCTGTACGGACCTCTCAGTTTGTCCACCACGTCCCCCGATGCCTCCCCAAGCGCGTCAAAATGAAGTTGCCCCGGGAGAAAATAAAATGCCTAGTCCTGGACCTCCGTCTCATTGCGCTGTACAGCAGCAGTTAAATGGAACTAGTGAGTACAATTTTGCGACGTAGATGATTAATATAAATATAATAAAAAAAAATAAAAAAAATTGGACTTTCTGATCATTAGATTAATCTTGAAGAACTTCATTTAATTATGCGACGAATGTGAGGTCGACGCATTTGATTTTTTGTTTAACTATAAATAAAAAAGTTACCTTGCTAACTTTATCTAGAAAACAACTAAATACAGGATATTCCATACTCGATGGTACGTTAGAAGTATCTGGAAAACGAAAAAAAAAATTGAAATTTTGCGTTTGCAGTATTGTCAGATCTACTGCTACCTGTCAACAAGTTTGGAATTTTAAATAGGGCACGCTGTAGTTTATTTTATTTTTGGATACGGCGAAACAATCTGAGTATTTTTTATATAAGATATTTTTTCATTTCCCGCACCGTTTCTTAAACATTAATTATTTTGTGTTTTTTTACCAAAACTATGTGAATTAAAACTTCAATATTTTCGTCTCTAGATGTCAAATTAATTTTAACAACATAGGATTGCCGACTTTTATACAGACTGTTCTAAAAATTAACTGCAATTCAGATTTTATAAATTTGATCAAAAGTGACTTTTTTTAAGTGGAACACCCTGTATATCATTGAAACGTTGGATAGAGTGGACAAATTGAATTTTTTTCATATAATGTTTCTATATCTATTTTGAACCACCTTCGACTTATAAGAGATTTAATGAATAATTACTATTGATATTCGACAAGACTTTAAATATCTAAAATGCCAAGTATGCTATGATGTAACAACTGCAATACGTAACGATGGTGGCATGACATATCTCACTTTTTAGTTTATGTTAGATTAAGTTTGCGAAAATGGAGAATTATAGTTACTGAAATGCGGATATTTTAAATTTGTTTTATATTCACGGCAAGAACCTGCAGAAGATTTAACGGTCTTTTTCCAAATTTGCCTCCAATAAACCCAAGGAAATTTCTTAGTATTGAAGGTAACTTTTTAAATTTTGGAACTCGGCAGGCTCCAAGAATTCATTTTCACCCTATTACTGAAAACGATGAAAATGAATTTAGCGTTTTGGCATATTTTCGTGCCTATCCGCATGCTTCAATAACAAGTGCCAAAAATTATTTAGGAGTAACTCGAACATCAATATGGAGAATTTTACATAAACATAATATGCATGGCTACAAACTAATTACATTACAAGTTTTACAACCAGATGACCCCCCAAACGTGTAAATCTTTGCGAAATGTTATTAATTCGTACACAGGAAGATCCAGATTTTCTAAAAAGAATTATTTGGACTCATGAAGCAAAATTCTCACGCGAAGGAGTCCTTAAGCATCAAAATAATTAATCAATAATTAAATCAAAATTAAGTCCTAATATATTTTGTTTATTGATAGATAGGCAACTTTCAATATATATTTATGACGAAAATTTAACTTCTGCAAAATATATTGAAATTCTAAGAAGGACCGTATATGATTTTTTGGATAATGTTCATCTTATAGATTTGAGAAATTGTTGGTATCAAGTGCATAGAGCTCCTGCCTGTGTACTCATGAAGCTTTCGCCGAACTGTATGATATGTTTGAAGCTAGGTGGATAAGCCGTTTAAGACTATGAAGTTGGCCACCTCGATCTCCAGATGTTACTCCATTAGACTTTTTTCTGTGGGATAAAATTAAAGAAATGGTTTATATAATACCAGCAAATTCAGAGGAAGATCTAGAGTATCGGGTAAGGCTCACTTTTCAACAACTTAATCCATCAGAAATTCAAAGAGCTACGACCTGTCATGTAATGAAATGTATAACGGATTGCTTACATGTAAATGGTCAGCACTTTAGACATCTGATGTATTAGAAGGCTGAGAATTCCAAAAGTTTGAATTTGCTGACAAAATCGGTTCTTTTCAGAACCCCAATTTATATTAAAAGAAAATCGTTTGGCATTGCGTAAGCCTTGGTTAGGTACATCATAAAAGACTCAGCGTTTAGATATTTAATTAATTCTCGAATAGCAATATTATTTATAAAATCACTTATAAATCGTAAGCAGTTCGAGATAGGCATAGAAACACTTTATATGAAAGAAATTCAATTTGTCCACTCTATTCAACGCTTCAATAATTACAGGGTGTTTCATGAAAAAAAAGCCACTTTTGATGAAATTTATAAAATCCGAGTTGCAGTAAATTTTTAAGATTACCACATGATGATGCAAAAGCAAAATTATTGTTAAAAGCTAGAGCATCTATGGCCGTAGGAAAAATTTCAAATTTATTTTTCTTTTCTTTCTCCAGATTTTGCTAACGTACCGTCGAGTGTGGAATACTCTGTATCAGAATTATTTTTTTACATTTTAGTCATCCATTAGAATTAATTTCAAGTTTGTCATGAGAGAATATTAAAATTCCAATATAAACGTTACTATCAAGTACAAAATGGTCCTCAGATACCTAATATAAAGAAATCTACAGGGTGTTGGGATGAATTTCAGATTAACTGAAGGTAAAAATACGTGTTACTTATGTAGCTTATAACGTGTACAATACTTTACTAGGAAGCGCCTTTGATCGTGAACATCCAGTATTGTGTCCTATAAAAAGACTTTGTTTTTTCAAGCTGTCCGGTATACATACTACTTTACTTAAATTAGTAGAGTTCTGGAAATGACTCATTAAAGTACAAGGCCGGACATTTCCCGGGGTTTTAAGGCAAAACCAATTAAGCTTAGTAAAACTTATTATATTGCATTTTCAATTTCATAGCCAGCCCAAAACAAATAATATTAGTTTTATAACTATTGAAATTCATTTATATAAAAAAGCTCTTGGGAGAAATTTGTTTTGTTCGCGAACTAAGATTATACGTGTTTTGGTTTTAGTACTTCTGTACTAAATATAGTACATTTTACAAATGCATATATTAAAAACATTTTTGGTTAGCTAACAAAAATTGTAGGCATAGTGATTATAGATTACACTGTATTGTACTTAGCCAACACTCTGGGATATGTACATATATACTTTTAAATGAAGAGCTTTTGTAGACAAAAAAGCTGCTTATTTATTACTTAACCTATATTTAATTATTAATGCAATACTAACTATATATTCGTATCCTTAGGCTAACACTCTTCGTTCGTATCTATATCTGTCAGTTCAGTATGTGGAGCGTCAAACCTCAAGAATATTAGAAAGTATGGTATTTCTTTTAATTTGTAGCCAAAGTTTACATAGCTAGACCCTCCGCAAGAACAAAAATGGTCCTCATGATATTTTATAAGATAAATCGATCAGAAATAAACTTTTGACCATCTATATCTCTTCGAGGGACTAAATTTAAAATATATTCCACCAAAAATCAAAATGGCGGCCTAGTGTTAAATGTTAAAAAAAATTATTATACTTTTCCAGTTTATCTCAAATTTTACACAAAAATCAAGTATTATGTAGGAAACAACTGGTAATATTTTGGAACGAATCTAAGATGGCGAAACAAACAATAAAATTATCAAAAATTTGGCCTGAAAAACAACTTAATGGATTAATTTTAAATTGTGTTATAGAAATAAACTAGTAACATTGCGATACTAAATCACGATAATGCAACAAAATGGCAACCAAATAAAATGCTTTTAATGGAAAAATATCACCCTCACCAGTTTTTCATATCTTTTTAGCGTCCCTAGATGCCAAAAAATAGGTTTTATTAGTTCCGTCTGTGAGCCTGTCAATTCGCGGCAAAGCTTAAAAATCCTTTACTATATTGATTTCAAATTTTAGTCAGAAATTCATATATGGATGACGTAATATTTTAGCAAAAATCCACTATGCCGGAATAAGATGTTGACCTAGTGAAACGTTAAAAAAATATTACTAAAAAACTAATTATCCAATTTACTTCAAATTTTGCACAAGAATCGAGTGCTACAAAAGAATGAACTGGTAACATTTTAGTATGAATCTAAAATAGCAAAACAAAGTGGCGGCCTAATTAAGTATTTAGAGAATCAGCCTGAAAAATCTACTAATTAGATTCGTTTCAAATTTTGTGCAAGCATTAAGTATGAGATAGAGAAAAACTGGTAAAGTTGTGATACGAATTTAAGATGGTGAAATAAAATGGGGGCCAAATGAATTTTTTTAAAAATCAACGTAAAGAACTCTTATTCAACTGACCTTAAATTTTGCAGAAATATTAAATGTGATATAATGATAAGCTAGTAGGAACTCAACATAACGTAACAAAATGGCGCCCAATAAAAATGTTTAAAAAAGACAATATATATTTATATATATATATATATATATATATATATATATATATATATATATATATATATATATATATATATTGAAGTATATATATACATATATATATATATATATATATATATATATATATATATATATATATATATATATATATATATATATATATATATATATATATATATATATATATATATATATATGTATGACCATGTTGCCATATAATAAATATGTCATCCATATAACGAATCTTCAATCTTGCCTTCTCAAGAGCTTCTTTCTCGAAGTATATCATAAATAAATTCGCCATTACTAGTGAGATTGAGAACCCCATTGGAGCACCATCTATTTGTTTATACATTTGCCCGTTAAATGAAAAATAAGTATTTTTAAGGCAATGCTCCGAGAGTTGTATTATATGTGCCTGGAAATCCTCGTTTATAGCAATCCTGTCCAATGCTTCGTCGGTGGGAATACTAGGATATAGCGACCTGACATCTAAACTTGCTCTGATATCGTCTTTTTCAAGAGCGATGTCTCGTATAATTCGAGTGAAATACTCCGAATTTTTTACATATGAATCTGCTTTTTCGACAGCTAGTTGACTGATTTCAGCAAGATATTTTGCTAGTTTTGTAGCAGCGAATTAATAGCTGACGATAGGTCTGATGGGCGCCCCTGCCATGGTTTGTGTATTTTTGGTAAACCATAGAGTTTTGGACATTTGCTCGACTTTTCCCGTCGTAAAATTTTCTGTTGTATTTAGGGGTTATTGGGGAACTTTTTATTTTGCTTTTAGTTGTTTTCTCTAGGTACGTAGTCGGGTTCCTTGGAACAGGCTTATAAGAATTATCTTGTAGGATACCCTGCATTTTTTGTATGTAGTCTTGGGTATTCATAACTACGGTTGCGTTTCCTTTATCTGCTGGAAGGATTGCGATGTCTTTATTGCCTTAAAAATACTTATTTTTCATTTAACCGACAAATGTATAAACAAATAGATGGTGCTCCAATGGAATCCTCGCTCTGACCAGTAGTGGCGAATTTATTTTATTATTTTTTCTGACTCACGTAAATTCCATGCAGCCCCGAATACAATTTACTCTAGAGTTAGAAGAAAATAACCAACTTCCATTCTTAGATATTCTGGTGAAAAAACTGCATAACGAACATATACCGAGTATAGAAAACCAACACATACCGACAGATATTTAAATGCAAGATCACATCATCACCCAGCACAAATTCAAGCTGTTAACAATACCTTAATATCTAGATCTATGCGATTAACTGAAACAGAGGCGAGACAATACGAATTACATATAATATCTGGTGTTTTAAAGAAAAATAGCTACACAAATCGCACCATAGAGAAAGCCATTAATACAAAAGGTTCAACGAACAACAAAAAACATGAACCGGGAAGGCAACAAGTAGTCTTACCATATGTAGAAGGCACAACAGACAGAAGAATTCTCAGAAAACAAAACATACTAATAATACACAAGCCACAAACAACTATAGGTAAACTACTTGTACACCCAAAAGACAAAATCAACTTGGAAAAGCAAGGAGTTACAGCATTCCATGCCAGGACTGACAATGAAAAGTTCTACGTGGGGTAAACTAACAGGCAAAAGTAGAAAAGCATAAACTCAGCATTAGAAACAAACAAATAACCTCGGTCCTATTCCTACACCACCAGGAAAGCGGCGATTAAATTAATTTCGATGGGTGTAGAGAGATTGCCAATATAGAGCATTATAAGACCAGAATAATCCCATAGATATTGAAAAACAAAATCACAAAAAATCAAGCGGATTTAGCGCAACAACAACAGCAACATCCGGAAAATACGAATATCGACCAACGGCCGCTCAGATATACCCTTTGCCCGGATGGGGGTATAAAAGGAAGCTTCGCAATCACTAACACTTCAGTCTCTATTCAGACGCGAGAAAGAAAACTTCAAAGATGCCAAATGTGATTTTGGCGAAAAATTTGCAAAACTGTTCTTTTCAGAACGATAGTAGTCAACGGATGTACACCCGAAATTAAAACACAACGTATATTTCTATCCTCTATATCTCTCTCTCTCTCTCTAAATATATATATATATATATATATATATATATATATATATATATATATATATATATATATATATATATATAAAATGACTATCTACTGAACTAAATTAGGCTCACTTCAATATTTCTAATAAAAGATTCATAACTCCGGGTAAAGGAAATTTACCGATTTTTTATAAACTTGTAGATGATCTAGTAGTGAAAACTTTGGCTGGTTCAAAAGACACCTACAATTTAAAAAAATGGCCTGGTTCTTAATTTTCCTGAGGTCTGTCCTTCAAAAATTGCCCTGTTTGCATGACTATATAACAAATAAATATTTGTATTTCAGTGGCGAGCCTTGCAACGCTGCAAAACCTACAAAACCTGGCCTCATTGCACCAAAGCTTACCTCAAGTGGCAACCCTGGCAGCTAACCTATCAAACATGGCGAGCCTCCACACTGTCCAGGCAGCCAGTGCTAATCCAAACATAGTTAACGGACCTTTAAATCTTAGTGTGAATGCAGCATCAGGTGAGATTACTTAACATTTTTTATATAAAAAAATATAAATAACATAATTTTTATAAGTTATTAATTAAATAAAAAAAATAATAAAGTTATTATTAAAAATAATGACCATTGCAAACCGACCAACAAATGAATTTACGAATTTAGGCACACTATTTTTTAATGAAAATTTTTTCAACAAAACCTTTTCTACTTTTTATTTGATTTTTGAAAACTTTTTTTCCAAAAAGGGAATTGTATTGTCTTTAAACTCTTAGACGTTTGTTTTTTAAAAAGATGCCATGACTACCTTACACATAATGATATTCAATACAAGGCATTTAAAGTTAAACTGGTGTCAAAGGAGAGTAGAAAATTTGTCCAATAACCAACGATCAAACTTTATCTTTTGACGATTTGGAAAAGTTTTAATTTCGATAACTTTGATCTGCCCATTAGACATGCCGACCCTTTTTATTTTTAATATACTGCAAAATCCATAACTCTTTACTGCGTATTTAATGTCACTGTGTTTATTAAATACAGTGAATGTAAATGTAAAACCTTGCTGTGTTTCTAATTGTTCGAATTTTAATGTTTTTAGTTTTTTAGAGTTCATGTAAAACTCAGAAATAATGCCCTTATTGTTGAGAAATTAGCCATACCATTTTCAATAATCAACATATAATGTAAACCGCAAAACGGTATGCAGGTAATGATTGAACAATTAGAGATTAGATGACAAAAATAATTAAACCGTTCTTTTTAGCTATTTAACTGTTCCTTGATATTAGTTTTACGTAGAATACCTTTGATATCAATTATTCTTTGTGATATATGTAATGTCATTATTTTTATTGACCAGAGTAAATGTAAAAGTAAAATTTTCGCAGCGGTACTTTTGAGAAACCATGTAAAAATCTTCAAATAATCGAACAAAAACTGGAAAAACGTCCTGACGTAATGATGCAGGAGTCAAACTCAGAGAGGCAAAACATCGAACCTCCTCTTTTGTCGAATTTGGGTATGTGTGACTAGTTTCTTAATCATACTGAGTAAGAGTCTTGATAACTTTTAAAAATCAAGCCCATTAGAGTTTAAAGTTAATCAAATTTTAATTTTGGGAAAAAAGTTTAAATTCGGATGAAAAGTAAAACAGTTTTTCGCTATAGAATTTTCATTAAAAAGGATGGTGTCCAAATTTAAGTGCCGACTAGTTAAAATATATTTTATAACATAATACTCATAGTATTTACAGTTATCCAGATACTTTTTTTTGGATCAAGTTGCTTACGTAGACAATAAGATCCACCAACTAATGATTTCAATGATATTTTCCAGCAGGCAGTGCATTCTCACTTAGTTATGGTGATCAGAATAACATTTTACGTATTTGTTGTACGAACAAACTTCTTTATAGTTTTTGTTACCTTCCAACAGCGGATTCTTCATTAACCTAATTTGACAAAGAATTACTACTGGCCCAAATTCAAAACGTGAGACGTCGTTGTAAAGATATTTAACGCCCTTCAAAACAAAGTTTCGCACTACACCCATAGGATTTCAGATTTTAAGGGTGAATATGCCACTCTAGCTTAGGGGTTGGAGTTAAGGAGATAAAAATACCAATATTTTCCAATCAGAAATAAAATTTACGTGCCCGCGCAATTTTTATTTGTTTCAGTCAAAAGTAAATCTGAACGTTTTTATTCGCGTTTAGTGTAAAGGGTGATTCACGGTGGATGGAACCTTAGACGTTTCTGGTGAATGGGTAGATAAATCTTTTTAAAATTTCGGTTACGCCCATAAATGACCTTGGTCTACCGTTTTAAAATATTTTCAGTCTTACAGTATTGCCGCTTCTACCAAAACAGGTGGCAACATCGCTATTTTAAATGAAATGCCCTTTATTTTTCCCTTTTTCTGAAACTACACGTATTTCTGAGCAACTTTTCTGAAAACTTCCCTATACCTGTCTGTAGCCGTTTTCCGGGAATTAATTTATTTGAATTTTTTTTTATCGAAAACAAGACTTCAAATAATTCTGAATTTCTTCAAACTCTAAAGCAATTTTAAATTGAAATTTGGGCTATGGCTAAATAATACCCTTTAGGTTTTGATTTTTTTGTCAAATCTTAGTTGAAGCGGACAGGGTGCTCAGAAATAAATGTATGTTGGTAACTTATAAAAGCCCGAGAAAATCAATATTTTTAAACGGGACACCCTGTATATCAATACTGATTTAAGAAGCTGATAAAAGTAGCTTTCTAATAATGTATACTTTGCCTATAGTCTTTGCGTTTTTGATTGATAAGCATCATAATAACGTGTCATTTTCAATGATTCTAGTAGTAATGTGCTATGGAAACAATTTTTGTGAGTCGCCATGATAGTTTGTTTGACAGAAGTTTCATTCTTGCGCTTCTGATTTTAAGTCAGAGTTCAAATGGAAGTGAATAATAGTTACTCAAATACAGTTATAATGAAATTATTTATTTTGCGTGGTCAGTGTGATAAGATTATTACAAGAACGTGTAGAAAATTTAATGAAACGTATCCAGATTTACCACAAATCAATATCAGGAAATTCATTCGAATCCAGAGCAACTTTAAAGATTTTGATTCAGCTTTAAAACCGCCAAGAAATTTGCCCACACCGTTGACTACCAATGGAGAAAATGAAATTAACGTTTTGGCATACGTGGTGCGATACGAGAAGATTTGGGCATTACATTTTCATCTATACAAAGAATTTTAGAAAAACATAATATGCACGAGTACAAGTTTACCAAATTTCAAGCACTTAAACCTCAGGATTTCGAATTTGAGAAATGTTACTGACACGTACACAGGAAGATCCTCTTTTTTTAAGAACAATTCTATGTACCGATGAGTCAAAATTTTCCAGGGAAGGTGTTTTTAAGCGACGGAATCGTCACTGTTGGGCCAATAAAAATCCGCACTTTACAAGAGAGAGAGAATTTCAGTTTTAATATCTTCTGTTTCCTAATGGATAACCAAATTAGGTATTTGATATACAATGAACAACTCACTTCCAGAAAATACTTAGATATTCTAGCAACAGTGGTCGAGGAGTTCACAAATGGTTTTGCACTTGAGGATTACCGAAGCTGTTGGTATCAACATGACGGGGATCGAGCACACTATACGGTGGAAGTGACTGCAGAGCTAGATCGAATTTTCGATGACCGATGGTTTAGACGTCTAGGACAATGGAATTGACCCCCAAGCTCGACTGATATTACTCCTTTAGATTTTCATTTATGGGGTACACTAAAGGAAAAAGTTTATCCCACTCCAGTAAATACCAAAAAAGAACTACTACGTCGAGTCATTCAAGCAGTTCCGGGAATGGATCCCAATGAAATAAGAAGTTTATTGAAGTGTTTAGATGTTAATGGCCAACATTTTCAACATTTGCTCAAAAAATCAGTGTAGTGATAATTTTTAAAATTTTAATTTTTGATTTATTATTTATCATTCTAAATTTCTTGGTGGTTTTAAAACTGTTTTTTTTTTCATTGGAAGTCACCGCTCCGGGCAAATTTCTTGGTGGTTTTAAAGCTGAACCAAAATCTTCAAATTTGTTTTGGATTTGAATGAATTCTCTTAAAAATCTTATCACAGTGACCATGTAGGATAAAAAAATTCATTATAATTGTATTCGTATTATTTACTTATTTACTTCCATTTTAACTTTGACTTAAAATCAGAAGCTTAAGAATGAAACTTCTGTTAAACAAACTATCATGGCGTCACACAACAATTGTTTTCATGGCATACTACTACTAGAATCATTGAAAATGACCCGTTATTATGATATTTCAAAAAAAAAATGCTTATATATCAAAAACGCCTTTGCCCTACACGGAATTTGTTTGTCTATGGCGGCCTGATGAGCTCTAAAAAGAGGGAAATCGCGATTGTCGTTTGACTGACATGGATCATTCCTCCTGCGGCATTGCAGGATATGGTCCAGATAGGGATTATGGTATCCTTGTTGTGAGGTTGGTGTAACTTGAAACAAAAAATATATTAACATCTCTTTTAAATTGTTTTTTTTTACTGAAGTAGTAAACTTCATGAATGTAGTATGAAATGGGTTTAATTTTCTAATGCAAGTTCTAATGGGATTGCGTTCACTTTGCGGTCCCAGCCATTCTTTTAAAAATATTTATTGGAAAACTATGATCAAAATTCTTTTTGATTTCCTTTTTTTATGTTTAGCCGGTTTAAAAAATTATTAGAGAGAAACATTCACAATATCCTCAAACAATAAATGTTTGGGCGGGCATATTAGGCGATACTGTTATTGGTCCTCTGTTTATAGATGGAAATTTAAATCGTGAAATATATGCGTAAATGTTAGACAAAAAATAGAGCCTCGTATAATACATGAGGTGGCCAATCAAAGGGACGACAATACAATGCATCTTGATTTAGATAAACATTTGCTTCAATTCCATCAGGACGGAGCACCTCGTCATTATGTACGTCCAGTAAGAGACTAGTTGTTTAATCATTATCCGGAACAGTGGATTGGTATGAGAGAGCCCCTTAAATAGTCACCTAGGTCACCAGATGTGACACCGCTCGATTTTTTTCTATGGGGTCACTTGAAATCCGTTGTATTCAAAACCCAACCAGACTCAATTGAACAACACCAGAGATACTGCAAAACGTCCGCGAACAGTTTGAATATCAGCTGCACTTGTGCTTACAAAACAATGAAAACCATTTTCAACAATTCGTAAAGTAATTTTAAGAATATCAGTTATGTAACTACCTTCATTATCAAACTTTTTAGGGGATGGCTGTTACGGTGGAACCCCATTATTTTTATAATTTAAATACATTCCATAATCCATTCGTGAATTTAAGTACCTTAATTGTGATAAAACAATTTGAAAGAGATGTAACTTATCTGCAGTTACATAAGAATTTTAAAAATGACGAAGTAAGTGGGAGTGGCTTCTTAAAATTTTAGGGATAGTTGCCCTGGGGGTCAGGGGGTCGAGCGTAATACAACAACAAATACCCTTAACAATTGTCATCCTTGATATGTA
Organism: Kuschelorhynchus macadamiae; assembly: GCA_030620095.1. Classification (NCBI taxonomy): domain Eukaryota; kingdom Metazoa; phylum Arthropoda; class Insecta; order Coleoptera; family Curculionidae; genus Kuschelorhynchus; species Kuschelorhynchus macadamiae. Next base: position 541,754 of record JAUTXW010005097.1, on the reverse strand, counting down.
AATGGACATGTTACACAAATTTTCCATAGTGTCACCAGTTTTTTGTTTTTAAACTGCGACGTATGTATGTATATGTACAATTTCTAACGAATTGCTTATCAGTGGTATGATAGTGCAATTGGTTAGAGCAATGGGCTAAAGATCCAGAGGTGCGGGTTCAGTCCCCTCTCGTACCATAACTTTTGATATTGATTATAATTATTTCTAAGAAAAATATTTCACAGTTTAGAAACACACTGATAAAATACTTCTATACGGTTTTATTGTCACCCGGTATATTGAATATAATATTAGATTAAATTTAAATCAATCAGTCTTTACTAGACCAGTCAGCTAATCAATTCTGTATTAGTTTCAAGATAATTGCATGCATAACTACTTTAACGAACTTCCTAAAAAAAGATTAGCTAATCCTGCTAACAAGCCATTACAAATGCGTTTTTAATTACCCCCCTAGTAATCAACAATAATTAAAAATACGTTCATTTAATATAAAGGAAAAATCTAATTTGCTTAATTTGGAATAGTTATTCAATATTTTAATTACGCACGCCCAAGCCTGTTTAATATTCAAATGCACGTTATTACTTTATTGGTATAAAAGCGTGTTATATTTTTCCGGTAAGTCACCCGATTTAATCGTGATTTTAAAATTATGCCGAAAAAATTTACCCGCTTTAAGAAAATTACTTTTAACTTGCAATTTGCATGCTGCCTGGGCATTCTAGGTGGTTTTACACCGTTTTATTTAATGTAATTAATCCATTGGCGTCGCATTTTTTTAATACTTGCAAAAAGTACTAAATACATTTTTTACCTAGAATTCAGTACGGTAAGCAGGATAATAACAGGCGGAACAAATTACTTAAAACTTCATTATGTATGACTAAATATCATAGATTATGTTTAAATATAAAACAGATAATCTAAAAAAATTTTGCAAAATTTTATGGGGCGCTTCGACAATATTGTGACAAAAGTTTTCAATACATAGAAGAATATAGTGTCAATATCCGAGAATTTAGCTTTAACGAGAAACTTTCAAATTTAAAGCTAGGCCACACGGGCTGCTGGATCCCCTTCTGTTAAGATAATGATAAATTTTATAAGACAGTTCTCTTCATTCTCGGTTTAGAAAAAACTGGAAGCATATTATATTAAATGGGCAGTTCTATCTCAACATACACTCATATGTTTCCAAAAAAGAAGGACACATACATTTCTCTTTATGCCGAGACAACTTGACCAATATGACTTCGACACTTTGGGATACAAATTAAAAGTCAATTTTACAAAATAAGTCGAAGCATAATATGATACCTATGATGGGATCTTTTTCCTTTAAAAATTGGAACTGCAGAGCCAACTGTTCCACTGACTAATACCACGACCCTCGCTGGATTTCAATATTGATTCCACTTTCGTGGAGATTGGTCTCTGTATTTCACGATACATCAATATCACGACAAGAATATTTTTATTCCTATTTGTACAGTATACTGTATGATCAATGTATCTTGATAACAATTTAACTTGTTTACTTTTTAACTTATCCGAATGAAGCAAAAACGAAATTATTTAAAAAAGTTTTTTACTCTAGTTATTAGAAAAATAAAAGACTATCAATTTTACAGAATATCACAGCAGCTGCTCTGATTTCAATGGTATTTCACACTCTTTATTTTCAATTAGCCGTTTTCGATGTATTTGCAGATATATTAAATAATTAAATTGCATGATAAAGAGTGCCATGGAAATACAATAAATGTATTGTTTGTTTTTAGACTGACATGAAGCCACATAATTATAATTATCTTAGTGCCTTTTTTTATGTTTCTATTGGCAACAACTGACATTTTGTAATTTCCACAGCACTCTTTAATAAGCAATATATTAATTTACCTAGGACCACTATAGAAAATAGACAAAAACACAGAACTTACAGGCTTAGTAAATAGCTCATTATACAGGGTAAACAAATTGCACGTTCACCGTAAACCAAACACCCGACCACCGTAAACAAAACGCACAGTTGAATGCATTTATGCTGGACCTTCAATATTTCGTAAGTAGGCCATGGACGCGCAATCGTCCATCGGAAGCTGTCTGCTGTAGTCACGGGAACTGTCAAATACAACATACAAGCACACATTTTGGACTGCATAACAGAATTTTAGTTAATTAATTGGAACTTTCATTATTCGAAAAAGTAAATTTAGATATTTAATCAAAATGTCAAATGATCGACACACGATAAATGGTTATGACTAAGTAATACCTTTATACTTTATGCCTGCTTGTGCCTCTGTTTTGGCTAATAAATCATTCCGGTCCAGGGTGGTAGTAGGAAGATTGAAACAATGTTTATATATGTACGTACAAAAATGTATTGCGTATTGCTTTGACTTTGACATATATTATTGATATGTGGAAAAGTAATAAGCCGTATTTTCTTCAAAATAGAGGTCATGTTGGCTAAGGAACTCTTTTTTGCTTCTTATGGTTGGTACTTTTTCAGCTGTGATAACTAGCGTTATCATAATCAACTACATAAACAACTACACTGCCTGGCGTGATATTCGGAAGAAGAGTATTTTTCATCCAATTTCAAAAAGCTTACTTGTCATGTCCTGATGGTAGTATAACGAGCAGTCCTTAATGTTTTTTGTTGAAAGTAGCAAAGCGTTCTGCACCCAGCCATCCCTCGAGCTACAGTGTGAGATGGATATTCTCTTTCCTCGAGAAGCAGGTACATCTAAATGCACTTTGATGAAGAATCTTGCCAACCTTTAATTGTAGTGTCATGGGTGTTGAAAAATAAATAACACCGCTAATGCGACAGTTTTAAGATTTAATAATAAAAGTAAAATACCGACCTGTACTGAGAAACGCTTGCAAACCAGACCTTAATTGCTTTATTGGTGGTCAAATATCACCTGATCGTTATGAGCCCGGCTACTTCATGACCATTTATCGTGTGTCGGACTAGAAAGCAATTACGCACTCGTGGAATAACTTTCCATTCGTGAGTAATATGCTATTACATATTTGCGAATAAATAGTAAAAAATATATAAATACAACTTATGGTGATATCTTGAAAAGTTTAATTATTAATTATTAGTTAATGTATTTAAAAAAATTTATGTAACCTAGCAATTTGTTTTTTGGTTCATATGGCAAGTTAAAATGTTATCAAGATAAACTGATCGCACTCTACAATGCCTTAAAGGCAATGATGTAGGGCAAATGACAAAAAATCATTTGCACTACACGTGAATTGCTTGTCTAGGCCGACGCGATGAGAACACCTGATGAGCTCTAAAAGAGCGAAATCGAGAACGATTGACACAATCAAATTACTAAATAGGTATTTGTATATAAACTAGCTACGTTAAAAATAGATAATGAGTTCACATTGATCTCAGGTGTCGAGAATTAACACTTACCAAGATTAACTCGTAAGTTTCCACTTCCACTAATAGTTTTTTAACGTTCATTTATTCTTGGTAGTAATTCTGCGGATTAATAAGCGATTATATATTACTATTATGATAATTTCCAACCATTTTAATGTACTTTGAGTGTCCGAATAGCCGTTTCAGTATAAATCTCTTATTACGACGCCCATGCATTAAACTACCATAACGTTATTTGCATTTATATATTTTTTAATAATAATGGGATTTACCAGTTACCTACTTGTTTATAATTTAATTATTTACATTATTTTAGGAGCGGTAGTTAATTACAGAAGATATTACATTATAGAGTTCTGAGAAACTTGTATAGAAAACGCTTAAAGACATACGTGGGCAGAATACATTGACAGAAGTATTTTATATGTTAATACGATGTTAATTGCTGCTTGTTTCATTAATTATTCGCTAATCGAGGTAATTTTTTAAGCATCTGTTTTAGAAAGTTATTATTCAATATCTGCCAGTTCCGCAAAAAATCGGCATGAAATCCTAGTCACGCGAGTGGTTGGTCGGTTAAGTACCCAATTCGCTATTTTTATATAGCATTGTTATCTTGTTCAGTCTAGCCAGAAAGTATCGTGTACGTAAGTAATAACGTGCGTTTATAATTTTCCTGTATTGTTCATGCTCACACTCTTAAACATGGCATGTGTCACCAAACGCGCAGTGAATACTAACGACAATATTCTAAAAGATCTATTGGGATTATCTCGCTTTGTGAAAAATGCTTTCCACTAATAACAATTTGTATTACATACCCGCTAAGCTTTGCATAATAAGTGATTTAAATGTAAAGCAGTACCTTATAAGGTTCAAGGATGATCAAAATATAGATCTAAAAAGCATATATTAACATAATACGAAAGCCTAAAGATTTTAATTTAAATCCCAACGATATTTCAGTCAATTTTGACGTAGAATCCTTGCATACAGGGAGGCGCATTTTCAATACTTTTAGGGGATCTGACAAATTTTTGAAAATTAATCAATTTTGATAGGGTCTTGTATCTCGCTTATTATTGGTAATCGAAGAAAAAAGTAAATTGGTGATTTATGGAGTTTTTTTATGTAGAATTCAGTGGCGTTCTTACTTTTTTCTGTCTATTCCAGCTTTTGAGATATTTCATTTCACACGATTTTTGGAATTTTTAATTATTACCTCTCCTTACGTTTATTTCATTATCTCCAGGACCTACTTGAATTGATCTGAATAATAAGTGCCATTCCTGCAATAAAATGGCACTTTTAAAAGCATAAAATATAAAACAAACATGTTCAAAGCCTGTTTAGAGTCGAATTGACTATGAACCTCACGCAGGGGCATTCGAACTTATTTATATTGAGTTAGCTTTGGAACCAGTTGTTTGACGCCATCTTTTCCAATATTTTGGCAGTTTATGTAACACCTACAATTTTGTCAGACCCCCACAATTGACGATTCAGTTTTCATCATTTATTACATTATTTAAACATAAAAAATTTGATTTGACCTTGATTAAAAAGAATGTTTCCCATCTATATTTTTCGAGATACTTTTTATGAACAAACCTCGGGCGTGACCATAGAATCTCCGTTATCTCCTGTAGTAGCAAACAAGTTTTTGTAAACTTTTAAAGAAACTGTTTTAAGCTCTGCTTCATTGAAACTTGATGTTGGTTTAGACATGTCCATGGTATTTTTGTAATATGACCACATGGAGAAGAACATTCAACTATATTTTCAGAACTATTATCAATTCATCATTCTTTAAGGCGCTTTTAATATGATATTATGGAAATACACCTCCATCGGAAACAAAAAAAACTGACTGAAACTTTAAAATCAAAATGATATTCCACTGAATGTATTAGGCAACCCATTAGATGCTAGAATTATCCCAAACTGTATCGAGTATCAGATAATTAACCAATTTACCTTTACGAGAGATAAAATTGCAAGAATTCTGCGGAATTCTAACACATTTTTTAATACATTCGAAATGATTCGATAATGCTTGAGGTCGCCGAAGAATGTAACTCCTGTGCAATCCAAATAAGTTTATAAAATCTTTTGTTCCTGCGCCAGTGTATATAATAAATCTGGGTGTGTATATAATGTGTCTACTAGACTTAAGGGGACATGAAAGATATATATGAATAAAAACCAATTGTTTTATCCGCTGTTGTTTAATTCCAACACTCAAGAGAACACATGATTAACATAAGGGATAATTCCGATTTTGCACGGTAACAGTAGCGGTCTTTTAGACAGAATCCACAAAAAAATTGCTTAATATCGTAAAAAATAGTTCAGTTTTGTTAATATTTCATTGGCACATCAATTACATACGAAATATTTACGTCATCTATTTGGCTAGAGCTCATAATAAGGCAATAATGTGCTTCCTGCATGTAATGGAGCCGATGGATTCTTATTATGCACAAGCTGTAGCAACGTGGCTTTTTCAATAAGTCCAAAACACCTTATATATAAACTTCTTCGAAAAACCCACAATAAGACTGCCACCATGAAAAATGCAATAAATTCTTTCAGAAATATTGATCTGTTTCCATGCAATCGCATTATTTTTAATTATCTGAAATCAGCATACACAATGACACTGACAAACCCATTTTAAAGAATTTCTATTCTAACCTAACACATGATTTAAAACACCAGTTAACTCCTCCCATAAAATAAACTAAACTAAATTAGACTTGTCTTAAGAAAGTCATAAAAGAACAGTGCGTTCTAGTACCACGAGTTTGATAACATCTTCTCCAAGCAAAACTAAATAGTCCAAAAAAAATCAGGAGCCCAAAGCAATTTAAACAAAGAAAAAAGTGAACTTAATGAGAATGAGAAGGAACAGAAAACTATATTAAGAATAATACATATCATACCCGATAATGAGTACCTACTATTGAAGCGTTAAGTGGATAAGTGTCATGTCACATGAGATTAGTTTTTTGTAAATGTGAGTTAAAGTATTTTGTTCTGTACTTTTGTAGTTTTATAAATAAACTTATAAAAAACATTTTAATCATGATACAGTATTTTGGTTTATATTTTTTGTGTAGGCCCGATTTTAGTTATCTGTGTTACTTTTTTATTATAGAATATATTTTGTATATGTTTTTTCTCTTTTTCTTAGGCTCGTCATCAGCTCGAAATATCTCTTTATAAAAACCACCTGCATTCTTTTTTAACAAATTTTAGTTGCTCTTTTACGTTGCTAATTGTTTTCTTTTGACAAAATTGACTAAATTTACGTTTTCTGGAACAACTTTTTTACTGACGGTTTCCCTTATATAAGTATGATCCAAATTCATTTACTCTTATCGACTTTATATGGTCTCTAAATTTTGGTCTAATGTGTTTTTTTGTTCTAATAGATGCAAATTTTGCTAGAACCAAGAAATAGGGTTTCATATCAATGCACATTAAATTTTGAGAGTTATCTTTTTGTATAATGTCAGTGTATTGAGCTGGATCAAAGTCGCTATCTAAATCTAGATACGAATGTCCGACCTCCGAAAATGTATGGCCTATAGTTTTGAAATATTCTTTTAGGATTAAATACTGATACAAGCAAATTAGGTAAAGAAAATTATTTTTGCCGGCATATGAATCGGATCATATTATAAGATGATCAGTTTGGTCCCTGGTACCTTTAAGTAATTCCATGAATCTCATCAAGCAGCTACCAATTTGTACGCTACGATCCATTTCCAGAATAATTACCATATTCATCTTCAGAATTTAAATTTTCAACTTCATTGCATTTTTTAACACTTGAACTAGATATAAGGCTACGTATTTTGAAACCTTAGCTGCTTTTTCTAGACTTAAAAGACTGCTCATTAATTCGATGTTTGACAGTACACAAAAAACAAAAGATTCGATGCTACTGATTCGTCGAAATCAAAGCCTGCTTGATTATTCTCCCATCGCACGGACGAACGAGTGAGTAGTGAGTAGGGAGCCTTACTGTGCATTGTTCAGAAATAATATATCCTCAAAATGTCGTATGATAGGTGTCATGAAGCATCTTTCGCAAGGACCACTATTTAACCTAACAATGGATCAATGTGTCATGTGTAATATCATTTTCATCTAGAATTATTTCGATTTATATAAAATATTAAGCTTTAATAATCTGATAGGAATCTAAGTTATGATAAAAAAGCTGCTTTTAAGTCAATAATATGCATTTTTAAAAAATGTGCCATGACAACTTTATGCACTTAACGGTTTAGTTATTATTCAATAAAAACTTTGCAACGGATTCAGAAGGAACAACATTGGCAAAATGACCGATTTGTTCAAAATCGTGCCATGAAGTGCAATATTTCTTCAGATGCCATGATACATAATGTTACAATTATTCAAAAAACTACAATTAAATTTTGAAAATATTTGGGAAGGTCAAGAAAGTTCATTTCGAGTAAAATTATCATAAAGACAAAAACAATTTAGAACTAAAAGTTTGCTTGTTCCCTTTTCAGCTACAACTCCTAGACCACAACCCAGCAGCTTACCATGTGACCCACCACCCAACAGCATGACACCTCTTAGTTCACAGCCACCCCCAGCGCCTTCGTTGCCGCCTCCGAACCATCTGATGCAATCTCCACAACCGGCCCCTATGCCCCAATTGATTTTGGCCTCTGGGCAATTAGTACAAGGTATCCAGGGTGCCCAGTTATTGATACCCACTTCACAAGGTATGTATTAAACTAGAGTTCCTCAATTAAACATATTTACGGTCTGTAAATTCAAAAAATTTTAAAATTTAGTTTGAAAGAGACAAAAAATGTAACTTTTTCAGGTTTAGCCACCCAAACAATCTTGACTATACCAGTCAATCATGTAAATAGTACAGACCAAATGGTCAATTTAGCTTTAAATAATGGTCAAGTCATGCAAACTTCTCTAGCAAACCTTCAGGCGATGGCTGCTCAAAGTAACTTAATGGCAAACAGTTCGCCTCACCAAGGTAAATATAAAAAAATTAAAAAGTTTATATAAAATACTATTTCGGTATCCTAAGCTACTTCATGTAAAAGTATCTCTTTTTTTGTTTATTTAACAATAACTTTGTATTTTTAATTTTAGTTCCAACATCCAATGGCGCCATCAACCATCAGTCACTACTAAATCCATCAACTTTGTCACACCTGCTAGCAACACCCAATTCTGCTCAACAGTTGCTTCAAACGTTGCCCCAAATGATCTCCAACGCACACCCGCCTCCACAACAGCCTCCGCTGCTCAATTCCTTGACCCAACCTCTTATGAATCAAACTGCACCCCTTTTGAGTCAAGGCACGCCCTACGTAAGCCAATCGGCGTCCATGTTTTCGCAAGCCCCGCCTCTTTTGAGTCAAGGTACACCTCCCAGCTCACAAACGCCACCTTCAAGGCTGCCTATGGGTAATGGACACTATGGAGATGGAAAGATGATGTCGAATTACCAGCCTCAAGCACTTTCTAGGAATTCCTCGCCACCTGGAATGAACGGAGGAGGGAGAAGTAGCGCGGGAGCTTCGGATATTAGTGTGCCTACTAGTCTTGGAGGTCCGAATATTCAAAATGTTAAAAGGAGTCCGAGTTCGCTTAGTCCAGGATGCAATGACAGTCCGACAGCAGATTTACTGATAGATTCACCTAGTAAGTACTTACTTGCAATAGAAATGAGCACAAAAAAATGCGATTTTGTTCATGGAAAAATGTTTATAAAAAAAATAATTAATATCAGATCATGGTATTAAGATATGTTTTCTTTTATTTGACTTCTAAGATGCAGGAATTAAAGTTTTTTAATTTTTTTTTATTTCCGAGAAAGGTACTTGCTACGTTTTTTTATCATGACAGCGTTGTCATACTATTAACTTTTAAATTTTAAATAGGATAGACTTGTATGTTTTGATTTCTTGCAACATGCCAGTTTTTATGTAATTGAAATATTATAATCGTGAAGAACTCACCCTGCGAGATTTTGGCAGATTTTTGCGTTTTTGATATTCTCTCATCTCCGTCGTTCTGCTGGTATAGCTGATTTGGTGAGAAATCAAGGGTCATATGGGGATGAAATGGTAACATTTTGGTAAAATTCCAGTATGGCGAAATAAAATGGCGGCCTTCAAAAAAAAATCATAGTAAAAAAGCAGGGCAAACTCGCGCCAAACGATATGACTTGTTATCTCATTTTATTTGTATGAATGGGTGGGAGAGTCTATTCTTTATTTAATCTCAGGATGTGAGTCACTTATATGTGGCGTCTTATATGCGTCTGTAATATAGTAATCATATTTAGGAGATTTGTAAAAATAAATTAATGGCCGTGACTCTGGTAACGGAGGTGCTACTTGTACTGTATTTTCATTAAAGTAACGTTTATGACGTTATTGAATATATCGGAGTATAAAAAAGTTTTTTACTTTCTGGTGTGAGCTTTACCTTGCACTGCACTGTTTTTTTTAAACCTATAATTTTGTATGTATTCGTGTTTTAAGTATTTGACTGTGTTTTTGGTTTGCCCTGGGAAGGCATTTTTCTTGGGATGATGTAAAAAAGTGTATTTATAATAAAAGAATACGTCCAATGACTCTATATAATCAAAAATACCAAAGTAACACTACTATTCTGCCGTCCTTAGTTAAAACGTCCTAAGTAACATTTTCTTAAAATTCAGAAAATTGAGTTTTTATAAATTCAATTATGCAATCTAAGTTTCATGTAAAATGATAATTATTATTTTCTTAAGAGATTAGGTAAGTAATTACTTATTTAATGCAAAAACAAAAAATAGTATATGTTTATTAGATTTTGATATAATCCAAAAAAATAATACTTAGGACGTTTTAACTATGGAACTGATGAAAAAACAGACAACAAATGTTTGTCTCAAAATATTTATTATTATTGTAACCTTAGTTTAACAAAACGAAACGTCACATATAATGGAATGTGACAACTAAATAAATACTATTTTCACAAGTAACTAATAAAAATATTTGTTAATAATCAGTTTCATTTTGAAGATCCACATCGGTTTCTGAGGTAGCTAATTCTTCCCAAAATTTTAGACGATTTTTTGGCATAATTGCTTGAAGTTTTGATATCAAATTTGTTTTTCGATCTGCAGAGATACCTCTAGGTTTAGTCATGCAAGGAGGTGTTTTCATCCCTTCTTTTTGTTCCTTTGCCGTTAAAAAATTTAATAATATAAATTCCCCATTAAATGAATTCTTGTAATACATTACATTTTCACCTCTTTTGAAGCTTAAATGAACCATGTTTTTAAGGTATGGCTTGGGGGTTATTTTTTGCAACTTAAATTTTGAAGAATAATCTTTCCATTGAAAAAAATCTTTAATGTTCATTTCTTTTACTTCAACTTTTGAAGAGTTTGACTTCTGAACTGCTACTTTAAAATCATTAAAATCAAACACCTTTCGCGTCTTCTTTAAGCTAAGTTCCACTTGGTGGTGGAAAGCGTCTGCGGACATAAAGGTGTGACCGGACTGAAAATATTTAATATCTAAGTCTTTTAATTCAACGTCGGCAGAGTTCACAATAAAAATAAAAAAAGATATTAAAGCCCAGTTCTTATTTTGGGCTGCACAATTATCAAGCCAAATTGTAATATATTGTGCGTCTCTGTAATTTAAAAAAAAGGCGTAAAATGTGGAGATTATATCTTCTTTCTTTCGGCCACTCACACCTTCATGCCAAATTACCGCCAATGGTTTGTAAGCTTTTGAATAGGCACCAACTGGAACAAATGATTCATTAAAGGCAATCAGTCTTGGAGTAAAAATGACTTCTTTAAACATTTCGGCCCGGGGTAACATTATTACCTAAAAAAATGTTTAAATATATTAAATAATAAACAACAAAAAAAAAATCACCTTCTGTAAGTCAGCTGAAACAATTAGTTTCTCGGGTGCCGTTTTTGTCTTATCTCTTTCATATTCCTCCCTTGCAGAGTCATAGTCCTCTTTGTGCTGTTTCCATAATCTACATTCTTCACAATCAATGTTTAAATTTTCTTTTTGGTGAAAAGAACTTTTCGAATGCAAATCAAATTTCTCACACTCAAAGCATTCTTCGTTTCCTAAATTGGCGAACGAAATATTCATGCTGGCGACTTCCTGTCTGTACAACTCGTAAGACGCTTTAATATGCGGATTCTTTTCTAAGAAGTCTTTATGCATCAAAGTGATTGAAATGTCACTTGTCAAATAGAGCCGGTTAGGGGCATGCTCTCTTCTGTAATGCGAAACAACTGGCCGAAAAGTTTTAATGTGCTCTATTAGCAAATTTTTGTCAACCTTGGAAGCGTTAGGATGGTGACCACGCATGTCTTTTTTTGGAAAAACCGCTGTTGGTTCTGTATCCCTCACAGAGTTTAACAATCTATCATTTGCAGGATGAAACCCCAAAGTAGCGAGCAAGAAAGTTTTGCAAACATAATTCTCCCTTCCATTTAAATCTTTAAGGACATATTTAAAGCTATTTTCTCTTCTTGAATTAGCCACTCTTTTACTTTGTTTTGTACATTTTTTTATCCAACTTAATTTGTATTAAGACCTTTGTAGGTCCTTTGTTCAAAATTATTCTTTTCCCAAAATTGTTTGTTAATCCGTACCTGTCTTTCAAAATTAAGTGCTTTAGGACATTTTAACCTACATTTTTCATTACAAGGTAATTGCACGCCATGTGAGGCTACTTTTTTTTCTAGTCTTTGCTTCTTTCTTTCGACAAGAGGCTCGTCAAATAACCTTCGTTTTCTGGGATTTCCTTTCTTTGTGTATCTTTTTCTCATTTTCCTTGTAGACTCTTCTGCAACATTTTTTAATATGTCTGACAAAATAGATTTAACTATGTATGTTGCAGTTTCCCTTACTTGCGTATTATCATCTAGCACCCGATTCTCCACATTTTCTTCTTGTTGCAAGTCAGTTTTTGCCATTGGGTATTTTGTCTTTTGTAACTTGTTTTCTTTATCGCTAAACTCGCTATCGCTGCTAAGATCAGAATTATCCACATGGCTGGGTAAATATTCAGGATCATCGTCATGTTTAGGTCGATTTGTCTTATTCTTGTTTTTATAATCTGCAATTTTTTGCTGGAGCTCGGTGTTTAAAGCTAAAGCTATTATTTTCTTAGCGCGGCTTAACATTCTGAAATAAACAAATGAGTGTCAACTAATTGTTTTTTTAAAGAAAACATATTGAAAATTTTATGGCGTTGATTCACATTCTTGCAATTTCAGTTAAAAAAATCTTTTCTTATCGAACCTCTACACCCTATATAAAATCAATCTGTATACCTAAATTCAACTTTCTATATATAAAGTGGTTTGAACAGAACCGTGATTAATCACTGACCCATTTTTTAAAACACCTTGTATAAATGTTTTTAAATCCTTAAAGCTGTAGAAAAATAAAATGAATGAAAAAATTTGGTGTCCCTACACGGTCTGAAATAATAAGAATATAATAATTATGGTGCATGCGCCATACCACACGAAATATATTATTGATGAAAAATGTCTACTGGTTTTATTTAAAAAAGAATCCACGCAATAAAAAATAAAACAAATTGATACTTACCTTTGATAATTATGATTATTAATACAACTGCAATATTAATATTAAGCCCCTAAACTTTGATTTTACGTCTGATCTGAACTAACTGTCACCACAACTAACACGTGTCAACATGATATTATTTTTTTGGGTTAGGTTGCTCCCATGCAAAGATTTGTCCTAAGTATCAAAACAGTAGTAAATAAATAGATTTTATTACCATGAATGCTAAGTTAAAATGTCCTAACATAAGATATAGGACGATTTAGTCTTGTAAATCATAAATAGGACGTTTTGTGTTTGGAAATTCATAATTTCTGAATATAGGGCAATAAATTTAAGTAATTCTCGTGGGGATAAAGTGAAGTTAGGACGTTCTAACTTGTGATATTAGATAAATATGACATAGGATAACCAGTATATGCCCATAAGTCAAAAATGACAAAAAATGTAGTTAGGACGTTTTAACTAAGGAGGACAGTATTGCCAGGATGACGGCCTTAGTAATTTGACGTGTTTTTTAATTGTGTTTCAAAAAACCGAAATAAGTGTCAGCATTCCTTCTTTGGCCAAACTTTGATTAAGGTGTCCCTCCAAGGGCGATATTTCTCGAAAAGTTGCTTATACTTGCTAAAACGACACTAATGTAAAATAAATGCAAATTGTGTATAAAATTCTTAGATTTGCAAGACATCTAATCTGTAAAAGCCATGGGCAAAAATTGGTAACTAAATAAGCGTCTGTATGTTTAGTTAATACTAACGATCGCCACTTAAAGTCATTGTCTTAATTGCGAAACAATTCGGATCTAGGTGAGTTTTATGATACAAAGATTAATTCGAGAACGGCCTCTACCATTACTATTCGGAAAAGTAAATTACTATTTAATTATTATTAATGCTTTTCGTGTAATTTAATTCCGGTTCGATTAGCCGAATTAAGAACCTTTCCTTTTCAATTTTTATTTCGTAGTTTTAGCGGGAATGGCCAATGAGTGATGGAAAGCAATTATCGAGGAGATTATTATATTGACCATTAACCAAAGTAGGGGAAAGTCACCTAGTACCGGACATCTTAGTTCTTTTTAAATTTTTAACTTTAAAAAGTGGAGAAATGCCTATCATCAATAAAACGATTATTCTATTCTTAAACTTATTCGTTTTTAGCAAATAAACAGGTTTTTCATAAAATTTTAACATCTTGTTGACAAAAAAACTAAATTCAAACTTAAAATTTGTTTTAATATAAAACCAATCTGCTTTTACAAAGCATTGCATTAAAATTGTTAAAACATTTGTATAACTAGGAAGTTAAAGCAAAAAATATTTAACAACAATACAAATATTTAACAAAAAAAATCAGTATAAACCCTCAAGGGACGGCTAGAACTGCAATATATTTAAATTCTCCTAAAAGTGTAAATACCGAAAATATATAAGTGCCATTACATGTTCTGTTCACACATGCACTTTCGGTCTTCGCCAAAACTTATGTCAGTTTTTGCCTAGACATGTTAAAATGTATTTTTAAGTAAATATAACTTCTCAACTGTACAAAAAACTTGAAGATCGTTTTATGCAAAATCGTTAAAATTGATATATCAGCTTTTGGCATATTATACCACAGAAATAATAATCATGATATAATTTGGTCAGGTTATCCAACGTCTAAACTCTTAAAAAAAAACTTATTTTTATAAATGAAAGTAGAAAAGCATTCAGCAGCTTCTTACTGCTTCAAAACATTGAGCTCTTTGTCAAAGAGAAATAGTATTGTTAATGTAGATAAAACAAAACTTCTGGTATTAATTGTTGAAGGAGAATAAATATTATGTAAAAACGCTCGTTCCATCAGAGATTCAGTATGCGAAAGTCAATTTCCTATATTAGTTAGAGAATGTAAGACACGTTTCTGGAGTAAACATAATGCTTTTACACAGCAATGCATTAAAGTTGTTAAAACAATTGTGTAATCGGAAAGCTGAAGAGAAAATTTCAAATATTTGACAATAAAAAAAAAGGAACTAACCTTACATACTCAAGGGACAGACTGGAAGTGCCACATATTACAATAAAGCAAAATAAATAATGTAAGCAACTTGAAGTTTGTTTGTTTACTTCACGTCTAAAAATTTAATAAACCCATATTTTTTTAAATGAAAGTAGAAAAGCATTTAATAGTTTTATACTGCTGTAAAAATTGAGGTCTTCCATTGAGTACTGTCAAGGTACACAAAAAAAAGAACTTTTGTGTTTTATTGTTGATGGAGAATGAATATTATCATCATATCTTCCTTACATACTAATAAAGATAGAGAGGTAAATCGGAAAAAATGTACTACTTGAAGATCGTAAGGCACCTTCCTGAACTTAAGTTCGTTCCCTATTTGCAGTCTTACAAAATGAAATGTACTATTTTACATTCACAACAGCAACCTCAACATGCCCACTATATGGGATATCTTTAAGTGATATAACAAGAAGCAAAAGAACATGATACACCCTAAATTTTCTTTTCATCCCAATTTCAAACATATATAATAGTATGATGTTATTTCCTTTGCCCATTTTTGAAATACTAAGCATTAAAAATGTGTAAAAAGAATTTTAATAAAAATCAAAGTACCAGTAGCAAAATTGGTCTGTTTTGCCACTGTATAAATTTTGTGTCAAGATATACCCAGGTTGTTTCTTTTAACGTTATTTTGATTTTATTATTTTTTACCAATTTTTCAGGCTTACTATTTCAAAAACTTTTTTGTTTTTGTCATATTACTAAAAGCTATCCCACACTAAAAACTACAAGTTTTGAATTTACACTTTTGGTATCCTAAAAAAATAAAAGATGAACACTCATGTTAAAATATAAAAAAATCACCCTGTCAATTCTGAAAATGAACTCTACGACTACGACCTGACAACTAAGAACTAAATCATTCCTATAGCCCCCTGGACGCATAGATTTCCGGTTTGCTAACTTGTAAAAATTACTATAGGCAAATCACAGCATACTGGCGAAGCCCCTCCCCATTATTAAGTCCCAGCTATAGTTCTTCAAAAACAAAAACGTAAGAGAGAATTTAAACTTGACTAAAAAGCATTATAAACAAGACTTGTCTTGTCTTTAATAGAACACCATTAATGAACCACTCTCAAGGGCAGTTGCTGATGTTTTCAAAATCATAATTTTGTGCCTGGGACGTCTTTGTTCCTTGACAGGATGGCGAACGACTATAATATTATTGTGTTAACTCGCAAATTCTTGAAAAGTCGTTCTGTCACTTCGCATGTAGTATATTAGTGCAAAAGTATAATTGTGTATTTAACGATATTTATTCACTGATACAAAAATTAAAAATCTGGTTCAAGTTTAGCTCTTTGGCACTTATCATCTGTTATAATTATGTACAACAGCCTGTAAGATAAAAAAAGGCCATTGTGGAAATAACGTGGGTTAGGAAGATAGGAAATTCTACTTTTAGGAGGTGAAAAAAAATTAATTGTGTTTTACTTTTTTCCATATAATTTCAAAAAAATAGCTTCTCGATTTTCCGAAATGCCACCCTAAAATAGACTAAATGTGTTAGATATTTTCAACGAAATTAAATTTCTAAGACCATTGTTTCGTTAAACAAAAGTTAATTCTGGATTTTTAAAAAGTCTAAGGTTAAAAAAGGTAAAATGTATTATTTTTTTAATCTTTTCAACTAAATTAAGATTATTTTTTCGTCAATAGCTTTTAAATTAAACGTCTTTCAGAAATAATTAACTTAAAATCAATTTCTGAATATTTCGAAATTTTACACTTAAGAAGGGGTATATTTAGGCGCAAAGGCAAAAGGGTTAGTAAATCCCCCACCCCCCAGAGCTAACTAACTAATTGAACTAAAAATAATGTTAGACCATTAGTTTAGTATAGTGAAAATATAGGTATAAGATAGATTTGGCACTCACTGGTCATGGCCAACAAAGTCAGTATGTTGGAGAAAAATCTAAAACTTCTTAATTTCTAACTATATGACGAATACAGCAATACATCTTTTGCAAGCGCGAAACGCTCACCAGCACATAACAGTATGCTTCGCATTAAAGGATGCACCGAAGAAAAAATATGGGGGGGTGGGGGAGAAACGGAGAACAGCCCAACTGGGAACTAAAAAAAAAGGTACGCACTTGCTTGCTTGTCTCATCCATATTTTGTTTTTTAAGTCTGCACCCTTCTCCATTGTGAACAAAATTATATTTCCAACATAAGATAAGATTTTGCCAACAGTTTACAATCCGTCCTTGATTCTAGGAAAAGCTCTATTATTTGCCAGAGTTGATGTAGTGACTCTTGTTTTTTGCCTGGTAAATTTTATGTTGTCTCTTTGAGAGTTACCAAAAGAAATCATTTATGTACGTTAACACCGATAAGACAGCTCAAAATCGTGGTTAAC
Organism: Kuschelorhynchus macadamiae; assembly: GCA_030620095.1. Taxonomy (NCBI): domain Eukaryota; kingdom Metazoa; phylum Arthropoda; class Insecta; order Coleoptera; family Curculionidae; genus Kuschelorhynchus; species Kuschelorhynchus macadamiae. The sequence continues at coordinate 524,257 of JAUTXW010005097.1, read as the reverse complement.
TAAAACGCATTACTTTAAATCATTATCAAATTGATTTCAGTTATTAGTTATTGCTAGCTAAATAACAATATAATAATAAACTCTTAAGTTTTGGGAAATGGGAATTTATACATTCTTTCTTTAGATCAACCCACGATAAACCAAACAAACAGCAACGTGGTAGACGGAATTAACTTGGACGAAATCAAGGACTTTGCGAAAGCGTTTAAACTTCGAAGGTTGTCCCTCGGTCTCACGCAGACGCAAGTTGGTCAAGCACTAAGCGTTACAGAGGGACCTGCATATAGCCAAAGTGCCATTTGTAGGTAAGTTGACTAATTCCTAGATAGAAGATTTTTCCCCATAATTCGCCACACCCTGTATTGGTTTAACTATGGGAGATTGTTAAAAAATTGTTAAATATAAAAATAGTGTAGAGCTTTTTACGAAGTTTATAAATAATTATTATTTTTGTATACAATGTTTCAAAAGTAGAGTCAAAATGCATTTTTTTAAATGAAATACCCCATATATTATATACCCATCAAATGAGCCTCTTTTTATTCTTATTCCAGGTTTGGTACCTTAATTTTTAAAGACTCTTGGGGAATTTGAGAAAAACCTTACCATATGCAATGTATTCCCATTGACTATTATGCAGTAGAACGTTATATGTTTCTCTCTTATGGCAGGGTTGTTATCATATTTCTTTGGAGATAAAGATATTAATCCAGACAGGTACGACCCATTTGATCATCATGTAATATACAGGGTGTTTTATTTAAAAAATATATGTTGAATTTGCTACACATTTTTGGGACATTGTATACATAAAAAATAATTTTTCCTTATTCTACGTAGATAATTAAGAATGTTTAGAATTATAAAACTCAGTTCACATTCGTGAAATACCATTTTTTCTTATAACAATATACTCTTCTGTATTCTCTCAGAAAATACCAAAATATTTTATTTTTATATTATTTTAAAAAGAGAAGACACTTAGATATTTAATTTTGATTTTCAATAATTTTGTTCTGAATGGTCTAAAGGTTATTGCATATAAAAAATTTAAAGGCACATGCAGTTAGAAATGGGATAATATTTTAATATACTCTTATTTCTAGAAGTTTAAGCTCCAGAAAAAAACCCAAACTACCTTACTTAGACCAGGCATTTTGGGCATAATTTGTATTAATATACAGTTTTACTAAGCAAGATTAAAGAATCATGCACAAGCTTGGTTTACAAAATGATCTTGCTTTTGACTTTCTGGACAAAAGTTACCCTGGCCACGTCAAAATTATACGAGCCGTTTTGGAAATATAACCCTCTCGCCGTTTTTAGAATATCCTGTATAAATAAAAATATCGTTAGCAAATGCACTTTTAGTAGTGCAGTATCTTGCCAATTTAAAGTTTTCTTCTATCGGTAATAACTAACGAGTTATCCAAGAAACACACAAAGATTTCTTTAAGTAAGTTATTATTTAATGGCAAATAAAGAAGATTTAAGTCGAGGGGTAAACCGCTGCAGGAGGTCTTTTGATGTCACTTGAAAGGAAATCTTTTGATAATGCTTGGAAATCTTGGGATTTGTGTGGAAATCTTTGGATATTTCTAGAAATCTTTGGTAATCTTTGGAACCCTTGGCACTCTTTGTACGCCCTTGAGTATGGTGGTTTACCCTTCGTGAAAAGTATATTTTTTAACAAGAACCATTTTCTATGAAGAATGACTTTCTCTCGAAAATTCAATGTTTGGTCCATTTTTTTAATTTCTGAACAGACTACGAAGGCTGAAGGCCCAAGTAGCTAGGTACAGTATTTGCTTTAATGAACAGAGGGAAAGATAATTGATGCAGGATTTAAATTCAAATTCAAAACTTGGTTTATTGTTAAAAGAAATTACAGGATCTTACCGATAAAGCCTTAAAGTAGAACATAGTTAACTACAACAATATAACGTACTAAAACAAGTGCTATAAAGTCATAATGCATTAATCAATGTAGTATAAATAGAAAATATACACAAACAATTTTATTAAAGCTAAATTACACTAGACCATCAAGATCATACTGCAAGTCTTTGCTGGTAACACATTCCATAATCAGAACACTGTGCCAAGGACCGACCGAAGTGTTTGCAATGGGAGGTGAAGGGGCAAGAATGACCAGGGAAGGCATAATGGATGAAATTCGGCAGAACAAAACCCATGGTAGTATTTTGTAAAACGGAGACAAATCGCATACAATTCGACGATGATCTAGTAAAGCAAACTTCCTTTCATGTTTCGACCATCTATCAGGTAAATAGCTCTTAATTAAACAGATTCAAGCACGTTGAGGATTAGAGTAGGGGTTGCTCCTCTCCATATATGTGAGCAATACTCAAGGCTAAGTCTAATTTGCGTCAAGTACAAAGTTTTGGAGGAAGACCATAGGCAGGAAGTTTGTTAAGAAGAGACCAGACCGAATGCTTTGGATAAGTCGATGGTAATAATTTGAGCTCCACCATGGAATTTAATGGACTTGTTCTAGTTATCAGTTACAAACATAAGAAGTTCTGCTGTGGACGTTTGGACCTGTCATATTTTACCCTTTTAGGTAATTTAAAATATCAGTTCTGACTGATCTCCATAGTCTTCCTCTTAATTGATGGGATGTGGGTCTGTAATGAAATGAAAGAATTTTGGAACCAGCCAGTTTATGGGAAAAAATGCCCTTGTCATAGAACACTTGGAATAATCTGGTAGGGATAGTAGTTCAGAAGCGCAAGATATATATATATATATATATATATATATATATATATATATATATATAAGAGTTCAAAACAAAGGCATTTCCATAAAATATGCTAGTATACCAGCCCTTTGGAGGGCTATATTTCCAAAACGGCTCGCCGGTTTTGCCTTGCCCAAGGTAGATTCGGCTCACAAGATCAAGAATTACAATTCACAAAAAAATGTAAGGAATTTCACTGAAGCATATGAAGTTTGTGGGTGGTCCTTTGTCAAAAGGCTCGTTACACATCATATGGAAAATGGCAGTAATACAGTTCTCGATGTCCTGATTGAAAGTTCTCATTGGCAGAACCTCATCCTATGACAGAGATAAAAAGTATTAAATTCCGTGTAAAATACATAGAGGAAAGAGGATGACGCAAAGTATGCTTTTTTTACATATTAGCATAAAGTACTTTCCAAAATAAGACAGGTTTTATATGCACACATGCCCACAACTGCTTTGTACTAGATGTACAGGGTATTATTTTGTAACCCTTGTTCTCTCTATACCTTGGAAACTAAACATTTTCGGATGTACGTTGACATAAAACTTTTTCCTTATGTTGAGAAGTTATATATGTTAAATACGTAGAAAAAAATCTGATTTGTTGCCATCCTGTTTTTTCCATGTATTTTATATGGGAATTGAGCACCTGTATATTAAAAATTAATCATAGAATTACGTTGTGTTCATGAAAACTCGATCGGACTTCGAGAACTGCATTATATCAAGATTAGAAAAAATAACTGAACGTGATTTTCCATGAGAAGAGGGGTTCTTTTTTGTTATAGAAATTAGAACTATTAGGAACTCATATGATTAGTATAATTAATTCAGTCAAATATTATAACGGTCTTCTAAGATTTAAAGGGCTTAAAATATTCAGTACTCTAATAGCAACATAAACTAAAATCACCATTTTGTTCCCAGTGCCCTGGCGTCCCAGATGGTTGCAGCTGCCCAACAGCAAGCAATGTATGTCTATTTATATTTTTTCTACTTACAAAATTAAAAATTTCCGAGAAATAATTTTCCGTAGAATCATTATTAGAAATGTTTCCATCTTTTTTCGTAATTTCTTTTTAATGGACATTGCTAATGCTAACCCAGTCACAGTTATATATTTTCTCGGAAATTTTTTACGTAATTTTCATCTTTTTTTTTAATTAGATGTAGATCTTCCCTTTTAGATATAGTCTGCTACATATTTTTTTGCGCCAGGGCACTGGCATATATCTTTTTGTGAACTTTATATTGTTTTGTTTTCGTTTTTTGTAGTATGCTAGTGTCCTGTGCCAAAAAATAGGATTTTTCGAAGCAGGATGTAACATTAAGTGAATTATTATATATTAAGTAGCTGAATAAGTCGTTGTGTAGTATATGACTGAACTAATTTTACATTTTCTTTTCACTAGGTTTGAGAAATTGGACATAACGCCAAAAAGTGCCCAGAAAATCAAACCAGTTCTCGAGAGGTGGATGAAGGAGGCAGAAGAAAGGTAAACATATAAATATTTTAGTGTTCTACACTTTAGTACACATTACACAGAAGGTATACAATATACAATATGTCCGAAGATAGTGGTGACAAGAGAACAAAAGTACTAGAAATATGATTTTTAGGAAAAAAGTCAATCTTCATAAAAGCTTGTGCTTATTAAATAAATGTTTAGAAAAGAACAATAGAATCGACTTAAAAACCCCTAGGGCTTCTTTGAAGTGCTTTATATTTTTATCCTAATATTTTTATTTCATCCTTTTGAGTTCAATTTATACAAGTTTAGTTTTGGACGTCCCTAATAAAATAAACAATCTGGGTCCACTAAATATGAAATTTTTCCAAAATCTCCGTATTAATGCTATGTAAAAAGCGCCATCTACACACAGTTATAGAAAATTAGGAATACACATTTTAATTGTACTTCTTGTATTTAAAATTCCCGAGAAAATGAGACAGGATATTTTTATAATACCCCTTTTTTCTTTAATCACCTCCCCCACCTCCGCTATACAAGACACACATTGGCACAAGAAATATTAATCTGACAAAAAATAGATTCCACTTAGGGGAGCATGTAGCTTAGAGTCCGGCGAAATTAGTTTCTTAGCTAATTACACTTCATACACCAAGTTTCAAGACAATATATTAAAGCATTTCCAATTCATCGTGAAAATTCTGAGATAAAAATGGCGTCAATCCGTCATTTTCTATTTTTTTAATATACTTAGAGTGGGGCACTACCTTGAACTTCATCCAAATTGGTCAAAACATCCCGGAGTAAGTCGGTTAAAAAGTACGTTTTTTTTTAAATAAATTTAAAATTTTTGTTTTTCTTTAATTAAATACAAACGTTTACTACTTGCCTCAAAACTACCTTGCTATCAATATGCCTTTAACACATTTTAAAGGTAAATCGGGAAATAATCCTTAAGATCAATAAAACGGCAACGTTGCATTGCCACGCTTTTGTTAGCCCTACTAGTCGTTTGAATACTCGAACACTCACATGACTTTTTTGTGGCCAGTCTATTACCATCATAATTATTAATAATATTAACTTAATGAAATTAAATTAATTAATTAATTTTAATATATTTATTACTCTATTACCTTTTCACCAAAACTATATTTACGACGGCCAAGGCATTACTAATTTTAAATCAATCTTAGTTAAAAACGCAGACCTTGTTCTGCGTTTTTCGTTAGATGGCGCGATGTGTTTTCAGTGGAATTATAGAAATGCGGGGCGCATTCCCCATATGGTCCAGAAATCTTATTGAAAAAAGCATATTGGTTTTATAGAAAAAATGCGCAATAAATCAATGCAAAAAATAGCATTGAAAGGTCTCTGTATCCAGACGATCGTTTCAGAAAAAAAAATCATGTAAATTGGTGCAGTACAACTCCCTCACGAACTGTCTGAAAAATCTGGCTAAATGTTTTAAATACACAGATTATATTACTATTAATCAAAAAGTACAAGCATCACCGATATTCATTCGTTGTTTGTGTTTTGAGGCAAGCATTTCTATTAATTTTGAATTTAAGGGGACGTTAGGAAACACTGATGCCATTTTTTTTATTTCCTTTTAAGTTTTATTTAAACGAGTTTTATTTTAAAAGTTAGATTTAATAAATAACCACTGTGTGTAGGGCACATGCAACACATATTTTTTTCCTGATAGTATGGTGAACGCAATATTTTGTCCCTGTCGCTCGCATAGATAAATTCAATATGGTACCATTCCGCCATTTTTTGTTTTTTTTTTAATATGCTTGCTACGGGACCATTACAACAATAGCCTAAATACGCCCTGAAAATCATGAAAACTCATCCAAATTGCTCACACCATCGGGGAGTAATCGATGTACATAATAAAAAAATAGAGGTGCTAATTAAGAACCTCCTCATTTTTTGAAGTCGGTTAAAAAATACGATTTACAATTTCAAATTTTCGATTTTATCATACGGAGCGCAAAAAATACAAAAAACATGAATATATTGTGAAGCCTAAACTAGCCTAATTTTTCATTTTAAGGCAAAGAAAATATTTCAAATTTAACACTTAGGTTAAATCCAAAATATCAGTTAATAATTGAAAATTCCATTAATCTCATAATTTTTGCATTTTTAGCTTTAATACCTGCTTTTACCTATTACTTTGAATTAGTAAATTAATTTATTTATTAATTGTTTATTTATTGTGGAGTGGTTACAAAAGTTAGTACCTATATACACACATCTCCTTCATATTCCACGCATTTCTTCCTACTCAGCGTAAAATTATGAGAATAACGGAATTTTTAACTTTTTCTGAATATTTAACTGATATTTTGAATTTTACCTATTTGTTGAATTTGCAATATTTTCTTCATGTAAGATTTTAAAATGAATTCTTAATAAATAATTTCAAGATTAAGTTTGAGGTTGTTTAACTGTCCGTTAATACATTTTTTTGAGATTTATTTTTGTTTCAAAAAATAAATCTGAGACTCATAGTACAGACTAATTAATAATTACTAATAAAAAAGTAAATTGATTCAAAATTATTTTTTAATCAGGTAGTTGATATATCTGAAATATAATCCAAAAAAGTTATTCCAGGTATAAGAGCGGCCAAAATCACTTGACGGACTTCATAGGCATTGAACCATCTAAGAAGAGGAAAAGAAGAACATCATTTACACCACAAGCTTTAGAGTTACTCAACGCGCATTTTGAAAGAAATACTCACCCGTCAGGTAAGAGTCAATCTACATTAGTAATCTTAAAATTAACAAATGTTAATAAATTAATTTTAAATATATTATACACGTGTCGCTAAAACAAGGTTCACCTTTCTGATAAATGTTAGTGCTCCTCCTGAAAAAGTTATCAATAAGACTAACAAAAATGTGGTGACAGTGACCCTAACACAAAAGGAATGACCTTTTTATGGTAGTCATCAGTTGATAATTGTTCTACTTTTTTTGGGATTTCATCTTAGCGGTACCCATGATCTATTGCAAACTAACGTCTTAACAAAGCACATCTTCTCAACTTTCAATACCGGGATAGTTTTAAATTGCGCTGAAGTCCGTAGGATACTTTGTGTTTATCATTCAAATTTCTTTTATTTACAGGAACAGAAATAACCGGACTAGCACACCAACTCGGCTACGAGCGAGAAGTCATACGAATATGGTTCTGTAACAAAAGACAGGCGCTAAAAAACACTGTGAGGATGATGTCCAAAGGAATGGTCTAGGAAAAATACAAAATTAAATGTAGCTATCATATAAGGCAATCTGTGATTCTTTAAATATTTTCGTGTATTTACCGGATACAATTTCTATTGTGTATGTGTGTGCGTGTTTTTCTTAGCATATACAGAATCCCAAATTAGCAGAGCCGTACGCAGATAGAAATACATACTGACAGTTATATTAAAAGAAATACATTTTTTTGTTACCATTAGCAAAAAGAAGTACATTTTTTTTTACCATAACCAAAACAAAATTGATTTTAAGTATATGAGAGGCTCGAGATCAGACTTATATAATTCTTTTTTGATGTTAATTAAAAAAAAAACAAATTAAGTAATTTGGTTTCGGTTTTCTTAGTTAGAAAAATTAATGTCTTGCCAAGATTAATTTTGTAATTTTTTACGTAGTAATTTAAATTTAGAACACTATTTGTAATACTGGGTTCGTCCAAGGGTATAACATTATATTGCTGCGGAACTCAAAAAGTAGGAGAGGTATAAAGACGCGGTTTGGATAGAATTACGAAGAATTTTTTGAGGTTTTTTTTACAGTGTTGCCAAATCTCCAAATTAATTGCAGTATTTTTTGGAATAAGTATTTATTTTAAAGAATATTTCTCGATTATTTGAAATGAAACACCCTGTATATTTTATCACCAGACGAATGCCTGACCTTTCTATTTATCAAAAATGTATACGTTGATTTAATTTATTATTAAACTATTAAATTTATTATCAATTCAAATTAACTTAAATAAATTAAATAACATAAACTAACTAAACTTAAGCGCAAATTAATAAATCAATTGTTGGAGAACCCACCATTAATATTTGTGCACTCATTTAATATTACAATCAGATGATCAAATGCATTTCGCAATATATCTTCAGGAATAACTTATGTTATTCATCAGTTCCTGCAATGTGAGTGGAATCGGATTATAACATCGCTCCTTCACATAACTCCAAAAAAAAAATCAGGGACATCTGTATCAGGAGAATAAGGTGGCCATTCTAGTGGACCTGCTCTACCTATCCACCGGCCAGGAAATTTTCTGTTGACAGATTCTCAATCGTCGAAAAATGCGCTGGAGCACCATCTTGTTAAAAAGCAATTTCGTCCTGATCAATTTGTGGGTAGAAAAAGTTTTCTAACATATCTGTGTAATTATCTCCTCGTACGTTTTCTATAAAGAAGAACGGTCCAAAAATGTTTCTCGAAGAAATGTCACACCACACAGGCACTGTTGGTGAATATCATTAAGATTCATTAAAATCATATGGATTTTCACTTCCCGAAATACGACAGACAAAAACACACACTTTATAAGTATTCAATTTTAAGACTTTCACTTCCAATTGGTCTAACGGAATTGTTATGATTAGCCAAAATTTCTACAATTTCCAGTAGGTCATCCAAAAAATTTGGATGCTGGATTGTCCTACATTTTTTGTCGACTGAGCTATTTGTTCTAAATTTTTGAGCCCATAGCAAAATAGTTCTTCTTGAAGGTGGATTCTTATTAAAAATTGCCCGAAAACATCTACTGTTGAGAGTAATTGATTTTAATTCAGTATGTGGATTTACAGTTTGTTTTTTTTTCTAGTAAGGTAAACATTTTAATTTAAAAGTTGGACAGGGTGTTCATAATGGTGACAGTGACACTGTCATCTTTTCGTTGCTATGAAATAACTCCGAATAATAAACAAGGTATTTATTTGCAAAGATTTTGTTAGTTCGCTGAAAACTGCATTTTCTGTTTTATAGTTTTAAGATAAATAAAACAATATATACATTGTCAAAAAGTAGAAAGGTTAGGCATTCTTCTGGTGATAAAATATACAGGATGTTCCATTTAAAATAATCGAGTAATATTTATTAAAATAAATACTTATTTCAAAAAAAAATACCGCAATGAATTTTTTATTGACATTTGGCGACACCGTCAAAAGAACTTCAAAAAATTCTTAGTACTTCTATCCAAACAGCGTTTTGATAACTTTCCTAGTTTTTGAGTTATTCAGCAATATAATGTGATACATTTGGATGGGACACCCAGTAGTGTTACTCCCACCTTCAACAGTATTTCGTGCGTACGGCGATACATCTAAAAGACAGTTTAATTATTAGTACTTTACCTAGAAAATATCCACTTCAGAGTTCTTGAACCTTGTTTGCAAATTAGTTACAAAATGGTATTAAACAATAGTTTTCTTATATATGTGTGCTTTGAATATTAAGAAATATAGATACAGAGCTGGATATCGGCACATAGGTACACAATTTTAAGAGCTAATAATATTTTATATGCTTTCATGGTAGTACTTACACAATAACATATTATTGAAGTTTTCAGGGCTTTAGTCAATAAAGAAATCATAGTTCTTGGGATTAGACGGAGAAAATGGAATAATTTTCCGACGTTTCGCTTTCGATGCACGGGGTATCTTCAGCGATCTTTGCTTCACGAGATCAGAACTCTGAACGAAAAATCTTTAAATATGTCTCGCGGAATCGAAAGCGAAACGTCGGAAAATGTTTATATTTGACATAGTCTTATCCCAGAAGCCATGATTTCTTTATCGTCTATAGTACTGATTTGTTCCTTCAGTGTTCTTTCTTAACTATACAGTGTGACTGAAAAAAGCAAAGCACAAAATAAACAATTTTTGTTTATATAGTTTGTTATAATTTAAAATGGCAAAAAGTTACTTTTATATATAATAAACTACCTCTATTTTTCAATTTTTTTTATTTTTCATCGGCCATCATAAAGCACCTTTCCGAGACTAATCTGAGGGGGGGGGTGGAGTAGAATACACTTTTCTCATCTAACTCACACAATAAATGTATAAAATATGTTTTCCTAAACCTGTATCAAGACCAAAACGAACGAAAAATGAGTATTGACTTTATCTTTATTTCTCCAAAATATTCTTAATCCACAAAGTATTTTTGAATACATACACTTTTCAAATAGATAAACCGAATCATCAAATTATACTGCTTTTAACAGAATCTCCGACAATACAATCATCAAATTGCTAAAGTAGTCGCCCAATAACTGGGTTTCCTTATTACTTTTCTGGTACTTAAACACATCTCACATTTGACCAGTCCTAAATACAGTTTTTAAATATGAGGAGCAGCTTCTCAAACCCTTTACATCAGGGACGGAGACAGGGGGGTCGCTGGGGGGGCGCGGCCATCCTTTTTACCCTTTAGCCTGTCTAAATATATTATACGGTACTCTCATACAAGCACAATATTTGTAACGAAATGAAATACTCAAACCACAACAACACAAAATATCTCTACTAGTAAGAATCCCAAATATTAGCTGACTCTTACCTAATTAAAACAAAGAAAATATAAACAGTAATAATCGCTGTAACAATCCCGGTCACTAGGGCATCATGTGAATGAAATTTCTCTTGTTTAAGAATAATAAAATCATATAATAGAAATAGAATTGGAAATGACAGACTATCATTCTTGGTTATTTTATCAATTGAGAAGTAAGTGGTAAAAAACATAGATCTTCAAAGAGTAGTAGATATTTTCGCGGAAAATAAGAGAATAATAAATTAAATTTTATGAATTGTTTTTTTTTTGTATTTTTTAGTTAACGGTTTATATTATTCATTATATGTTTATTTTTTATTAGTTTTAGTAGTACTTCCACAACTGTACACTAAATAAAAGTGAAAAAAAACATGTTTCTTCAGATGTGTTTAATTAGGTTACTTTTTTATAAAATTTATTTTTTATTTGTTTTTTAATTCAAAAACCTACAATAAATGTAGAAAATTCGTTTTAATTTTTTTACTGGTATACTTTACTGGTATTTGACACACTAATGACAGACCCTGTATTTAGGCTCCTCTAGAACTATTTGTGCCCCCAACTGGCCCTCCCAAAATGAATTTTCTGACGTTCCTGCCCAACATCCTCGACCCTGTATAAAGAAGCTATTCTCTTAATTGATAATCGAAAGAATCGCGAGACAAGGAAGCCTTTATCAATCGAGCCTAGACGAATTGTAAGCGATTTGTCTTCTACAGACACTACTATGGTTTCTGCACTATATATTATATATATATATATATATATATATATATATATATATATATATATATATATATATATATATATATATATATATATATATATATATATTAGGTCTGCTTTAGCCTTGCCTGTCACGAGCATCGACCGCCTTGAATGCCTTTAACGTCTTCTGGCCTTTATTGTGTTCCCGCCATATTCCTAACAAAATGCGCCTCTGAACGGGCTTCTAGACTCTCTAACTGCAGATTCATATATCTACCCCCAGCCAAGAATAAAGTAATGAAGAAATATCTTTTAAATTTCTTGATAGTTGGATTGCCCGTTTCTTTTCCCCACAGAAGTATTTTCGTCGTGGTTGATGATCATTAGCACCTTCCATATTTCTTCTTCATATCAATGATCCGTTTTCTTCTACCAGCATCCTTCTTCACAGCTATGTGACAGGATACACATGTCTCCAGTATACAATTTCTCAATTTCAAGTTCCAATACTGAAACAGATCATAGGCGTAGGGTATTGATTTAATCCTTAACTGAGAACCTCCATCTAATCGTAAGAAGGGGAGCACAACCCCTTGTCCGGTTTTACGCCACTAACACATAATCATGTTTACTATCTCTCAAATTATCTCCCGATAGCAATACACACACTATTCAAATGAATAATAAAATTCTTGTAGCCAGAGACTCCATTAGTCTAGTTGATATGGCGTTTCAGTAGGATAAATCTTCGCGGGTATGATCACATCAGATCAATTGCCGTGGCAGCTGCAAAAATATTTTTTTTCCGAGTTCAAAAATATTTTTCGTGTATCAACCTAAATACTTTTTACGTAATTTACATATCGCAAATACCCAAATTGAGTATTTTTCGCATGTATGAAGAGCAGCTTCTCCTTCAAACCATAACATACTTGATTCTGCCAGAAAAAGAACTATTTGCTGAAAAATAAATCTAAACAAAAATTATTTTATTTAGAGCACAATTTGTAGAATAATCTGATGATTATCCTAGCTCTGGACCGAAGAGGACTGTATAACTTTAATGGCTTATTCAAATATTGAATTTAAATTATTATAAAATGTTAAATAACCAAATAATTAAATAAATGCATAAATGTTGCTTTCAAATATAGGCCAAAATCAAATGACAAATCAAAATTATACCTTTAAATTACAAAAGGGTACTCACCATAGAACATATATATGGTCACTACGTCAGGCATATGTGCTGGGGTCACTTGGGCGGGTGCGGTACCGCCTCGTTCATGGATGCAGTGTGTATGTCTAGGATACAGCGACTCTAGAAGTGGGTTCTTCAATCAAGGATAAGCCCATTGTACGGGAGCAAAGTTAAAAATAAAATAAAAATTTACAAATTTCAAGCAAAGTGTATTTATAAATCCATTGTTCAGTTTTCATTAGAATATCCTCCAACTGATGTACTTTAATCTAAGAATTTTGTTTTTAATGGGTAGTCTCACATTTTGTCTACAATTTATAGAATTATGTTTCAAATAATTATCAGTAGAAATTTTTTGGCTTTTTAAAAGAGCAATTATCGCAGTACTCGATCCAGCTCTTTATCTATATAATTCATAAAACGTTGTAAATATACTGTAACAACTGTAACATTGTATACGACTTGAAAATTGATAAAAAATGTATTTATTTTCCCAAGTCCAAACAATACATTTTTGACCTGAGTGTTATAGGATAGGTAGCATCGACAGTATGACTGTAAGATAGAATTTTCAACCACGAATAAATGAAAAACTGTTTGCAAGTAAAATCGTACCACCTTTTTAAAATAAAAACGTCGAATATAATAAAAATAAAATTTCACCTCATGTTACAATAAGGTGTAAATGAAACAGTTTTAAAAATGATGTTCAAAATAAGGTTAAAATTTCTGTTATTTAGTCCAGGAAGCAAAGTTATTTTCTGGTTCAAACCTCAGGAAAATTAGTAAGCAGGTCATTTTTAAATTGTGTCTCATTGAGAGGTCTTTTGAAATAGCTGAAGTTTGCATTGCTAGACGCTCTGCAAATTCAGAAAAAAATCTTCCGAACTATTGTAGAACGGGAAATTATGTAAATGTAAAAAATATGGGTAAGGATTTCCTGTACAAAATGACCGTGATTTTCATTTATTTTTTGATTTTTAAAATGAATATACATAAAAAACGATGCACAGTATACAATGAGTAGAAATTTCGTGAGTTCCCATTTGACCTACTATATATAAAATACCTAAAAAATAACCTCAGAAAAAGAAAGAGGTGGTTTAAAGAACAAATCCAATTTTTACCATCATGAGCAATATTTAAAATTCTCTAAAACTGGAATGCAGCTAAAAAAACGAAAAACTGATTCAAAAGTAAACATTTACCCTTGTATTCAGTAAACAGGTTTAAGAGTTAGACCAGGTCTAGCTGCCATGGTACTTGAAACTCTAGTTTCACCAGTTATGTTTCGCTTATGTCACTGTCATTTTGTAATTGTGCCATTTAGAAAAATTATGTGTTCAATAATTGTTAAAAATGCCACCTTAAATTTCAAGACCTGGTCTAAATTTGAACCTCTTTAGTGAATACGGATGTTAAAGTTCTTTAATGATAATAAATGTGAACCCCTTTCATGATAGATGGGGCAAATTACTTGCCCCATCGCGCATCGGGTACAAAAGATATGAAATTTGCGTGTTAAGTACTGTATATACATATTTTGTAAAAAACTGCCCGTCTGCGATAGACGACATCTTTTGAAAGCATTCATCTGACAAATGCCCGTTGCTACGCCTAAAAATCCATGGCAACTTACCTTACGAGGTACATGGAAGAATTCAGGCTCAAATGAAAGATTTTTTTGTGTAGATTATAGATATATTTCGAAAATTCCGTCAGTACGTCAATTTAAAAGATTTACGCGTGTTGTGACCTTTAAACCTGCCGTTGCAGAAATTTATATATTTATACTCAAATTACGATTTGATGCCGTCAAAGCGATCTTTATTATTTGAAAAACTTTTATCTATTTATGGTTTTAAGAAAAAATTACTAAATATTAAATAGAACAAAGACTTTTTCAAGCTTTACAGAACTATGCTTTTCGATACTGATTACATTTTTATTAGACAATCAAGATTTCAAATTACTCTGGATTTTTAATACGCAAAACCCCCCTGTAGACTCTATGTACATTTTGTGAATAATAAAATAATTAATGATTTTAATACATGTTTTCAAAGTGAAGGGGGTTTTATAAACTCAATACAAAAGTTTATAGAATTTTAAAAGTCTGCCCCTAATGAAAATCTTGCGTATGCCCTTGCGCCTATATGAAATTATAGCTCCTACAAAATAAACAAAATTTCCATCTAAGCAGGAAATGTACTTTTAACAGTTCATGAAAAAAATAATATAAACTTTACATTCATTATTGAAATAAAAATCTTAATGTTTTAATCGCAGTGTATTTCTTTTTATATCCAATCAAATCACGTCGATATTTATATTTTTTCCTGAAAAAAGAATGTATGTTAATTGTTACCAGTCTTAAAGAAATAGTGCAAACATTGCCTGTGAATAATACATACTTAGTGAAGGAAAAACAAAACATGGACGTTGGACCCTCTAAAGCATTTGCTCTTTTACTGTCTGAATATATCTATAATCTACACCAAAAGACTTTATTTCATCCATATACAGGGCGTACCATTTTGGGTACTTTTGCGGGGCATCTCCGTTATTTTTATATATAGAAAGTTGCGGTTTTCGCGACAGCGTGTTACTTTTTCGTAAAACTAAAGATGCCGTTAACAAAAATTTCATAGCCCTTTTAGTTTTTAAGATACAGGACTAAATTGAAAATGTTGCTTTTTCAGACACCCCTCGTATCTCAACTATCAGATCACTTATCTAAAATGTGAAAACTGTTTCTTATATAACTGTTCCCTTTGAATAGCGTTAAAAATAACCATTGGTAGCATTCGCAGATTTCGAAAGGCTAAATGAATTACCTCTCGATATACTTCATTTTGTATATAGCCCCATAAAAAGAAATCTAAAATTGAAAGATCTGGAGATCGTGGAGGCCATCTAACAGGTGCGTTGGTGCCTATCCATCTTTGAGGAAAGTTATTATCAAGAAACACCCTTAAGAGCCTAGAGTTGTGACTTGGGGCACCATCTTGCTGTAGGTAAATAGCATTATATTGGACTAATAGAATATTTTACTATAATAACTTCCTCAAGGATTTCTAGGTATCTACGTGCTGTAAGACCTCCTTCAAAAATCCTATAAACTGCCCAAAATAAAACATGACACCCCAACTCCAAAGCGTTCTTGTTGTGCTCTTTCAAACATTAAATGCTGATTTTCACTATGCCAGTTCCTGGTATTGTGACGACTAAAAATTCCCGCATTTGAAAAAAAGAATTCGTCTGACCAGATAACTAGTCTGCCAAATAAATCGTTAGTATCGATTTGTTGCAAATACCGCTGGCAAAACAATGCCCGGAGCTTGGCATCGCCAGGATGCAAATGTTGCACTACATTAAATTTGTATGTATGATATTTATATTTCTCAAGATCCTCTGACCGTCAGTTTTTGGCACACCAATTTCCTTCTTAATTTTTCTACATGAGGACGAAGGTGTTGCCAGTATATATCCCAAAACATATCTCTTTTCTTTCCCTGTTCTCCTTGTTGTATGTTTTAGGACGCGGGTGAACAACTGATCTGTGCTCAACTAAATTTGCTTTTAAACGAGCAAATATCTCAAAAAACCGTTGCCTTCTTTCTGGACATCTAACAACCAAAAACTTATAATGATAATACAAATTTTCATAGCCATAATAGTTTACTTACTTTTGGAAATATAATTCCGAGGCTTCTTCAGAATTTTCATTACTCTATATAAAACATACCAGCATATCATGTTTTTCATAATTTTCATACGCTGCCATTATTCGAAGAAATTGATAAATATTAATTAAATAAAAGTGCCAAAAGAACGTTTATAAACTAAAAGTCGATCCAAAACCCGATGAGATAGACACTTTGACATTTATTTTTGTTTGTTGTCATAAACAATAGCCATAGCCTACTATTAAATTATGCATTTAATTTCAGAAAACTGTCATTTATTTGCGTGTTTCTGAGAAAAAGTGCATACTAATATATATTTTTGAAACGGTAAAAATAAGACAAATTTCATAGTCTATAAATATACCGGGTGTTCCACTTAAAAAAAATTAGCCCTGTATCTTAAAAACTAAAAGGGCTATAAAAATTTTGTTATCGGTATTTTGCGTCCAAAAATTGGCTTCTGCC
Organism: Kuschelorhynchus macadamiae; assembly: GCA_030620095.1. Lineage (NCBI taxonomy): Eukaryota > Metazoa > Arthropoda > Insecta > Coleoptera > Curculionidae > Kuschelorhynchus > Kuschelorhynchus macadamiae. Next base: position 507,335 of record JAUTXW010005097.1, on the reverse strand, counting down.
AAACCAAATCTGAATTGTGACACTTTTCACTTAATCAATTTCTTTCGCACTTTTGACAATCGATGAGTTTACCACTAAGCCCGGTCAGTTTTTTATTACATATATAGAGTACTCACAGCCAAAAATCTCAAATCTTTTGTATTCGATGGGGTAAGTGTTGTATTTCTTAGCTCTAGGTCAATAATTTCCAAGGCTTTTAATTGCTGTTGAGATTTTCAACAAAGTTGTCAAGATGATCAAACACAGTGATTATGTACCACATAAACAAAGCGAGGTTTTTAATTCTATTATTCCAGGTCCTCTAGGTAAGATAATATTATTCGGCCTGAGTGAATCAACAATTACAGATTATAAACTTTTTGTGGTATTAGTAAATTTTGACCCCCGACGGGTCCTCAATTTTTAATTTTTTTGATGGAGATGTCAGTAGATAATTCTCTGTAGTTTCCGATCGATTTATCTCAAACAATACCATTTTTAGAAAAAAAAGATAATAAATTGAATTTTGAATATTCAGGACATCCTCCCCTTAATTTCTTACATTTACATAATTTCTCTATATACAATATTTTTACACATTTCGCAAAAAAGCTTTTGCATCGAGTCTAACCTCAGAATAAATGGTCTAACAATGTGAACTTTACCTAGTCCAAAAAAGCTCTCAAAGAGTTTTTTAAACTGCTTCTTAATTTTCTGGGGTTTCACCCGTCAGATACTGGACTATATTCTACTACCTAAAACGGACATATCCCTTGTGAGGTAAACTGATGTGTATAAATTATTACCTATGTTTAAGTATCTTTAATCGTTATTTTAAAATTTAAGTCAAAATTACACGTAAATCGAGAGTATTTTTGTACTAAAAAAAAAGTATTTCGGACATATATTTAGGCGAGAAACTGTGTAAAAGTATTATCAAAAAAACCATTATGTAAAAATGTAAAGATTTATTTTACGGATTTGATCTCAACGTTTTGTTATTTTTGTTCAGTTTGTCTTTATTGCCAATTTGTATATTTGTGTATAAAAAGAAATATAGATATATCAAATAAAGAGTGCAGCCGAAATTTGAACAAAATCATAATTGAAAGGATTTTTGCTGCTACCCTTCGAAAAGAAACCAAAGTTCCTACTTATAGATTATGTATAAAATGTGTGTAAAAAATATATGTAAAATAACAAAATATTGCTTGAAACTAAAATTACTATTAACGAAAAATGTTTTACTAATTTGATACTAATACAAACAAAATATTCTGCAGATTAGCTTACTTTATGGCAATCATCAATCGAATAGCTTTTTAAATTATATCATAACTTGTTTTTAATATACATTTTATTTTTTCATTTATTTTTAAAAATATTTAACACTTTTATAAGATCAAATAAATTTTCTGTACGTTTAAATAAAGAATAATTAAAAATCAAATCGCTGCCAACGATAAAAGCGGTGCTTATGAAATAAACTACCGATCGATTGCATAAGGGGCCTAGGGCTTTCACTATTTAGGGTCCCCTCAGCCCCTCGAGGTTTCTCGAGGCTTACCTTTACAAATAACTAAAAAAAAATTTAATTCGTAATTAGCTGCTATTACCTCCTTTTACCCAGGCCTCGCTCGTGGATCCCTCGCTGTATGGGTGACAATTCAATGGTAAATCCTTAATCCTGGCATGATCAACTTCTACAAAAATAATTTAAATTTTACTAATTTTTTTCAAAATCAAATATTTTTTCAGCGAATACACTATTATGTTACTTAAGCCAATTACTACAAATAATAGTATTCAAATTGGTTCTGCTTGGGATAAATTTAAAAAAAAATATGGATATGATCCTAATTTACTAAAAGTTTTTTTCATATTTAGACCCACTACTATATTCATCAAATTTATTTTTATTAAGTCCACGAAAGAAAATATTTTTATAATGAATTTGCAGCTCTATTTGTTAAAAAATATTATACCAAAAACTATAATGGGAACCAAACAGAACATATTATTCTAATCTTTATCTGAAATATTTGGATATATTATTTCTGAAGTTTAAAGTTGATTTTAGAAAAATGTAGATATGCAGGGTTTGATAAAGATACAAAATTAAAAAAATCGGCATTATATGCTTTAAGTGACTCGGCTTCAAGCTAGAGTTCTATGTGAAATTCAGTTTAACAGTTTGTGTCATTTTTTTTTGTATAGTTATAAATGTGGTATATGTTGTTAATCTGGATATGTAGAACAAGTGCTGATCGACATTTCTTACCTCTCACGCCATGTTACTGCTCTATTTGTTAAAAAATATTATACCAAAAACTATAATGGGAACCAAACAGAACATATTATTCTAATCTTTATCTGAAATATTTGGATATATTATTTCTGAAGTTTAAAGTTGATTTTAGAAAAATGTAGATATGCAGGGTTTGATAAAGATACAAAATTAAAAAAATCGGCATTATATGCTTTAAGTGACTCGGCTTCAAGCTAGAGTTCTATATGAAATTCAGTTTAACAGTTTGTGTCATTTTTTTTTTGTATAGTTATAAATGTGGTATATGTTGTTAATCTGGATATGTAGAACAAGTGCTGATCGACATTTCTTACCTCTCACGCCATGTTACTGGGATATTCAGTACTCCTGAAAAATTTCCTGTTTAGCCCTTCCTTTTGCTATGATGACTAGATCATCGGCATATGCCTGCAGCGGGTGTTGCTCAAGAGCTACGTCCAAGACTGCCAGTCGAGTATTCTCTCCAGGCTCTTCAGCAGAAATAAGGTTATACTTATTGGTCTAGAGTGCAAGGGTCATCAACCTTTTTTAGTACAAGGGCCAAAAATCGATTTCAGATCGTCCGAAGGGCCACAATGGTCCACGTCACTTTATCACCATTTCAATAAAATAAAAAATATATAATTTTAGTGTAATAATCTTTACTGGTTAAAAAGTTCAAGCCTTACACGCGTCAACACACTATACTCAACTCACTATAATCACTTATCGCACAGGTAGCAACTTCATTGCTAGTTAGCACTCTTTCGCTTGTATCGCCTCGTTCGATCTTGGAATTAGAACTGGCCGCTGCTGTGTGACGCCGGCTTTATATAGGCCGAGCGCGTCAACTTTGAATCGCTCGAAGTTTCGAGCAGCTTCAAGACTGGACTGCTAGGACCCTCTATTAGTGATAACTTCTACAATCATTAGAAAGATTCAATAGACATGCAACGCCATCTAGTGGCCTTGTGGGTAGTCGTTATCGCCAGTTCACAGAGTGGATCTCTTCTAATAATGTGGCGCTAGCGTCCTCGCAGTGTCAGTCGCGGGCGCGGCGCAATACAATATTTTCTTTAGCCTCTGGGAGCCGCAAGAAATTAGAAAGTTCAAGACCCTTGGTCTAGACAAACGGTATGGGATCATTACGTCCCACTTTATTAAAGAGTCTCGTGCTCATTTTGTATCAGAGCAGGAAAGACTCCATCCTCCCCTGGCCATTTGAAGAACTGAAATGAGCTTATAGCTCTTCGAATCGCTTTTACTGTAATTATTTTGTTGAGTCAGCCAGTTATTTTTGTGAGGTGTTTTATATCCACTTAGGTTTCCTGGGAACCGATTTTGTGTAAAATGCTCTAAAGTTTCTTTCCTGTTTTCTCGATCCCAGTTCCTTAATAAGCTCTCGGGGCAGAATCTTTTGTTGTTGGGCACTGGTGGGTATATACCCTCACAGAACCTTTTCCACGAACGACTCTGTTTTAACTTTCTTGATTGCTTTGTTGTATTGCTAAAGCAGTTCTATATTGCTCCCATTCACCTGATATTGTAGATGTATTTGATCCGTCACAAACTCTATTTTGTTCACACTTGTTAAGTGAGGTAAGCACATGGCAAAAACTGGATAGTATAGATTTTTCGTAACCGTTCCAATCTGTGCTTCTTGCATCGCGATATTTAACCTCATGCCTAAGACCTACTATAATATCAAAACGTATGTATCCATGGTCTGAGCATGATGGCTCAGGTGACACCTTCCAGTCAAAAATGTTATTGCTTACAAAAGTTTGAGCTAATTGTGAAATTGAGAATTTCTCTCCTAACTCTAATTACAAAAGTTGGTTCAGACCCCAAATTACTTACAATGAGCCCCTCTTCCATTAAATAAATAAAAAGTAACTAAACTTTTTGGTTGATATCCGTGCTTTCCCATGCTACATGGCTATGACGTTGGCATCACATCCACACACCATCTATCACACACTGTTTTTGGAGGCGGTTCTTCTGCTTCCTTTTTACTGTGACTTCATTTAAAACTAAAATCTTTTTTACTTTTCGATTGACTAGTGACTTAAGACTAAAGTTTTCTTTCAAATCAACTTGTGATAGCTCAGATTTAGCACTGAAGATTGCATGTATTCATTAAAAATATCTCTACAGTAAGAAGAGGACTAAGAAGAGGACTAAGACGGAATTAAATGAGGAAAAACATCTTTATTAAAATCGGGGACGAATTAAAGTATTTGAAATTTTTGATCATGTTATGTAAGGCCATGTATAAAAGGCGGTGATAGTTTTAAACAAATCTACGTAGGCTTGGACTGAAGTAGAACAACAAGCTATTTAAGGCAAACACCCACTTTTGGATTACCTTATTTAAACCAGAGGTTTAACTAACCCAGCTTCCACAATGGCCTAAGTTTCTAGTTTTTTATATTAGTTTACTAGTGTGCTGAATTGTCACTGTTTTAGAATCCTGAATTATTTATATTTATTTTATATTTTATACATAGTATTATCTTTCAAGAAATCTAACGAAATTAAATCGTTTATTTTATTTCACAGACTACTGCAAAAAATTTTTCTTTAGAAAATATCAAGCTTAAATTAAAATTAATAGACATTGATATTAGCAAAATATAACAGCTTTAATTGCCGTAGCAATTAGATCTGGTTTAAGTTTTAAATATTTTTAATGAATTTCGGAGTTTACCTATATCTGTATCTAATTATCTGATTATAAAAAGAGACCAGAATGCCAAGATTTTCTTGGTTTTGTGGGATCAATTTCAAAAAAAATCTGTTTAAAAAGCATATTTGTAATTTTTTAAACTATTAACGTCTCCTTCACGACGAGAGCAAACTGAAATGAGTTTAAAAAAAATGTCTCTGTCGAAAATCCTGAGAGTCAATAGAATTTTAAAATTTTTGGTTACATTTAAGAGACCGTTTGGCTATGCGACTTCTCTTGGGCTATGCCAAACTGAATTGATAACTTGCTAGTTTTTTCAGTAACTTGATTGCCATAAAATAAAAAATATTTCGAATGGATCGTAGACATGTAATTAAAACGGTTAAAAAATATAAATAATTTAGAAAAAGTCCCAGAATTATGTTTGTACTCGAGCTATTAGTAGTATTTTTCATCTTATTTATTAAAGGTTCTGCTTGATGGCTGCTTCAAATACTCTAGGTATTGTTTGATATTAAAAACTCTCTTCTAAGTCCTTACCATAAAAAACCAACATAAAGTGATTTTTATTCAGATTTATTTTCCGTTATTAGTTATATGTGGTACGTTCCTACCAATGTCTTTAAACGTTCTGTGTCAAGATTAAAACAAACCTGTATGTAGTTAGAAAATGTAAATTATTAAAACTATTTTAGACGACAAAAACCCTGTAAGATATTGAAGTAATGATAATTCTTAATGTGAAATGAGAAGTACTGTATTTGTTCGTATTAAGGTAGTCGTATCTTGAGAAATAAAAAAATTGGATACAACCTGGATGAGTTTTATTTCCTGTTTAATCTCCTAAAAACTAAAGGTCTATGTTAACTAAGAAATAAATGTGAAATTACTAGCGGAAGTTTTGCCTTTGCCTAATACAAAGCACCTTCAGAGGTATTCACTGCGTACAAAAACAGATAAATATTATTAATTGCATATATAACACCCTATATTGTAGTATTAATACACAATACGGATTATATAGTGGGAGTATTGTTATTGCAAACATTTTCGAAACATAGTTAGGTTTTTTAATATTTCAGAGTCCTTAGAACACAAAAAACATATTTCTAAAAAAAAAGATGCTTGTACTGATATACAAAGTGCTCAAACAGTAGGTTTAAGTGCAATAGCTCGGTTATTGTGGGAATTAGAAAACAGAATTATACGAAACTTATAGGGACTAAGAGCTACAACCTAAAATTATTTTCGATTATACAGAGTTGAGGATAAGTTTGCCACAAACCAAACTTACATTCTTTTTAATGGAACTCCCTGTATATTGTTTTATTTTCAGATTCCTTCCTTTTTGGCCATTCAGCCAATATAAAGTTTGCGCGGCCTATACAGAGACATTCGAGATTTATGGTCACATTTGTGGTGTACAAAGTCGTTGAAGATTTATGGTCACTTTCAAAAATATTAGAGGTAGTCAACCCAATTTATTACGGCAAAATATTGCAAAGTATTGTTCTTTTAACATTCACTCTTTTTAAATTTATTCATACCAGCATGGATGGGTAGAAAAAGTTTAAAACTTTAAAATATATCACTAATTAAAAAGGTTTAATCCAAAAATGTCACAAATACCGATGATAATGTTATAATGATCTAGTAATAAAAACTGGTGGTTATTACGAAATTATCGATATGATTTATGTGTTAGAAGCAAGTGAAAGGAAATGTTTAATAGCGGTAAGAATATATCACGAAAAGTATCCTGATGAAGACAAATACGAGAAGCGGTTTTGAAAGATTATACAACGGTTTGATGAGACGAAAACTGATCGAGCCAAACCTGTTTTAAATAAGTTAGGACAGCTAAGACTTAGCTAGGACAATTTAACGACCAGTTGTTAAGTTGTCCACCCTAGAATACTTAGAATATAAAAATAACAATCAAAAACAATTCTAAATAACAAATCGCATGAAACAGCAAAAACTACTTAATTAGATGTTCGAAATGACCACCGTTTTGTTCGACACAAATATTTAAACGATTTTCAAAAGATACGCTAACATCTCTTAATGTATTAAAATTGATATTATTAAATACATTTTGGATTCTTTTCTTCATATTTTCTTTTGTAGTCGATGTTAGGTTGATTAAATTTTTAACCAAGCCCCAGAGAAACAAGTCCATTTTTGTCAAGTCACTGACTCTAGGCGGCCATGCAATCGGTCCTCCTGTTCCTATCCAGCGTTCTTGAAATTATTCATTAAGAAACGTATGAATATCGGCGGTATAGCGAACTGGGGCACCGTCATGCAAAAACCATTTGATTACCGATATTAATAGGGATTTGGTATAATAGTGTTCTAAAATCTTATTTCAAAAACTGGAGATATCAGTGTGCAGTAAGCCTTCCTTCAAAAAAATGCGGACCGATGACAAAATTTCCAACAATTCCATCTCAGACGTTAAGAGATTTTGACTAGTTGTGAGAATATAGTGAGGATTTTCAGTAGCGTAGTAATAAAAATTATGTTTATTAATATTTCCATATTTGAGGAATGTTGAAATTGTGAGCAGTAACAAAAGTCTAGTCGCCTGTAATAATCATCCTGATGAAGGAGTTAAATGTGGTATGGGTGAAACTTGTTTTTTTAGAGTTGTCTATCTATTTCCCTTTCAATTCTTCTTGGGTCAATATATGGGTTTTATATAACTTTTAAGTTTACCGCTAACTCGTCTTTCTCATTTAAAACAGGTTTTGCTGTATTCTACATTAAATTCAATTAAGCGAGAAAATTTTCATACAGGATTTTTATTCGCCATGTATGCCGTTATTAAAGAATACTAAAGAAAAATACCACGGTTGGAAGATCACAATTGGAAGTTTTTACCATGCTAAAATGATTTATGCTAACGCATTTAAAAAATACAGAGCGTCAAATGTACCTCTGATATTTTCGAAAAGTGGACATAAATCTTGAATGTCTCTGTATAGACCCCACAACCCTATAATGGGTGGATGGCCAAAAAGGGAGAAATCTGAAAATAAAACATTATACAGTACGTCCAACTTTAAAAAATATAAGTTTGGTTTGTGGCAAACTTATCCTTAACCCTGTATAATCGAAAATAAATTTAGGTTATAGCTCTAAGCCGTCCCTACAACTTTAAAACTTTCATATATATTTTTTAATTCCCATAATAACCGAGTTATTGGATTTGAATGCACTGTTGGACCACCCTGTATATGTGTGTACACAAAATTTAAGCCCACGATAACATGAGAACGCTCAAAATGCCTGAATAGATTTATGGGTGATATGGGCTTAGATCTTCGTAATTTTTAAGGGGTCAAATTCAAAACAGAAATAGTTCTGAAAATCATTAGCGTAAACAAATTTGTATTTTAAAGGCATTTAACTCTTTAGAAAAAGGACGAAACACTTTAAATTTTATGATTTTTATGTAATAACGTTTTTTTAGGATAAAAGGTAGGCCAAGAAAGATAAAAGAGCTCACTGAAAAGAAAAAAAAAAGCGTTTGGCTTCTTTGGCAAACGATGATACGCAAATTTTATTTTTCTGTATATAAACACATTTATCCCACTGTACAGGGTGGCCCTAGGGATATGAAGCAGCCCCAAAAAAGGAAAAATATAATGATTAAGCGGTTAGTTATTAAAAAACAGAAGGTTCTCACCTACACGATTTTAATTATACAGGGTTGTATAATTAAAATAAATGTAAAACAAGCAGTAAGCAAAAGGTTTATCTGTTGAAACAACCATTCATCATCAAGTTTTCTACGTCCACTTGGTTTACCACATCATAAGCATGTCATGGTAACCACAACTACACACATCACATGATCAATTGTGAATTAGTGTGTGTAACAGGTTCGACGTTTCTCGAACAAACAGGGCGATTGGTATGGCTGGTTCACGTGAAGTCGACATCATTTTGGTGTTGCACAAGGTAGGATAAGTCGACTTAGAGCAGATTTGATTGAACTAATTCGTTATGCAAGTGGCAAAGGCTGGAAGAGATGATCGGTATATAACTCTCACTGCAACTAGATTTCCCACTACTCCTTCCCAGTATTTGAGAAATCAGCTTTGGGCATTTTTTGGACGACAAATAACTTCCAGAACTGTTCAAAATTGTCGTGTTAATGCGAGCTCATGAAAAATCATTCCGTCGTTAATCATCGATTATTACGGAGCTGATATAATGTGGTTGCATCCCGGCTTTTTTGTGCTCTTCGGGGAGTTACAGGGTGAACAGAGCAGAACCGAAGACCTCCTTTTTAGAAAGAATCCAAGAGTCGAGAATTGCAAGGATACCTAGTTTTTTCTGGAATTTACTTCATTTGTCTGTTCCAGTACCACTTGATATTGGTAACCTGTTTCCGCGCGGGAGGGAACTTTCGAATAGATTTAAAAGAAAGTGGTTATGTATATGACCGGAAAAAAGATTCGAGAGAGCCGTCGGAAACCTGTAGCAAAAATAAAGATATTGTAATTTAATCAGGAAATTTAGAACAATAATTTCACCGTATTACTATCAAGGATACACCTATGGAGGTATTGTCCTGGAAGCTGATGCCACCCTAATGTACAAAACGAACGAACTCATCACAAAGTACAAAAAACGAACTCGGCCCATTAGCATCTGAAAATTAGTAATGGCATAATCCGGATATAAGCCCTTGAAGTTGGTGAGGTTTATTTTTGTTGATGACAATGTACGCCCATACAGGGCCAGGGTAGTTCTTGAAGTCATAACGAATGCTCAATTTATGCATATTCCATTGCCACTATTGTTGTCGGACTTAAACCCTATTGAACAATCATGCCCTTTATTAAAAAGATCTTGTTTTCAGTATGTCTAACCGATAGTTTTACAAAATATTAAAACTTTTCATTTTACTTCATTGTTTTTATGTTTTTACTTAATTACGTATTTAATCTGTCATTTGCTGTTGAACTTGGACTTGCTTATCCGTATTCACTAAAGAGATTTAAATGTGACTAACTGTATTATAACAACTATAGATTTAAGATGACGTTCTCAACAATTGAATAAATATTTTTTCTAAATTATATTAAATATTAACAATTATAAAATGACATAAACGGAACAAAACTGGCAAACTAAGAGTTTTAAGTACCATGGCAACTAGACCTGGTTTAACTCTTAAACCTTTTTAGTGAATACGGGGGCAATGTTTTTGGCGCGGTTACTAGTCCAGTTGCCAGATTGCTCTGCGTCTGGGGCTTAGTCAGAGCTGGAGTGACCCTCCCAGATGATTTACACCTTACTCCAGTTTGTAGACGTTATCAATGGGGTATTCGGATGGTGAGCTAGAAGCTCCCAGAACATTCCGATTCTTATAAATATCTTTTTAAATTATACCTCCTCTTTTTAATCTTTGAAATGCATCTTGGCTTCCACTAGGTATTCTTAATATTCCTAAGTAGAACTGGACAGACGAACAGGATAGAATGAAGGAACAACTAGGCGTCATACGTCTAGTCTGTCGCTTCTGCTCTCTTTTTAGCGGGGTCGTTTGATTCCACACTAAATAGTTAAGTCTCCCGCCTCCCCCCGAAATAAAGCAGTAAAACTAAACTCGTGAAACCACTTATGTTTTAGTATTTTTGAACCCTGTATGATGATATGTTAAATCTAGTTTTAAATTTGTATATAAAACGTAGATAACTTAGCTTTAAAAAAATATGCATGTATGTAATTAAATAAAAAAATTGTATTTTTCTTATGGCAATAAAGACAAAAATAAGAAAACAAAATATTAAAAAACTCATTGCTCTCTATTCGTGCTAAGGTAAAGATTGGCTAAAACGTTTTTGACGTACACCACGGCAATTTTGAATAAATATATATATAATTTTGAATAATATAATAACATAAACTAGGAAATATACAACTACTTGGAACTTGGAAACTTAAAGATCGGATAACTCATTATTCATTTATACATGTTCAAAAACATAAACTATCAATATCCCTTGATTATTTTCTTCTTCAGATTAATTGTCGAATGATACAAAACTTCCTGGGCGTATTTAAGACGGTTCCAGAGGGTCCGGAGTCCACCATGGGCTGTTGATATATTAAGGAAAGTATAATTAACACGGACTTATGATGATATTCTTTTTGATTTTTCGACAACAAAAAATAATGAGTTCGGACCCCCCCTTAAAAAAATCCTACATACTTCACTGCAAAACTAAGGCAATCTAAACGGAAAACAAAAACAGTCTGTGATATGTCCACGATACTTTCGTCACATGCTACAAAATCGACAAACGTGAAACGGTATGCCCAACTATAAAATTTATAAAGGTTTAAAAAATATTCATGCATAATTTTCGGTAAATTCCATTTAATATTTGCATGTGTTATCAAGTGTTATTTTTTTAAATATTAAGATGTTTTTTATCATAGTTTGTTTCACATAAGTGATTCACCTAAAAACAATAGTCTATTGTGGCATGGCCAATCGAAAAAATATTTAATTATCTCACGAATGTTCAAAGTCCCGCTCCACTTGAGCAGATTTATTTAGATTAAAGAATAATTCTTATCTTTCGTTTACAAGTATAGCCATTGTATCTTAATTATAGGCTATCAAAGGATTTAAAGAAATATTTATAGCTAGTTTTAGGTTAGAAAAAAAATTACAGAGTGGATTACTTTAATCTGCTAGTTTTAAACTATATGTTGAACTTTCTTATGTTTTTTTCCCACTATAACTGGCATTCGGCCCACGGCTTAGATTCAAGGGGTCCTTTTAGGTTTAGATTGCCCCTAAAACTTTTTTTCTGGAAGTTTCCTGATTCATCGCTTAAATGGATATTTTCTTTTGATAATATATCAAATTATCATCATTCATTGCTTTTTTTGCAACGTCCATTCATTTAACTTGTTTACCTTCTGCAGTTTTTAATGAAGAGTAAACTATCCCTGGACTTTAATAACTACTTATACATCCTTCCCAAAGAAATAACCATTATATGCCATCAACAAGCATATTCCTTGAATATGCTTAGGCCAGCCAAGAAAAGGTGGGTTCCCATTCTCACATAATCGATTACCTATTTGATCAGACAGCTTGACAATTACAGAGTAAGCTAGTAGACGAAAATACTTTTAAAATTTCCACTTATTTTACAAATAATAAAATACATGGCAATTGTTTCATGAGCACTGTTGCTTCATCAGATGTTAGATCTTAAATAAAAGTGTAATACAAACTGTAGGTTTTAAACACAATAAAAAATAGCTTTCAAGTAAAAACTAAAACCAATAATTTAACTATAAGTAATGTCAAACTGATATACTTTGATGTTTAAAATGTATTCCCGGATATACCGACAACTGATGTTTTACTAATAGTTGAAGAACTTCTTACAAAAAATAATGTAAATCTAATTTATAAGCAAGATATCTTAGAAGCGTTGTCGACCTATTTATACAAGCATTGACCCTAATTAAAGCCAATGATACAAGTAAGAAAGATTTAATAATGGGAAACCGTTTAACTGCAATTTTAGCCGAAATATTTATGCACCATTCAGATCCAAAAATGTATGAATATTCACTTAGTAAAAATTTAATTTATTGATATAGGTATGTTGATGATATATTAGCATGTTTCACTGGTATTGACACACAATTGAAATCGTTTTTACTTCTCTCGTAAAAGTGAAGTATTGTAATCGTAAAAAATCAGCCTCCGAAATATTTTCAGACATTTACGTTTCAGGGTCCGATGCCGAAAAACATGTGTTCTCAGTTGCATTGGTCTAACTGTTTGCGGCATAGCTGAAAAACTACTTACCAGATTGACTTCAAATTTTGGTCATAAATTAAGAATCATAAGGGGATGATCTGGTAACATTTTGGTAAAAATCCAAAATATCGAAACACAATTAGTCTTTTATAAACCACCTGTTTTAAACTTTAATACCTTAGTTGCAGACTTGGATAATATATTTTCTTTCCTTTATCCTACAGTTGATGAAATTTTTTGTTTGGGAGATTTTAATATTAATCTTTTAAATTATAATAATCCCTTGACGGCTTTACTTGATAATTATAATTTAGAACAAATTATAGATGAACCTACTCGTTTAACGAATAATAGCAGCACTCTAATAGATGCAATTTTTGTGTCAAATAGATCTATTGTAGCAAAACATGGTGTAATGCCCACTGAAAATATTGTGATTTAAGTTTAAGTAAGACTCCGGTAGTGCCCACAATTTTAGAATATGGTTTTAATAATTTTAATTTAAATAATTTTTTGAATGACTTACATGCTTTACCGCGGAATAATATTTTTTATGCAAATAGCATTGATAAAAAAATTAAAATATTTAGTGAACATATTTTAGCGTTATTTAACCTTCACGCAGTACGAGAATCACGAATTACAAAACCTAAGGCACCCTGGTTGAATGCTAACCTAAAAATATTTATGAAGCAAAGGGATAGTGCACTTCAAAAATTTAAGAAAACTAAGCTTAATGATGATTGGCTTAACTATAAATACTTAAGAAATATTACACTGGCTGCGGTTAGAAGAGAAAAAAAACATACTTAAATTCCTTATGTACAAATAAAGATCCCGACAATTATGGTTTTCACTGGGAAATCTAAACATATGCGCTAACCGAAACACAATAATACCGAAAACACTGTCAAATCCAAATATAATAAATAATTTTTTTGCATCCTTTCTTCAAAATGTGGTTGACTGCTCTGATCAAAAAAAATATTATAAAAGTAATATCTTTAATTAAAATTTTAAATTCAAATTTCGATTAGCTCAAGAGTCTGAGGTAAATAAAATGTTAAATAATATCAAATCTAATGCAACTGGAGTAGGTGAAATAACCCCATTAATGCTTAAATACTGTAGCCCTTTTATTGATAAATATGTAACTCATATTATTAACTGATGCATTGAAATTAATTGTTATTTTCCTGATTTGTGGAAAGTATCTGTCTGGAAACCTTTACTTAAAGTTGACAATCGTCAAAGTTTAAACGATCTGCGCATAATAAGTATATTTCCTTCAATTTCCAAAATATTCGAAAACATATTACACAATCAAATGTATGATTATTGCATTGACAATGGAATTATTCCCCCGATTCAATATGGTTTCAGAAAGGGTTTCGGAACCTCCGTGGCTTTAATAAATGTTTGTGATGATCTTTTTCGCGCCACTGATAAAAAAATGCATACTATTTTAATACTCTTGGATTTTTCAAAAGCATTTGACACGCTTAGTCGCTTTCATCTTGTAGCTAAGTTGAAATATTACGGTTTTGAAATTGACGCATCTCTCCTTATTATCTCATATTTAACCAATAGATTACAGACCATTTATTCTGATTCCAGGTTCTCGGATAGGGCGGAAATACTATCTGGTATCCAGGGTTCTATATTAGGTACCTTATTTTTTCTTATTTACACGTCTGACATTTTAAAAACTTTAACCTACTGTAAAGTGCAAGCATTTGCAGATGATTCAGAGATGTATTTTTGTTTTGACTCCGGGGACTATGCCGAGGCAGAGAATTACGTAAATTATGATCTTTGAATATTAAGTGAACTTTCTAAAGGGCATAATTTACATTTAAATCCTTCTAAATCTTATCTGTTAGTATTTAAGGGCAAAGTTAAAGCTAAGTTTCTAAAAGGAAATCTTAATATATCTAGAAATAATTCCAAGCTGACTTCAGTTAACTTAGTAAAAAATTTGGGTATATTATTAGACACTGATCTTCGCTTCAAAGAATATTTAAAAAAACTTCTGCAAAAGGCATATCTATCTTTAAAATTGTTATATAATAATAGACACGTGTTAAATACTAATTTAAGAAAAAATCTTCGTGAATCACTAGTGTTGTCTCATTTTAATTATTGTGACACAGTTTATGGATTTTGCCTTGACAAGAAGAGTAGAGCTAGGATTCAAAAAGTGCAAAATTCTTGCTTATGTTTTATATATGGTATTAGGAAGTTGAACACATTTCCTATTTATATAACGATATTTACTGGTTAAAGATGGATGCTCGTAGGAATCTACACTCTTGTAACTTTTTAATTAAAATTATTAATGACCCGTCTTTGCCTGACGCTTCTATCAGAGAACGTCTTATATTTCGTCATATTGTACATGATCTGAACGTAAGAAAAAAGGATAAACTGACTATGCCGCATCATCAGACTGATATGCTTCAGCGATCTTTCTCTTATAATGCTTTTCAGTATTATAATTCGTTGCCATCTGAATTTTTAAATCTAAGCCCTGATATGAAAACATCTTTTGAATATGCAAAATGTGTAGACAAATTAAAATTTGGCTTTGCATTCAAATGCCTCAAGAGTTTTACATTAACCTAGTTAAAAAATTAAACTATGATACTATTCGCATTTTTTTTATGTTTTATATTACCACAGACATTTCCTCTCCTGGTTCACTAGAGTAGCTATTATAGCTAGACTGCGCCAGGATTGAAGTGAATATAAAAAGAGATTTTGTAATTTTGTTTGCATATATGTACATATTTAATAAAAGATATTTATTATTATTAATATTACTTTTATGACTTGTTGTCTCACAGTATTCCTGTGGTTGTGGTTTATACTGACGGGATTACACCAAGTCAGTACAAAAAATAAAAGTAAAAAAAAAGGAAATGGAAAAAAACAACTATTGTGTATTAAGAAATGATCTAACCATTCTACATGTTTTCAAAATGACCGATGTTTGGATGTTCCTGTGAATGTCTGTATTAAGTCCTAATTGAGTCAAATGCGGTGTAAACGTTGTTGGGGTGAGACCTGTTACCGATATGACGAGAGGAGCAATGATGACTCTTTCCTGTTTCCACAGCCTTTTTACTTCCATTGCCAAGTCGGTGTATTTGGCGATCTCCTCACTGTATTTCGCTTGAATGTTCTCGTCGTTGGGGACAGCCATGTCAATTAAATAAGTGATTTTCTCTTTTTTGGATTGAAAGGTGATATCGGGTCTGTTTGCGGGGATTGTTTTATCTGTGTGGATGTCAGTGTCCCAGTAGAGCTTGTAGTCTTCGTTTTCAAGTATGGATGTTGGTGTATAATAAGTAGTAAGGGTCTGCGTTCCTCGTTAGTTTGTATGTTGTGGCTAATGCTTGATGAACGACCTTCGCTGCTGAGTCGTGTCTCGCGGTGTATTCAGTTCCGGCCATTATTCTACATCCACTCGTTATGTGATCGATCGTTTCTCTCTGCTGGTGACATCTCCTACTGTTTCTGGTTGCTATGATTTTGTCCTGGACGGCAGGCAGGAAGCCTTCTGTTTCGGGGAACAGCTGCCCTTCTTGTAACCACGTATATGAAAGCTTTTTATGTATATGGCCTTGTTTTATGTGGTATCTATGTCTTCCGTGAAGTGTCTTTTGAGACCAGGTGTTCATCTTTTCTAGTCGTGATTGGATGTGACTGTGTGCGTCTGCTGCGTGGCTCGTTTGAGACAGGTCGAGCGGTGTATAATTCTTGTCTGCCTTCGCTATTGCGAGTTCGTAAATTTGTTTTTTATTTAGCAATTGTATATTTATAATCCCCTACTTCTTTTTTTTCTCTCAATGGTGAGTCTTTCCTTGCATGCGTTGAGATGTAACTTCCGGTGTTTAGTGAATTCAGAGCGTATGAGAATGTTAATGTTTTCTATGTCTGTGTGTGACCATTTAATGATACTAAACGAATACGTAAGAATAGGTATGGCGAAGGTGTTAATAGCTTTCGTTAGATTTTTGGAATTCAGTTTTGTTTTTAATAGCTTTGTGAGTCTGGTTTTAAATTCCGTCTTGAGCTCTGATTTGATATGAGTGTGGTTAATTTTGGTACTTTGATGGAAGCATAGGTATCTGTATGTTTCTTCTTTGAGCATGTTATCTATAGTTTCATTGTTGATTGTTTCCCTCGTAGGGTGGTCTTTCCACTGCCCCTTGTTGATATGAAGTAGATTGCATTTACTTGTACCAAATTCCATGTTGATGTCCAGGGTAAAGGTTTCTGTGATTTTAAAGAGTTCCTTTAGCTGTACCTTTGTGCTTGCATATAATTTTATGTCACCCATGCACAAGAGATTGTTTATTTTCTGTAGGTTACTTTCTTGGCGTTTAATTTGGAATACGAAGTTTGTGTTATTCAGCGTGTTTGAGAGTGGATTGACACAGAGGCGGAACCACAAAGCGCTGAGTAAAAAGTTCTAGCACTCTGGTTAGCTAACTATGGGGTATCGAATCAAAGGCTTTTCTATAACCTATGTAACCAGTATGAAGGTTTCTATAATTTTTCCTGGTTTGTGCCATGATGACGCTGTCTATAATTAGCTGCTCCTTGCATCCTCGGCTGTTTTTCCTGCACCCTTTTTGCTCTTCCGTTAGAATGTTTTTGTGTGCTAGATGTTGTTCTATTCTCCTGGTAATTGTGGCTGTGATGATTTTATTTAGAGTTGGAAGGCACGTAATAGGTCGGTAATTTGACGGGTTCTTATTGTCTAAATTTTTGGGTTTAAGGCATCTTATTCCTTGGGTGAGAAAACTGGGGAGTGTGCTAGGTTTTAAAATAATTTCATTAATTTGGCGAGTGAGAGCTTCATGTGTGGAGGTAAACTGTTTGTACCAGAAGTTATGAATGTTATCCATTCCAGGACATCTCCAGTTATGCGTGTATTTGATTGTTTATGCAATTTCTTGTGTTGTCATTGCAAAGTCCCCTTGTTCCTCCAAGCACTTGTGTCTGTTTTCTTCCTCTTTAATTCATGAAGCGTTTTTATTGTGTAGTTTCGGTTTTGACCAAATTCTTTTCCAGTATTCTATGATCTCTTGTTTGGTCGGTGGTTCTGTTACTCGTGCCTCCTCATTGCTCATTATTTTTGGTAGAACTGTTTTTCGCTTCTTCGAAACGGAATACACGGATAATTTTTGCTTGAGAGCTGCCTTGCAGAGTGTCAAGGATTTCTGTAAGCGTGTGATCAGGAGATGCAGATTTGATTTTCTCGATATATCCGGTATTATAATGGTCTCAAGTTGTGTTTGGTTAGCACCTGCGTCAGATTTATTTGTGCTTTTCCCGCCTTGGTGGGTGCTGGCTTAGCCGGCAAAACACTTTCGGTGGATCTATTTTCGTTTGTCTGGTCGTGATCATTTCAATCGAGCGGTTCTTTTCCGCAGCGTCCTCGACAGTTACGCCGCTCGCCCGATGCTTTGTTATTATTATTATTATTATTAAAATGGCGGCCTAGTGAAATGTTAAAAAATTTACTAAAAAACTACCTATACAATGTATCTCAAATTTTGCATAAAAATCAAGTATTATGTAGGAATCAACTGGTACAACTTTGGTACGAATCCAAGATGGCAGAGCAAAATTGCGGCTAAATAAAATATTTAGAAATTCAGCCTGAAAAACTCCTTAAGGTCCAGATTTCAAACTTTCGTCCAAAATTAAGGGTCATCTGGGGATGACCTGGTAACATTTTAGTAAAAATCTAATATGGCAAAACAAAATAGTGGCTTAGTGAAATGTTAAAAAAATTGTTACTAAAGTAACTCCTTATCCTGTTTATCTCATTATGTGTATTAGTAAAATATTTAAAAATGCGGCCTGAAACACTACTTAATAAACTGATTTCAAATTGTCTGCCATAAACAATTGATGAACTAGTAAAACTGTGGTACTAATTTTTAATTGTGAAAAAATTACCCTCTCAGGTTTTAAATATCCTCTTAGTGTCTCTAGATACCAAAAAATATGTTTTTTCAATTCCGTCGGTCCGTCTGTCGGTTTGTCTGTCTGTCTGACAGTTCACGGGATGGCGTAAAACTACTTATCAAAGTGACTTCAAATTTTGGTCAAAAATTAAGGGTCATATGGGGATAACCTGGTAATATTTTGGTAAAAACCCAATATGCCGGAATAAGATGTCGGCCTGTTGAAACGGTAAAAAAATTATTACTGAAAAAACTAATTATCTAGTTTATCTCAAATTTTGCACAGAAGTCAATATAAGATAGCAAAACAAAATAACGACCTATTAAAATATTTAAAAAATCAGCCAGAAAACACTACTTTCTGAATAATTTCAAAATTTGTGCAAGTATTAAGTGTGATAAACTGGTAAAGTTGTGATAGAAATTCAAGAGACCGGAACAAAACGGCGACCAAACGAAATTTTAAAAAAATCAACGTAAAAAAATCTTAGTTAATTGAATTTAAATTTTACGGAAAAATTAAATGTGATATAGGGATAAACTGGTACGAATTCAACGTGACGTAACAATCAACAAACATAAAAATCACAGCACGTTACTAAATGATCAATTAGACCTAAGTAGTTCCCCATTGTTAAATCTTTATTATGCTGTAACGAAAAATCCAGAACATTTTACCTGCATAATATCCCCAATTGCACTAGAAAACAGATGTACAGGGAGCTTTGAATCTCAATGTTGTAAATGGATCACCATGTAGGGTGGTAAAACGGAATCAATGCGGTGCCTTCTTTGGAGGCATATGCATTCCATATTTCTGGCTGTGATAGATGAAGAAAAATATCCTGGATAATGTTATATTTTTTTAAGGAACCTGTTTATCATTGGAAGGGAAACTATTGCAGGGAAGCTTGCTGCTACTGCAAATTGTATCTAAGTGATCCTCTATATTCCTTTTTTGCAATCTAAAGGTAAAATACAGTCTTATGAGAAGGATGTGGATGAGAAGATTAAACAATTTAGACATATAATTCCCTCTAACAGCGGATTCATTTTCGGAAGAGAGCGTTGACTGGTTGACTATCCTCAGCCTAAGGAAAGGGAGGTAAACGAAGCCTAATACGAGTTGATTTACCAAATTTGCTACGCCTTCTACTACAGGATACAGATCCGTCCATAGATTAAAGCAACAATGCATATTCAGTGAAGATTTTTTTAGAAATTAAGACGAATCTACGCATTTTACCAACAAAACCTCTAATAAGGTGATATTAAAAACCCATTCAGAGTTAAACTTTTTAATGTTTCAAATAATTTTGTTATTTATATTTGAATATATTGACCGATTAGAGGTGGCCCGTTTAAAGAAAATTAATTTAATTAAACACGGCTTATACGATTAGAGGTCTAATTTTGTCGCGAATTTTGAAAGTCATGAACCTCTAGACAGGATTTTTTAAGATTACGGATTATTCTTATCTTCTTATGTTGTCTACCGGCAAGAGAGATTTTGTCATTATTGCATGAGATAAAAGTAATAAAGAAACGACTCGCATTATTTAATGTTATCCATTTTTTCATTTACTTATACTTGTTGCAAAAGATTTATTGGTCTTAATCATAAAAACTGATCTCAGTTTTAACTGACACTAAAAATCATACGCATTGTTATAATAGGACTAACGCCAATCTGGAATTCGTTTCGTGTATGTGAGAGATCCTTATTAGTATCGAAGTCGATCAAACTGAGGCAAAATTGCGCAATTTACTACGTAATGAAACGCTCCTAAGAAATTTTAAAAATTTCAACTAGTTCCGGAGATAGATGAAATATGGTAAAATCATTTTTGATTCCCTCGTAAAAAGGAAATATCGTAATCGTGAAAAATCCCTCTCGGAGATCTGTCTGTGGGCATAGCTAAAACTTAACCGATTGACTTCAAATTGTGATCAGGAATTAAGAGTCATATGGGAATAACCCGGTAACATTTTGGTAAAAATCCAGTATCGCAAAACAAAATGGCGGATTAGTAAAATGTGAAAAACATTATTACGAAATAACTGCTTATCCAATTTATCTTAAATTTTGTACCAAAATCACGTATTATATATGAATCAACTGGTGAAATTCTGGTATGAATTCAAGATGGCGGAACAAAATGGCGGTTTAATAAAATATTTGAAAATTCAGCCCGAAAAACTACTTAATGGACTGATTTCAAATTGTGTGCTATAACTAATTGTGGTATAGAGATGAACTAGTACTAGGTACTAATTCAAGATAGATCGAGATAAAATAGGGGCCAAATAAAATGTTTGTCATCGTGAAAAAAGCACCCTCTGGTTCTGGACCCCCGAAACTTTGAAAATATGATGATATAGGCATGTTTCTTACTAATTTTCTGTAGGTTTGCTCGTTTGGACCTCCCCCCCGACATAAATTTCTCGTTCGGACCCCCCCCCCCCCGAACAGAATTTCTGGGTACGCGCCTGAAGAGTCATATGGGGATGACCTGGTAATATTTTGGTAAAATTCTAAAATTCCGGAACAAGATGGCGGCCTAGTGAAACGTTAAAAAAATATTACTAAAAAAAACTATTTAATTTAACTCAAATTCTGCACAAAAATCAAATATTATATGGTAAATGAACTGGTAACATTTTGGTATGAATGTATAAGAAGCAAAACCAAATGGCGACCTAACAAAATATTTAAAAAATCAGCCTGAGAAAACTACTTATTAGATTATCTTCGAATTTTGTGCAAGCATTAAATGTGATATAGAGATAAAATGGTAAAGTTGTGGTACGAATTCAACATGACGTAACAAAATGGCGATGTGTGTCAATGTAAAAACTAGTTTTTTAATTTATTTTAAATTATACCCAAAAATCAAGTGTGGCCTAGGTAGAAACTGGTAAAATATTGATAGGAATCCAATATGATAGAACCAAATGGCGACCAATAAAAATGTTTAAAAGGACAGTATGTTTGTGTTACTAAATAACTTCACACTTCACTATTCGTAATAAAAGGAAAGATTCATAACGAGGGATGTTCCGGGTAAAGGAAATTTACCGATTTTCATATTGATAGTTAAGACTTGAGTGTTTTATATTTTTCACAGATAAAAAATTCCGACTCACTCATTTTCAGATCCAACATTCAAAATTCGTTTACCGTTATTTGAGAGGGTGCTATTTGTACTCACTATCAACCCACTCTTCTGACGCAATGTCATGGGTAGGTATTACGTTATTAAAACATTTCTTTTTACTAAAGCTTCGTAAGCATTTTTCACTATTTATTTGTCGTCAAGTGATAAATGCCATAGCGATAGCCACTCTTGCAGTATTCCCAGGAATGCCATTAAAACAAAACGAAGTAATTAAACTGCTCAAAAATAAATAGGGTTTTTTTATCTTTTTCGGAGACTCATAATTTTTACACTAAAGCATTTAGTGGAATCTGGTTTTCAAGTAATTCGATCGTTTTTTGTAAAATGCTTCCTTTTCGAATATGCAGTTTTTTG
The DNA here is from genome assembly GCA_030620095.1 of Kuschelorhynchus macadamiae. Lineage (NCBI taxonomy): Eukaryota > Metazoa > Arthropoda > Insecta > Coleoptera > Curculionidae > Kuschelorhynchus > Kuschelorhynchus macadamiae. The sequence goes on along the minus strand of JAUTXW010005097.1, from coordinate 485,053 downwards.
AAAAATGTTGCAAAATGCAGTATTTCTGATGAATTGTAAACTTTTAGAGAATGGTTTTAACTTATTTTGTGTCATTTTTTGAAACATTATTAAATTCTCTGGAACCGGTTTTGAAACCAGATGTTTACGTTGCAAAATAAGAAAATTGTACAGGGTGGCCCACTTTCTATTTATTTCCGCTACTTTTTCGGAAAACTAAAAATGCCATTAACAATATTTTCACAATCGCTTGAGTTTTTGAGATACATATAATTTCTGTAAAAATAGTACAAAATTATTTTTTCATATAATTCAGTCATATCTTCTGAGAATTATTTATTTTCACTTAATAATAGCAACATACATTTAAAGTGTGTGGCTATTTAAGACACAATTATTATCTTCCTTCTTCTAATAATCTAAATACTAAATACGCAGCGATATTACATGACCACGGAACAATCAAATATTACCGTATCATATCGCCAAGTGGAGATTACAGGTTGAGAACAACGTGGAGCGTTATTTTCGCTTCAAAAAAGCTGGCACTGCTGTTAAAAAACCTGAAAGTAGATCGTAGCAGGTAACGACACTAGATCGCCACCTTCTCACTAATGTAAGAATAAATCCATTTTCCACTACACTGCACATTATAATAATGCTCCTGCTACCTAAATCTCGAACCAAACTGTCCATATTGTCCTCTGAGATGTCCAGCAAGATCTCCTGCCTACTGAAGAGTGCATGTTTAATGAGCAAGATTATGCCTGGAATTAGAAACTCCTTGGTATGATATTCTATTTTCAGACGAATCGGTTTTGCCTGCATAATGATAGTAGACGGCCCAGGGTTTACCGAAATGCTTTAATATGTTCAACCTGTTGTCGCGTTCGCTGGTGGAGGTATTATCGTTTGGGCGGGAATCTTGATAGATGGATCACGACTGTAATGAAGAGATCATTCCAGCAACCGTTTTAAATCGTGAGAATGCAACTGGATGTCATGATTTGATATTTCTGAGAGACTGGATCATTTTTCTTTCCCTCCTCTTTTGCCGGATCTGAATTCGATAGAGCATGAATGGGACTTTTTGCAGAGACTCATGGATAACTATCATCACCATCATCCGCCACCTATTACTCTACAAGAGTTAAGTGATATTTTGTTAGTTCTGTGGCAAGAACTATCGGAGGAGCATATTAATAAATGTATTTTGAGTATGCAGATAAGGTCCAGAACTATTATTGATCATGGTGTGGCAACACGTTATTGAGATAAAGAATTAACGAAAAGAGATTATTGCCATAAATTATTATAAATCATATTCTTTGTTACTAGCGAGTACCCGCGACTAAGTTCGCGTATAGCTATAACGAAAGGGATATAAAGAGGTACTTAAATCCCCTTATTTAAATACCTCTTTATAAACTACGTTTTTTGATGCATTTTCTTTCAGTTTCTTTCAACAGGGAGATTTTGTTTATAAATTATTTCCGATTTTTTGGAACACCCAGCATACATTTTTAAAAAATACGTAAAAAATAAAATAAAATATATCTGTTTAAGCGTTTTTTTTTTTTGGCAAACTAATCTTTTTTGAAATAAAAAATATTATAATAATTAAGGGCGGTTTGATCCCTTTGAAATTTGATTTTTAAAAAATCCCTTCTTATCGAACCTCCACCTCCTACAATCAACCTGTATGCCAAAATTCAGCTGTTTACGTCAAGCGGTTTGAGCTGAATCGTGATTAATCAATGACCCGATTTTTTGAAACACCCTGTATACATTTTTAAGAAATTTTGAAATATGCAAAATAATCAAAATAAAACACGAGTCTACGCGTTTTTCCAAATAAAAAAAGAACCGTTTTTTAAATGAAAAATAAATTTACAATACACCAGACGATCATTATAAAAAAAAATCATATAAATCGGTGCAGTACAACTCTCTCACGAACTTGCTGAAAAATTTGCCCTACGGCCAGTTGCAGAAAAGTCAATTAATGTTTAGAATGTTTAACGGAATGTCAAATTTGACAGCGAGTTCCTAGATTTCTGAAAGCAACTTGTCAAATCCGAAAGCTCGATTTACCATTTTAAACAGCAATTAAGTTTTGTGCAATCGGGGCTTAGTGTTTTAAATATATAGACTAGCTGGCCCTGCAGACTTTGTTTTACCTTTTCTGTTAGATGGCGCAATGAGTTTCCAGTGGAATTATAAGAATATGTGACGCATTCACCACATCGTCCAGAAACGTTATTGAAGAAAATAAAAACATATTGGTTTTATAGAAAATAAGCAATAAAGCAATACAAAAAATAGTGTTGAAAAGTCTCGGTAATCAGACGATCATTTAAAAACACCATGAAAATTGGTGCAGTACAGTAAATATATAGATAGATAATTATGTTATTCTTATTAATGTTTTACATTAAAAGGTAAAATGTTTAAATTGGTAACACAAATTTGCCATTTAATAAAAATCCAGATGTCAACAGCGGGTCCAAATTTTGTTTACCCTGCACAGTACCCTTACTTTGCGAAGTAAGAAGGTGGATCCAAAACTCTGTCGAGAGAACTTAATAAGCTTTCAAAAAATTACTCAAAGATAAATTGAATCCCATTCTCTAAAAGCTTACAGTTCATCAGAAATATGGCATTTTATAATTTTCTAAAAGACTCTGTATATTCGGAAAAGGAAGGATTTAACAAAACTTAGCCAAATCTCTTAAAAGCCAATTAAATTCTTCACCCAACAGTGAGAACCAGATTCCATAAGAGGCTTTACTGTGAGAAATACAGGGCTTCAAATCAAGCAAAAAAATAAATATCTTTATTTATTTTTGACTAGTTTAGTGTACGTTAATGTATCTTTCGGAAACTAATTCGAACATGAGATCAGCAGACCTATATTATAAAACATTTAATGGATTCCAAATAGGGTTTCCAGGTAGTAAATATTATATACTAAAATAATGACCATAATTTACGATTTAATATGTAATAAATTTTAGTTAAAAAACCTATTGTGACATAATCGTTTAAATTGGAAAAATCTGATTTTTCTAAATCTAGCTGGGTTTATGATATGTTATATAGTTATGATACATGTTTATTGTATCATTAGGTTGTAAATAGTTTTAGTAAACTACAATATGTGTAATACGCAGCAGAAATGTGCGAGAATATGATAAACTTCGAATGGAATTAACGACAATATAATATACTTTACGAGAAGAAATTTTGGCTTAGGTAACGCAACACATTTTAAAAGAATGTATTTAATGTTTTTAGAAACCATATAAGAAGGACTAGATAACTTAATAACAGACTATTGCCAGCAGCCAGTGCCCATAAAAATTGTCAACATTATATTTTATAGTGGTTTTTGCTCTATACAGCATGACATAGAAAACCCAGTAATCGAATATCGTATTAAAAATTAGTATTAACGTTTTTCTAAATGTTATCTTTATCTGATTTTTTCTAAATCTGTATGTACCGAAAATCTGCTTCTCTAATTGTATTTTGTCGCCATGTAATACCTGACAGATTATTATAAGTCAAGACCGAAAGAATATTTGATATTATTTTCTGGCAAAAGGTAATTAAATTTATTTGCTAATTATTTTTTGCGTGCTTCTCACAGCTTAGACTTATTTTATTGGTATCGTACAACTTATATCACGTTTTGAGGATCAAATCTGTGGTTACCACTCATTATATCACTGATATAATAATATGACAAAACATAAAGATAATTATGGAAACGTTTTATATATGTTTTTTTTAGATAAAATTAATGTTTTTAAGAAGTTTTAAAATATTTCTAGTCAAATCCGATGGCAAAACTATTATACATTTTAGATATTGTAAGAATGCCTGAGGATTTAATGAGCGGGAGGAGATCAATGAGACATTGTAAAACTCTTAAAGTATACAAGTATTCATCCAGATATTTGAAAAAACTATACATTCTATTATATTTGTGTTTTCTTAGGCTTAGATCTTTAGGCTTTAAAAATATGCGGTATCGAGTTCTGTAACAGTGATTGGGGATAGAGCTAGTGGCGCCCCTCAGCCCCCGTAACACGGATTAGTTTATGAGAAAATTATTCAAAACTATGGATGACCTTTTTTTTCATCATCGGCTATTTTCTGTGGGTGAGTGCATATAGGGGACCTTTTGTTGACACATACAGTATCTCAAAAAGCAAAAAATGTTCCTCTTCCTGTATATGTTAATAGGTTTAAAACTGCTTTTTATTAAAATAATATTTAGCGTTGTTTCTGTGATTTAGATATTCAGGTTTTTGTAGAAATAAGTTTGTTTTCTATTAAATCGTATGCTTACTCCTAAAAACTTTATTTGAAGCTGATCTGTACTAAATTTAAACCACAAAGATTAACAGCCAAATTCAATATTGCACTTTTAACTAAAAGATCTATTCTAATATTTAGTGATTGGCAACGCTGTGTCTCGTCCCCGTTCGCGAGTCGAGGGTTACCGCACGAAATTATATAGTTTCGGCGAGCGTTGATAACTCCGGACCGATTCAAGGCGTCACATTTAAATGAGTTATCTATTGCTAAGCTATGATAGATCTTTGGTTATACCAATTTGTAACAAGATATATTACACAATATTTATTTTGAGAATAACTTATAAATTTTGTCAATAAAATTAATTTTTTGAGATTAAAGACTTTTCCATACTTCCATAATTAAAACTGATACCGACTTTTTGGTAAGTGTTTAATCGGATCCTATAGATACCCAAAATAATTTCACAAAGGAAAATACCAACGTAATTTAAAAAAAAAGTACACCTATTACATAAAAACTCAGTTTCGTCGATAATTTTACCACTGGTACAATAAACGCTTTATTTCAGATGCCTGAAAGATCAGTAGCGGCTATTCAGGTGAAGTAGGTGAAGTGCTACTTCACCATGAAAAATAAACAAGCAAACATCTAACTATATTTATTATATATCTCTTAAAATTTTAGTTTTTACATTAATTTATTCACCTAATTAGTAAAAAATAAAATGTACATCTCGAATAAATATTTTACTTGACCGTTGGCGGCATGTCTTTTGGAAACCTTCAATCGAACTCTATTATAACAACTATAACAGTGGCGCAAACGCTTTGACTTTGCTGGAAGTGCTATGTTTAGTTTACGATTTTCCTACTATGTTGCCATGACAACGAGTACGTGATGAGGTCGAGCCGAGCGCCATACAGCGCTCTCGGTATATTGCAGGCGCAGTACACTACACCCACGTGTCGTTCAGTTTGGGGTGGTTGTTTACTTTTATTTTCGCGGATTTCGCTGCAACCGGTGAGTTCCTTTGCAGTTAACTTGACCGTTTTGTGTTATATTTATTTATGGTGTTATTACAACTTCAAATTCGAAGTTAGTAAATGTGATTGTTCAAGACTGGAATAAATTAAAAGACGTCTTTGAATTTATTACAAACTGTGACAAATCTGATGAAAAATCAATCCGCCTTGCGAAAGGATTTTTAGGTGAGATGAACGATTTTGTATTCACGTTTCTGGCATTAGTGTTTAATAAAATTTTTCAATCACGGACATACTATTTGACGGTCTTCAAAAAAAATCGCTTGACATTCATTTGTGCATATCCAGTATAAAACGTAGTCGTAAGGCGCTCTGTAAAAAAAGAAATGAACATTTTTTTTAATACCATGCTTGATAAAGCAAATTCTATTACAGAAATAAATCGTTACAAACGTGAGCTAGCTAAGTTGTCACCTGAAGAAATTAGGGCTAAATATAGAACCTTTTTTATGAAATATTGGACCATATTTTAATAGAAATGACACTAAGATTTCAAGACTGTGAAAAACTTACGTTTTCATGTTTGGCAGGTTGTGCTAAATTTTCCGAATATAGTTTAAATCTTCCGACTGGCCCGTTTAAAAATTTGCTACAGTTATATGTGGAAATATTTTCAAAAAGTCAACTACTTCAAAATGAGCTTGGTCTTATTTTCGCCAATGAGAGTAATTGGAATACATCGCTGCAAGAGCAAGTGAAAGAAATTAATAAAAATGTAAAAAAAACATATTTTTACCGAAGCATATAAATTGTTTTCTCTTATTTTGACAATACCGTCGACAAAGAAAGACTTACTTCTCTTGGCAATATTTTAATTCAAAAGGAATTTCTGAAGGAGATTAGGGCAACTCATCCATTTTATGAGGATGTTATAAATAAATTTGCTGCTATGAAAGATAGAAGAATTGATTTAGTATACAAAATGTAGGTAAGTCGTAAGCAAATATTCTACCCCTTCCACATATAAAAAAATTCTGGAAAAAAAAATTATTGCGATATTATCTCGTTTCATTTGCACTTTACTTACTTTTTCACCCGCGAACCGCCACTGTGAAAGATAAACACAAACGATCTATCTTTGATGATTTTCTGTATACAATTTTTTTCTTCTAAATACGAGAATTTTTAATATATCTAAATAATAATAATAATAAAAGACTTTTATTGCATTATTTACAAAATTTCTTTAAAAATATGATAAAAAAGGCTTCCAGGTTAAAACAGGACGCAGACTAGCCAGATAGGCTACTCTACTGAACCCCGTTTTGCTGGATATACAGTTAAAATATTAATACAAATTAAGCATACAAAAAAAATATCAAAATACATAAAAATTTACGATTATTAGGAGTCATGTTCATATCTGTCACATCGGAGAAACAAAATAAAACAGATAAGAACAACTGAAAATAAAAATAATAGTAATTCAAATATAATTATTCTAACTTTAAATAGAGTTGCGAATATTAACTAGATATTTTATAAATTGAGTTTTAAATTTAATATTTATCAACGTTAGCTCAGAGGGTAATGAGTAGTAATAAAATTATGGCATTATAAGAAAAATATCTCTGAAACACGGCGCGGAGGTCTGATGATGAGGCATCGTTAATTTATCGCAGAATCATGTTACGTGAGTGGATATTTAAACGTAAAATAAACTTATTTTTAATGAAGGTAGCACAGGGTTTTTTAAAATTTTTATTAAAAAATTGCCTAAATGCAGCGGTCTACGATTGTCCATTTTAAGCCAACCTAGCTCTTTAAAAGTATGTGAAATATAGTCAAATTTTCTTAAACCCAAAATAAGATGCGAACTTTTTGAATCCGATTCTTGTCTGCCATGTCCAGACAAGAACCATAAACAAAATCGCAATAATTAAAATTCGATAAAACTAGGGATTCGCAAAGCATTTTACGCAAGGAAATACTAAGGACTTAACGGCTGTTATACAGTACCTTTAGAGACAGATATGACTTGAATTAATATTTTAATGTATTCCCTAAACCGTAACTCTGAATCCAATACAACTCCCAAGTTACCAGCGGACGCAACTACAGAAAGTATGTCAAGATTAATATTAACATTTTCGGCATAAAATGGTGGTTTTTTGAACCAAAAAGCATTAAGGTTAATTTTGAAGGGTTTAATTTTAAGTTGCTTTCAGAAGAAAACTTTTTTAATATATTTAAATCTTCATTTATTATATTTGATGCATTTAAGTGGTCTTCATGACTAAAATGATAGTACCTTCGAATGTCATCTGCGTACGCCTGAATTATACATTGTTTTAAACATTTTAAAATATGTGAAGTGCAAATAATAAAAAGAAATGGTCCAAGGATCAAACCCACATCTGACAAGATCTGAATCTCATCTGAAAATGAGTTATTACAAAAAATGTTTTGATAACGATTAGAAAAATATGACTTCATTAGATTAACTAACGGTTCCTCAAGTCCATAATACACTGGCCCACAAAAAAAGTGATGAGCCTAAAATTTGTATCAATTTCAACCCTTAATAATTTTTGAATGGCTTCTTAGATTCTGTTATTTTTTTGCAATTTATTTCGATACCTTTTCACAATGATTTTGTGATATAAATTTAAACTTAAATAATACTGGATAATATATAGGGTCAAACGCAAACTTGTGTTTTTTCAACAATTTTTGAGACGCTCTATAGAATGACCTGGCTTAAATATCACTATCGTCTATGAGTCATTTTGTACCTTGTTTCTTTAACAACATTTTGTTTTTTGAATGACCTTCTTATCTTTCTTTTTGGAAAATATAGTAATGACACGACAAATTAATGCAGAGCAAGTTGCTCAGATTGTAGCAGTAGTAAATGATGGAAGGAGCGTTGCGCACGCCGCCGCACGAATAGTGGGTGTTCCAGAAACCACGGCTAGAAGGGCAAGGAACAGGTTTCTAGAAACTGGGCAGTTTGTGAGAAGAATAGGATCGGGTCGTCCCAGAGTTACATCAAACTTAGACGACAGGTTTGTTACCCTGCAAACCTTAAGAAGGCCTTTTCAGAAAGCCGTGATTGTAAAGAGACATTTACTTGAGGTTCGTAATAAAAATGCCTGTGATGCGACAGTGCGTCGTCGGCTTAAAGAAAGAGGATTAAAGTCAAGAGTACCAGCAAATAGTCCAGGGTTGCTACCAGAACATCGTTTATCTCGACGTCAACAAGTTTGGAGGCAGGAAGGTACGCTGGGGGTATGTTTGTAGAAAAGCAACCTTTTGGAGGTGGTTCTGTGATGGTATGGGCTGGGATTTCCCACGCAGGCGCAGCTCGCACAGAACTTTGCATATTGCCAAGAAATTCGCTCAATGGCGAGCGTTATATTGATGTACTGGCTGAACACGTCGTAGCGTTTGCTCATTTCATAGGACAGGAGTTCCTTTTTATGCATGATAATGCCCGACCTCACACTGCTCGTATTGTGAGTCAATATTTGGACGAAGTGGGCATACATCTTTCGCCATGGCCAGCTAGGAGCCCAGATTTAAATCCGATTGAGCATGTTTGGGATCAGCTTGGTAAGCGTGTTCGGAGTCGTCCATATGTACCCGCCAATTTAGAGGCACTTGGAGAAGCACTGGTTCAAGAATGGGATCACATCTCTCAAAATTCAATTGCACGACTGACTGAAAGCATGCCAAGGCGTTTACAAAGGGTAATAAGAGCCAGAGGGGGAAACACTCGTTATTAATTTAAGTTTTTGTTTATAAAACGTTATTAATTTAAGTTCTTGTTTATAAAATTTAAATTAAAAGTTTGATTATTGCTTAAAATAAATGTTGTCTATGGATACGCAGTGTTTTTATGTTTTTATTTAGTAAAAATAGCACTTTACATATAGGACTGCACTTTCTCTAAAAAAAAAAAGATAAAACGATCATTTAAAAAACAAAATGATTCTAAAGAAACAGGGAACAAAATGACTCATAGACGATAGTGATATTTAAGCCAGGTCATTCTATTGAACGTCTCAAAAATTGGTGAAAAACACAAGTTTGCGTTTGACCCTGTATATTATCCAGTATTATTCCGAAGTTTAAATTTATATGATAAAATCATTTTGAAAAGGTATCGAAATAAATTGCACAAAAAATTAACAGAATCTAAGAATTCATTCAAAAATTATTAAGGATTGAAATTGATAGAAATTTTAGGCTCGCCACTTTTTTTGTGGGCCAGTATATCTTAATTTTGACAGCAAAAGTTCATTTAATTATTAAAAATATTACTGTGATAAAAATTAATTTTCGAACTGCAATCAGAAATATTTTGATGAAATTCACAAAACAATCAATAATCTTATTTGTTTCGGATAGATTATCTGGAATACTAAAATCTACAGGTTTTTCCTTATTTTTTTTCCGCGCAAACCTCATTTAAATATTTCGTCTTTTTCCGCCTTACTAACGAAACAATAAAATGTCTTAACCATTTATAATTTTCCCAGGCGCCTGATGGCTTTGCTTCATAAAAAATTAGAGATTTGGTGTTAGCCAAGGCGCCTAAGACTTTGAAATTCTGGCTGTTTTGAATGGAGCATGTTTGTCAAAAAGTGGGAAAAAAGGTTATTAGTAACTACACTTCCCAGGCGTGTCCCGGTAAAAAAAAATTGACAAAAATGGCAAAGTTAAGTTGTTTTTAGTGGCGTGTTTTAGCAATAAGTACAATATGAGACGTTCTAAAACAAAATAGTTTTATATATCTTTATCTTAAGGTAGCAATAATTTGCTGCATAGACAATACATTATTTCGTGATAATTTACAAAAATACGAAAAATAAATATTGTCCTTTACTATTCTCCTCAAAAAAAAAGTTTTAAAATATTTAAACATTTTATAAGGTCGCCATTTTGTTTGGCCATATAGAAAAAATGTATCAGTTTATCTTTATATCACATTTATTTTTTCATTAAAATTGCAGGCACATTCCTTTTATAAACGATATCTCGATACTTAACATTGCTAAAGCAGATAGTCTGTCTTGGCCCAGCTCCTCAACAAAATTTAGTGCCAGCTGAAATGCCCCACAAAATTTTACACAATCTATAATTTTATTTAAAATATAACGATTATTGGATACATTGTCATTAAAATATCTAAGGAATTTTCTATCAGCTGTGTCTAGCTGAGTGCGAATATCAACACTTCCGACCGTAGCATAGTTCACCGAACATTTCATGTGATCTGCAGAAAACGCATGTTTTTTTATTTTTTGTTTTAAGTGTTTTAAGTCTTTAACACCGGTTTTGCACCATAATGAGTCTGACGAGTCCTTAGAAAACAACAAACAAGCACACAACAACCACATATCCAGTTCTTTATTTTTGTCTTTATTAGTTTGTCGTATACTAGGTACTGGAAACTTGGGACCACTTACCTTGAAATTGGTTATTTTTGCCAAATTAAGTTCGTAAGCACTTTTTAGTTGTCTATTTTTTTGCACTAGTCACTACCAACATTTTATTTCCTGTATATTTCCAACTGACACATGGATCATAAAAATAAAAAAATATATATATTACAAAAAACAGTATATAAATCAATTTTCATCGATTAAAAACGTCCGAAACAATATCGAGTTAAAATATCGACCGCGCGACCTCTGAACAATTGAACTTCCGCATGTCGATGTGATGCCGCGACCGATCGATCGAATTATGAGAAGAGACCGGCTGATGACCCAAATTATGATTTCATATTTCATTTGCTATCACGTTCGGCTGCCGCTCGGTAGCTGTGAAATCTTCAGGTACTTTCGTCAAGTTTTAAGGTAATCAGGGCAATTCGGACAGCCCAGCCTAACTTAGTACAGCGTATTTTACTATACCTAAGGAACGCAACGAGACCATTTGAACCGCCGCGCGCGGCTAATATAATAGCGTATATAACTTTTCCGAAGATTCGAGTTTTATTACAACTATTAGGAGGGACGGTCAAACGAATAATTTATTTTCTGAAATATCTTTGGAGAGTCATTTACCAAATAATCCTATGGAAGAGCCGTCAGTGTTTGATCCCCTTATGGTCCTTCATTTTTTACCTAAATTTGAAATTAGTCCAATAAGTAGTTTTTGAGCTATTTCGACAGACCGACAGACTTGAAGTTGATTAAAAATGTAAAATCAAATTTATAAACCCAATACAATTACCTAATCTGACTAGCATTCAAAAGTAACATTCGTAGAGAGCTCAGAAAGTTTATTTGCAATATTGCCAACTTATCAGAAAATCGTAAATTTTAAAATAACCATAACTTCAAAGTGTGTCAACTAAGAGTTGGTGGCTGACTCCGTGATACATAAGCTTGAATTTTTTGCTCTAAATTATTTTTATGTGTTAAAATATTTCATTTTCACCTTGTATATGAACCTAATGCAAATAACATCTTGCAAGAGACTAGTAGTAAATGTATAAAGCAATAATTTTATTTAATGGATTTAGATATCGAGACATTTGCGACATCGATTTCATCATCGCTCTTCGCTCATTTCTAGTTATGTGACTGCGCACATTTTATTACCCCAATCAACCTAAAAATGTAACTCGCAAGATATAATTACACTTATACGTATGCAATAATTACAGATTACGTATAAACTTATCTCTATCAGTTATGAAATTCCCATAGCACTTTAAAGGTTAAATACAGGTCCGATCAATTTCCCATTTAACATATCTACATTTTTCTACATTGTTAAATTTAAATGCTGCATGCCACCGGCAATTGCTTTAACATTGAATGAAATGTTTGCAAGGACAGTGTCTTTTTTAATTGGAGCAAATTCACAAAAAGTAATATCACTGTTGAATTTTAGCATATACAAACTGATTCAGAATATAACGTAAACGTTTAAGGAGCATCTCTTATATAAAAAAATATAACCGACCTCAAAAATGCACTAAAAAGTGAAAAATAATATTTTATTTTCTCTAGTAAAATTTACTCTGTAACTTTCGATTGATGTCGCGATGAGTTTCCAGAGGAATTATAAGAATATGGGGCGCATTCACCACATCGTCCAGAAATGTTATTGAAGAAAAACACATTAGTTTCATAGAGAAAATACGCAATAAAACAAAAAAAAATTGTGTTGAAAGGCTCCGGTAACCAGGCGATCAGTTAAAAAAAATCATGTAAATTGCTGCAGTACAACTCTCTCACGAACTTGCTGAAAAATCTGACTTAGTGTTTTATATATATAGAAAATATATTTATGTACTGAGTGTTTTCTGTGTTTTGATGTTTAACACCGTGAATTTAATGTCTTATCTACTGGTTTGGCGCCAACTTCACCGAATAAAATTTTCCACATGAAATATAATATTTTCTTTCATTTTTTAGTACATTTTGTTTCAGTCAGTTTGATTTTTTTTATAATTATTTTTATTTCGTACCTTTAGTTCTCTTTTTCCCAGTTTTATTGTAAAGGGTCAAATTTAACAAATAGCCACTGTCCACTGCATATTATGTAATACCAATGTATAATAACAGGTGCTACTATTCAATGGTAACATAATAATAATAATAACACAAAAATTAGATGAGTATCAAGATACACTAAAGCAAAAACTAACAGATAAAGCGAAACGTCTGCAGAGATACAACAAATGCTCAAAGAGAAAACGACAGAACTGGATTTTTAACACCAATCAAAGACAGTTCTATCAGGTTATCAATAACGCCACAGATCAAACCAATACTGAGAAGATGCTGCCGAGCAAAGAGCATTTGACCGAGTATTGGTCGAACATCTGGGAAAAACCAAAAGAGCATAACCGAAAGGCTAAATGGTTACAATCTCAACGTGATCATATTCAAATACCAATAGTTCAATAGTTTTTATAAGTACCTAACTAGATTTTTTTGTTTTAGCTGATATATAAGAAGAATGCTTACTAATGAATACACTACGGATAACAAACGACATATATTTCATGATGGTAATTACTAAAAGATAATATAACTGCAAATATTTAACAGTTATTTACCCCTCATTCAGAAGGAACCTCGAGGCAGAAATAATTAAAACAAAAAACCTCCAATTACCATAATAAGTTTATATAATATTTAAGAGTTCTACTTTAAGTCTTCTGTGTGAATTTGTATTCTTTAAACTAGGAAGTGTACAGCTACTGTATAGAAGAACTTGATGAAATTTTAGCACTGACTGTACCTACCTAATTATGTTTAAAGAAGATATACCTAACGTGAAAATTTTGATTCAAAACTAAATTAGATTACTGGCATTGGAAAATTCATATCAATATTATTTCTCTGCTAATTGTGTGTTAAGTGGTATTAACTAAAACTGTATTATTCAATACACATAAACAGTGCGTGCGGTATGCATTTAATTAATTAAGATTATGAAAATGTTTTTGTTTTTAGTTGTGTATTTGGCAATATAGGAGTTTTCCAGTATCAGCTTTTTTTCTGGTTTCTACTATGTGTAGCCTACCTAAAAGCATCCATCTATGTTTATTATTTTAGGGAGTTTTTAAGCCACACTTTAAGTCTATTATAGGTAAAGAAAATTCGTAAAAATAGGCCAGTTTAACAAATATGCATACCTTCCATAAGCATTTAGTTGAACTTTATTCCAGTTCATGTAGAATTCTCTATGTAGAATTCTGTAGAAAACATTTACACAGTAGAATATACCTATTTAACTTGGGTAGCAAAATGGAAAATCATTTCAACTTAAGAATTACCTACCTACCTACCAAATGATAATAAAAATAACCTTTCCAAGTCTGTTAATGCTGCAGACCGTTGTCTCATTACCTTAACCCACCTTCGAAGGGTACTTAAGGCTGGCAACGGATAGCCATTTCTTTTTAAGTACTGAAATGTCTTCGAGCTTACACTTTGAAACGAAATTGCAGTTGCAGTAGCATACACTAGTAAGGTTGACGGTGGAGTGTTAATACTTAAACTAATCTTTCATTCATAAGTTAATTAAATTAGGATTCATAGCTTTTAGAACTATCAATCTGGGATATCTACGAAAGAATGAAAACAAACTGTTAATGAAATAATTATAAATAAAACAGAATGTTAAAATGTACTCTTTAGCGGTTTTTTTATAGAACTAAAGACTTAGAAGTTAATAGACTCTAATAACTTCAAATGGACAAGTGTTTAAAGTACTGTCTACTACAGCAAAATTTCCCTTATCTGATCCAACAAATTACTAAAAAATGATCACCCCTTTTGTATCTGAGAGCTAATAACCATGATCTAAATCAATGACTAAAAGAAAAGGTCTTAACTTTTTATTTCGGATGTAAAAAAAATTATTATTTTTTTTTATGTAATTTCATGAACCAAAAAGGGAACAATTCAGATAAATTGCAAAATATATACTAGATGTCTAGACACATGCTTAGAAAGAGGACATCTGGTTACACTAGGTATGTGAAAATATCAAGTATTTGAACACCTTAGAAAAATGTATGTTACTATTTATACACATTTTAACTGAATCTTTATCTGATTTAGTCTACTCAAATTTTCTGTTATCAGATAAGCCTGCCAAAATCCGATCCTCAGTCTCATCTGTAATATTTATTTTATTATTGGTTTTTAAACAAGTCTGGAGCAGGTTCCTCTCAAGCATCATTAATTTTTCTTTTTATTTTCAAAATACTTAGCTTAGCATATAACCGCTAAAAATCATTTGATATATAAATGTTTAACCAAATATTTACCGTTATTTAAGTTAATTTTGTCATATTTGTGGCAAACATGAAACCTGTGTACTGTAGAAATCAGGGTTTTTAGGAAATCTATGAGACCTTATAGTACATTTGTCCTTCGTTTTATTGTGGCTGAAGCAACCAGCAACCCCACAAAACATATTGATTCTTAATACCCAAATGAATCTAACAATAAAATTTATTTTGCACAAAAAAGAGAAAAATTGTTATTTGTTGTCAAACTAGTAACCTAACCTACAATTTTTATTGACGTTTATTTCCAGGGCATACTACATTTTTATCGAAAGCTACCTCACATGTGACGTAGATCCGCTGGCTGGCGAGCACACCTTGTTTTCTCCCCACCATGACTTGAATCAGCCACACATAAATAAGGAAGCATCCAACAGGTGGCTGTGATGGCAATACAGGACCAAGTTATTAACATACGAAATTTCACGAAATTCATCATCAAAGACCGATCCGTTGAGTCCGATAAGTGTCGAAAATGTAGCTAGAAATCAGAGACCATACAGCATATAACATTTGGCTGCACTTACCTAGAAAACACGGACTACCTCCAGCGAAATAACCGGGTGTGTAACATCACACACCAGAAGCTTGCCAAGAAATACGGGCTCCTGAACACCTTTGTTCCCTGTTATAAATACCAGTTAAGTTCAGTGCTTGAACATAATGCCTTAAAACTGTACTATGACCAGGCAATTATCACCGACAGAGGGGTGCCGAATAATGGGCCTGATGTGGTACTGTTAAATAGGGAAACAAAGACAGCTTACTTGGTAGACGTCACTGTACCCAACAAGAACAACGTGTTGGATAAATATCAAGAGAAAAAGGCCAAATATACGAACATGGCCATCGAGATACAGCAGATGTGGCAACTGAATAAGGTTCATGTGATATTGATCATCGTATCATTAACTGGACTAGTTCAAAAAACACTAGAACGGAGTCTGAAAATCATAGAACTGCATACTAACACCTTCATCGACATCCAGAAGGCAGTCCTGCTCAGTACTTGCCACATAGTGAGAAAATTCTTACAGGACAACACATAGAACTAAACTATAAACCAGCCTACTGCTTTTGATGATTGCATCCGGGATAGGCTTGGAACCCAATATTTGTTGAGAAATTGATTCGTCAATTTCGATAATAATAATAATAATAATAAAAGGTATTTATTTCCAAACAATCATTATCTAATCTTAAGCTATGTGCAATATGTAGTTAACAAAAAAATATACATATATCTAACAATAAACCTAAATACACACACATATACAAACAGCTATACTAGAGCAAAAACCATCATATACTATAATAGCTTATAGAAATATTAAATCACCTTAGTATAAGAAACACCCATATTTACAAGAATCTCAGATTTAGTGACCCCCAAGAGACATGGTCTGATCAATAAACAATTGTTTTTTTAGTTGCTTCCTAAATTGTATTAACGGTATATTTAACTTCTTGATACAGCGACTTTGAATAGACTTAAATATTTTCAACGAGCAATCTTAAAGGACTTGTAAGCAAAGAAATCATACTATTTGTTTTACCGCAAAACGAGATCATAGGTTTTTCATAGTTTTGGAAGCGTATGACCAAGATGTTTCGAGATTTGACTTTATGTGAAAATAACGTGTTTTTTTTTGGGTTTTTCCAGCCCATAATTGTTTCTAAAATTAATAAAAAAAGATAATATTTACTCTAGCGCCCAAACATTTTAATATATCAGTTAAAAAATTGTAAATGGGGTCGATATGATAAGGTATTTGTCGAGTACATAATCAGTTTTAATCTATAATCGTCATTACACTAATTATAATGTATATATATCTAGTTACTGAACTGAGAACAATATAGTCTGTGGGAAAATTTGTATAATCGAACCAAATATCTCACAAAAGGGGTTTTAAAAAAGTCTTTTTGAGAACTTCAGTAAAGAATGTCTACTATTATTATTAACAATTTTATAAGATGTTGCCTTCTTATAAAATACTCTAGAGACGTAGTTGTCTTCTTTTAAAATACTACCACAGGCGGAGCGAATGCTTTTACATGGAGAAGGTCCAGGTTAGCATATCGATCTTATAGACATAGACATAAACATAGATGGGGAGCCCGACAAGGGCAGAACTTAGACTCACTGGGGCCCATTGTGCTATCTCCCCAAGTAGGCGTGTAAGGCCACGAGCCTACTCATTTTTAGAAAGGAATGGACCCTTTCAAGTCGCGCACGTCCCACAAGCTCGGGTTCCACATATGTGTCACCCAAGCAAAGCAGTCTGGCGTTGGCTAATATCGATCTTATTGTTTAACTAATGATGAGTGGTGATGTTTAAGGATTTAAAAGTCATTGACTGTTTCAGTTATCAGACTATGATTTAGCTAGCCAAGGTTATGCCTTTTTTGTTTTGTCTTAAAACGCTAGTACTAAAGTAAACGTAATAAGAATGGAATATGACGTAATTCAGGTTAAAAAGCACGTATGTCTTGGAAAACTTTCATCATCAACTCTCAATAAGGTGCATCGCATTTTATTAGGAGGTGATGCGTTCAGAAATCAATTTCTTATAAATAAGTTCAGATTTAGTTTTTTGTATTAATGTATGTATTAATTTTGCATGCATTTAACTTTCTGCTAATATGTAATTTAAAGTCATTTTATACTGAGCTTCAGTCGAAAAGCTAAAATTTGTTTTAACAACGATTTGTTATGTAATATATGCAATAAATAATAGTATGTTTTAATTCCACGTACACCAACGTCAAAACAAGAAAGTGATCCTTGTTTGGAACATGTTCTGCATCACCGCGGACACAATGATCCATTTTAGTTAACCGACGATCGTGATTTCGCTCTTATTAGAGCTCATCAGGCCGCCATATACTAGCGAGCTCCGTGTAGGGCAAAGACACAAAATGAAATTACAAAAACATCTGCTCCGCTGGCTAATACCACGACCGGCATTGAATTACATTGTGACTCCTGGCTTACGTTGGGGGAAATCGCGATCGTCGTTTGACTAAAATGGATCATTGTTCCAAACAAGGATCACTTTCTTGTTATGGCGTTGGTGTACGTGGAATGAAAACATACTATCATTTGATGCTCCCAACGAAAGCCAGGAGTCACAATGTAATTCAATGCCGGTCGTGGTATTAGCTAGCGAAGTAGTTGTTTTTGTGATTCCGTGTTATGTATATACAATATTTATTTGAATAAATTCCAAAGTATAATAAGTAATTATACCTAGGTATAGAGACGTTTTACTTTGCTAGAGCAAAAATGCCTGGTTATAAGTGTCTTTACTTGTTTTATTCTAATAGAATTAGTGGAGGAAGGACTTTATTCTGGTGCCCAAAAAATCGTCTAAAGTAAGTATATCTAAATACATATCATACAACATAATAATTGTTTAGAATTGTGTCGTAATTTTATAAATAGTTTTAACCAAGTAATCTTGATTTTATTGTTAATAGAACTACAATAATTACAAACTGTACGAGGATCATTTTGAAAAAAAATATATGTCATATAAACAAGATGCAAAGGCTATACAATGACGATCTATTACTGAAATAGGATCTGAAGAGCCTCCTCCAAAAATCGTTATATTATCAGGATAGAAACAAATATGTATAAAATAAAATTTATATTTTACATGATATAGGCACATGGTTCTCTAAATTTCGTAAAAAATTAAATATTACGTTCACATCTCCAACAGATAGGTAAGTATAGTATCAAAACGTTTTAAATAGAACAGCATTGGTGCGGACAATTTTCTAAACACACTTTGCAATAGCTTTAAAGACATGATGGTGCAGACCGCTTAAATTTGACACGTCAAGGTCATTGAAACTAAACGATAAATTTGACAGTCTTTAGCATCTGGTCTGGACCTGGTTTTATCCTGGCTAGTACCGTAAAAACATTATTTATTCAACCTACTACAAAACTAAGTTATATTGTATTTACAATTTATTAATAAATATGTAATTGTATAATTCTTTTAAATCAAAACTATTTACAGATATAATTATAAATAAGAACACTACAACAATATACTAATGAGGGAATATGAGATAATATAAGTAATACTTTGTCTTGAATTAAAAAAAATGGCAGTTCGATCAGAAGAATCATATTCAAGCAACATATCAGGAAAAGCAACGAAATACAGAACAAAATTTGTGATTTTATGAAGAATAAAATGTAGGATACAATTTATATGATGTATGTTTAGGAAAAATATGTTAAAATAGCTAGTTTACATAAGAAATTAAATAAATATCTTAGCGTTTTTTTTATATTTCGAATGATATATAGGAGCAGTTCAAAGAGGTCATTTTGACTATAACAACAACGTAATGTTGTATTAAAGTGGAAAAATAATTAATATCTCAATTTCAAAGAAATAAACAATAATTTATATAAATAATTATAAACCATTTTCATCATCAGAGGTATAAACATCAAAATCCGTTTCAGAATCGTCATTTAAAGAAATAATCAGTGGCTGTGTGCCAAATGCATCCCAAGCTTTTGTTATATCCCAGGAGTCACTAATGATTTTGTTCACGTAGTCAACATATTTTTTCCAATGGTCACTGGATATTTCATTCAGTACCTTATCCGCAGCCAGTACTTCGTCAATTGTTCCTTTTAAGGGAAATATGTACTGATCGTATTTCCTCTTACAACATTCCGACCAAACCAGTTCAATGGCATTATACTGGCAATGGTATGGTGGTAGTTTAAAATTTTAGGTCCAAACTGTTAAAACATATTCGTCAAAATGATATATTTTTTTCGGGATTCCTTTAGAAAGAACTAAAGCCCAAATTACATCCTTCATGGCCTTTTCTGGGTAATGGATGTTTCTGTCTTTCAGTCATTCAATTAGTTTATATTTTGTCCAAGATTTATTGGGAATTTTCTCAGAGTGATAACTTGCATTACCCATAATAATTAAAAATTTTGGAGAAAAATTTGGGATTAATTTAGTTTTAAACCATACTTCAAAATTTGTAACGTGTAACGAAATCGAAAAAACATGGATATTTATCTATTTTATGAGGTTTCAGAGAAATATGTGTGCATCATTTTTAAGTTAAGTATTTTTTGCATACTATATACAGCGTGAGCCAAAAAAAACTATGAAAAAAAAGTGATTATTCAAGACTCACTATTAATATTCTTGCAAATTCTTGACGATTCTAAGCTGCTCTAGATAACTGGTGTGACGTCACTCCAAACTTTTCTCTTAAATTCTTCCCTGACTCCTTTCCTTTATTTTGCCTTTTATTATTTTTTGCAGAAGCGCATATTTAAGTCCGGTTTTAACATTTACGTGTTAGTACTCAAGTTTTCTCTTTTTAACTTATTGTTAATAACTAATAATACAACAAAATCAGAATGCAAAAAAAACTAAAAATGTTAAGTTCTAGTAAATAAAAAAACACTTATGCAAACAAACTAAAATGCCCATTCTAAGATGATGCCACTTACAGACCAAAATATATTCGTTTAATTTAAATCTGAAACATTTTCTGTATTGATACATAAAAGTTCTTTGGCTTCAGGAAAAAGATTTTTGTTTGAACAGTATTTTGGTTTAATAGAGGAATGCAGAGATCTGATGACATTAACATATTGTGTAAAAAAACAATATTTTGTTTGCGATCTGTTTTTCTTGAAACATTCTGGCGAAAGTTTCTAAATTCTTTATTTCGGACCTCTGAAGCTTTTTCTGATAATTTTCCAATGGGAATAAAATTGAAATATTCGCAAATTTCTGCTACATGGATTAAAAGAAAATGAATGCTGCAAGCCTTTATAAAGGGAAATAAAAAGCTTTGTCGTTATTTTTAAATATTCTATAAATTTTTCAGTATTCACATTTTCCTTAAAGGAGATAACTTAAAGAATTAATGCAAATCGATAAATTAAACTTTGGTCAATTCCTGTAATTAGGCCGTCCAACAAAACAGCTGACTGCTGTCAATATGGCTGGCGTAGGACAAACATTGTTTTCTTCCATACGAGTTCATGATAATTTAAAAGGAAATTTCAGGTATTTTTATATATATTTAGTGCATTTTTGTATGCAGGACCATTTTTTACAATTGTGAGATTACTTTAAACTTAGTTGTGAGAAGTGAATACTCTTTGAAGCTTCGAAATGAGAACGCCGAAGTCGCCGAGCGATGCAAACAAAATATTTTTATAATTAAAAATTAGATCCTTTTGTAGTGTAGATCCAAAAGACTTTCCCCAAATGACAAATATGGATATTGTTAGTTACCTAGTTGTTCAATTTAAATTATGTATATCCAAGTTAAACTTAGTTCAATCTGTGTATTTAATATTTTGTACTGCACCCAGCACATATTTTTTTATAAATAAATTATATATATATATATATATATATATATATATATATATATATATCAATAAAACAAACATGTTTTTATTTAAATAAATTATCTCGCATGTCAGAGTGAAAAAATATATAACATTTTCAGAGGGAATATAATAAGAATAAAAAGTTGTCTTTACAATAAAGGAGTGTAAACAAACTCAAATTTTTTTCAGCATAATTAAACCTTCATCCTTTACTAGATTTAATTTTGCTTATGTCTAGAAAAAATTTAATTATATACTTGCCCTCTAGGACAAGATTATACCATGGAGCCCCTAAAAAAAATTGTTATATTTTGTTCTGATCTTATATTTTTTTAGAGAAGTTATCGAGAAACTCAAAATTTTGAAAAGAGTATCCATGCCTTTATCATACTTGTAATCTTGAGTTTGGAATTTCCACCCTCCATAATTTAAGAACTTCCATTCCATCCTGAATGTATAAAAAAATCTTTCTTTATTCGGTCATAGGTTTTGCTGAGAGACACTTTTGGCAAATTTTTTCATTTTTATAAAATAAAACAAAAAAAATTTCCTTAATTTATATATATCTAATTCATCATCATTATCATTTATTTCATTTTTATTAACTATTTTATATTATCAAATAATAAAGAAGAATCTGGAATAAATCATGTATTAAAATCAATTTTTCCCTTAGTATTAAGTTAGTAATAACCCTGTATATGGTTATCGTAGCTTCATTTATACATAAAATAAAAATTTGTAAAAACTGTTACACTCGTGCTAGGATAATATCAATATAAAAAGCATACATTATTTAGTTCCTAGAGTTTGTATTAAAATTCCACATACGATGAATTCGTTAAGTTTAAGAAAAAATGTAAAAAAATGTGTATTACTCGTAAATAATGAATGTAAAAACTATGCGCTTTTTTAAGTAGGATTACCTTCGCTTTACTTACCGCAAACAAAAAAAATACATAGTTGCATAAAGGTAAAAATTATTTCAAAAATCTCGTTCAAGATGGTACATACAAATACTGATAATTATATATTTAAGTCCCCTAAAACACAAAAAATGATACAGCATTGAACTATGTGAAGGTACAAAATGTAATATCACTTTTTCAATTAGAGATATCTTTGATCCGAGTCTCGATTGAGAATCATAATAATACTAACTAGATTAATTTTAGTTTTTTAATAAATGATTAATATGAAATGTTTTGCACACACATTGGACCTAATTTAATTTAGTAGTACATAAATCCTCTTCTTATTGCAGTAATCCACTTCAGCCATATCGACGACAGTTCATTCTTTCGTTTTTCATATCCAAAATTGAAAATTTTTGAGACTTAAAAATAAAAGTAACATTGTCTTTTGTCCCTCTACTTTCACAATTTGCAATACAACAAAAAGAAGGCACTTTAAGGTAAAAAATCAAAATAAATAACAAAAGTCCCATATACTACCGCGTAAAAATTTGATTTGTTTGTCCTACGCCCGTCAAAAACAGCAGATCGGTGACGTTCAACTGACAGATCGTTGGAGTGCCCTATTTGAGATGAAACTTCAAAATTTCTAAAAAAAGATCTTGCAGTGTTTACGTCATTCGTAGTACCTTGACCCTGTTTTACAGTATTTTTTCCTATTTTCAACTGGTTTATAAAATTTTCTTGAATAAACTTTTTTTTTGTTATTTTTTAGTTGCTTATTTTCTGCTCTGGTAGACCATGTTTGAAATTCTAACTTATATGAAACATGCAACAAATATTCCATACATCTAATCCACATATGAAGTGTAGAAAGCCCATATTTATATATATCTTTATTTCTTGATTTGCTAAACACTTTTGATAACATGTTCGTTTCTGAGGGCTTTACGAACAGGACACGAAGATGACGATGACGTTACTGAAATAAATTTCGGTATCTTAACGTCAATCATAGGCATATGCAAATCGTGCTTTATGGATATGTCATGGTCGCAAGTTGTTACGTTAAAGGCCACTGTTAAATTGACATCGTATAGCTTCTAATAAAGCTTTATGATTAAAATTAAATTTTTGTTTTTTACAAATACAAATTGCGATTTGTTTTTAATGTATCGATTTTCAGTAAAAAAACCAAACAAATAGTTAATTATTTTTATAAGACTGAATTTATCTTATCAGTATAAAAATAAAATCGTTTAAAGACAACTGCAGGCAAGCTGTGTCCTGGTTCATACATGGCGCAACGTTTGGAGAGAGGATTTCGATGTATCAGAGATATTAAATTTTTATTTTATTGCATATTTTCATGATCTACTTTTTATATACTTTTATAACTTTCAAAAACGAGGAATTTTAAATGTTAAAATAGCAGTGGGAGATATTTGTCGTAACCATTTCGACATAAAAGTAACCATGTGCAGGAGGATGGAAGGGGGGTAGAGGTGGTCTGAACATTATGTATGAATATATGAGATGAATTGTATTTAAATGTAAAACTGAATGTTAAAAAAATGCAGAAAATTAAACAGAAATATTTTTCTCGGAACCTTGCACGAAATAGCACGAAATATTTTGCAACCATTCTCAAAGGAATGGTCTTTCAAAGTAAACTTTAAAAAGAGCGGCCAAATGGGGCCATTTTTAAATAAGTCAATTTAAACGCTGAATTTGTATATTATATATATATATATATATATATATATGGATACTTGCCGAATTATGTTGCTTTTGAGTCATAGAAATTTTATTTAAAAAAAATAGTCAACATATTCCAATTATAATTGAAAAGCGTCTAACTAAAATTGCATCTAATTTTTATTGATTCTGTTGTATTGATAATATGATAATAACTTTAAAGCTAAATATCTTCTACATTCAAAACAATAAAAATAAAATATTTTGCGCAATAAATGCCCAGAATGTTCTTTTAATACCCACATCGAAAAAAAGGTTTATATCAGATTTTTTACTTTGGACCCAATGTCCTCATTTTTTCAATTTCGTTACATTATGTGCCGTTTCACTTTTTAGTCCCGCTTCGAAATAGTACATTCTCGTTGCCAGCGTGAATATCGATGTAACGGTGACCTGAAAAAGAAACGTCCACAAATTTCTTTCTAAAAACCTGAAATTTTCCAATTATTAACCTCGGTTGGCTGTGTAGAATGTTTAGAAGGATTATCATCCTTCCAACTACGTCTGAAGGCTCCTTTGCTAAATGTCCACGTTTTATCTAAAATACTTAATATTCGATATTTCTTGTGTATATATTGACGCAAAAATTTAATTCCATTAAATATTTTAGGTTACCAGTTTTCTTCCATCTGAATCCTATACTACGGCACCAATTTCGCAGAGAAGAAAGGGAATAATTAAAAACAAAAACGCTGAGATTTTCCTTTAACTTCTTCTGTAAACTGGCCATTGCAACGTATTCCTTTTTAGCATAAATCATATAAATTGTATCCCTAATTTTATTCTTCATAAAATCAGAAATTTTGGTTCTGTATTTCGTTATTTTTTTTCTGATATGTTGCTTGAATATGTTTCGTCTGATTAAATTCCATTTTTTTTAATGCGAGACAAGATAACTTGACTTACTTTTAATGCCTCCGACGCCCTCATTAAATTTATCTTCTCTACGTTATAAAATGCTTGAATCTTTCTCCAATCAAATTTTGAGACATAATTGTTACCACTTTGAAAATTAGTACCGAAATCAGGATAAATCTTGCTTGGCCTTCTTGTTTATAAATATGAAAACGCCTTCGTATTTTTAATTAAATGGTTTGTCTTGGATCCATGATAGATGTATTTCATATCCATTATCAGAATTTCTAAATACAATGTTTTTAAAATGATTAAAAGTTTCTAACTCATTTATTTCCCTAGCTTTTGTCTCTATTGAATCTTTGATATCTATTGTATCTTAATTCCACATATCTATTATAAAACAATTCATGAAATAGGTAGATATATATGCATCCTGTATATTTATTGTTTGTAAAACGTAAAAAAAATATTTACTTTATATAAAGATAACATATTTTTGCAGTACCTTGTATCCCACATATATATTTAATATTTTCTTGTTACATTATTAGTAGATTCATTTCAGCAACACAGCTTGAAAAACATATGGTCGTTGTGAACCTGAAATTTTCTTTAAACTAAAACAGATGAGAAAAGTTGTATGTGTGGAGAGGTACAAGTATATTTGTACGCATTCTGATGCTTTTTAATGTAACACTTATATCGTTTTATATCAGCTCAATAATATTTAAGGCACGACCAAACAAATTAAATGTAAGGGTGAGAGACTATGATATATCAGATCAATGCCATTTGGATATAGAATATTTTAGTGATAGGTAGGGTTATAGATATATTTGCTCAAAATTGTAGTCATCATAATATATGTTCATTTAATCAACTAACACAATGTGTAATAACAGCAAAAAACCCAATTAAAAAGAAACATATAAGCAATCGTACAGGTAATGACTGGATTATATACGATTTTTTACAGTTAATGAAAGAAACAAATTACATAAAATAAAAAAAAATATCTTTATAACGAGTTCCTCGTTGGTAGGTTTAATGCATTAAAAAATAAAATTAACACACTAGAACGAATATTAAAGTCATCAAATTTTAAAAACAAGTGGCAGAGGGCCGAAAATGATCCAAAAAAACAGTGGTACGTTATCAGTTCACTTATCAATAATAAAGCATCAAAGAAACCTGAAGTAGACAATATTCTTTTTGATAATGATACTAGGTATAACATATAGTAAACAAATGTCTGATATTTTTAACACTTATTTTTCAAATATTTTCCAAAGTATTATTGGAGATATAAGCTTGCATAAGTTACACACGCCTAAAAAAAAAATAGGGAGGTATCCTCCAATAACAGGCTGCTTTTGCAGGAAATAAACCCTAGAGAGATTTTAGAAACTCTGGCGAATATGAACAGGAATTCCTCTGTTAAGGATATTTTGCTTATAACTAAAACTATTGTACCCACTCTAGTGCAGCTGATAAACGTAGTATTTGCGAGTGGTGTATTTTCTGATGAACTAAAAATCAGTAAAGTGACCCCAATACACAAATCTGTGGTAGCAGGTTTTATTGACCTGTAGAAAGCGTTTGATCTGGTGGATCACGAGGTTTTATTAAACAAACTGGAATTATTAGGTATAAGAGGGCCACTAATGTCCATAATAAAAACTTACTTACTAAACCGTCGGCAATATGTTGTACTAAATGACCATCACAGTGAAGAATCAGTTACCAACTGTGAAGTTCCCCCAAGGCTTAGTCTTGGGACCAGTACTGTACTCGCCGCATGTCTTAAACCTAAAACTAACGGGGCTCATCGTAAGATACTTAACTTCTTCAGATGATACCGTTGTAGTATACAGTGACTCATATAAATATTCTCTCGAGTCCACCCTAAATAACGATTTGATTACATATACTGATTATATTTTAATAACTTAAAGCTTAATAGTAAACAAAACAATATATAGGGTATTTAGAAACAAAAACGCAAAACCTATTGATGTAAATATTAAAATAAGAACTAACACGATTGCAGAAGTAATCCGACACACGATAAATGGTCATGACTAATACTTTTATACTTTATGCCTGCTTCTGCATCTGTTTTGGCTAATAATTCATTCCGGTCCAGGGTGGTAGTAGGAAGATTTAAACAATGCTTATATATGTACGTACAAAAATGTATTGCGTAATGCTGACTTTGACATAAATTATTGATATGCGGAAAAGTAACAAGCCGTACTATATATTTGTATTATTTTGTTCCAAACAAAAAAGATTATTCCGACATCTTAAAAACTAAAGAAAATAAAAAGGAGTGGAACGTATGAGTAAAATGGATCATCTCAATCGATGATTTAATAACTAATCTCAATAGTCCTAATCTGTACTATCACTATCTTCAACTGATATAATTAAAAGTTTTACGTTTCCCCAATTTTTTTTATAGTTATTTTCGACTTTAAGTACATGATTAACGCATGCTCTCCAACTGATCTCAGGTATTAATTCACATTGAGTTTTAATTACTTCAGTTACATTAGCGGACATTATTGCGTGTTTTTTTAATTCAGACCGTATCATTATTATCGTATAGCAATCTAAGTGGTATGTTACCGGATGCTTTTATAGCCTCTTCTACGTAATATCTTTTATCATACGATTTAGTTTTTAGAAACTGAACTAGCTGTTTTTTTGTATAATTTTCTTCAAAATAGAGGTCATGTTCGCTAAGGAACTCCTGCAACACTTCTTTTTTGCTGCTTATGGTTGATACTTATTCAGCTAAGGTGCTGTGATAACTAGCATTATCATAAACGACTACACTGCCTGGCGAGATATTCGGAAGAAAAGAATTTTTCATCCAATTTTCAAAAAGCTCACTTGCGATGTTCTGATGATAGTCTAACGAGCATTTATGCTGAAAGTAGCAAAGTGTTCGGCACCCAGCTATCCCTCGAGCCACAGTATAAGATGTATATTCCCTTTCCTCGAGAAGCAGGTACATCTAAAATGCACTTTGGTGAAGAATATTTGTGCGACGGAATATGCTTAAGCTTATACATCTCATACACTTCCATGTCCTCTTAATGGTAGCTTCTATGCCCTCTTATCTAGAAGTCCTGCAAAAAAATATTTGAAGGTTACTGAACGTTTATTGATTTTACTGGATATAAATATTAGTGAATGCGGTTTAAAGCTTAGCATTAGTATGTGAGTTATTGTTGGCGTATGTGCTATAGTCAAAGGAACTGTAAGGAGTCGCAAAAGACGTCACCGTATGAATACAATTGAAGACAACAAAGATAACAAAAATATTTTAAAAATAATCAAAATGGCCGCCGACCAACAGCTGACTTCCAAATTTATGGAAGTTATGGATGTTATGTTATGGAGCATGTTAATATTTTTGTTTTATAAATATCACTAATAAAATATAAGAATGCGTATTATTTGTAATAATTAAATTTTTTAAATTAAGTTTTCTACATTTTTAGAAAAAGAAAAATGTTGCCCCTTATTGATATTGTTACAGCGTAAAAATCGTTTTAAGTAGTTTATCGAAAGAACCGTTTTACCGCTTCATACTGCAGATAAAATGTTTCAAATTTTTTTTAGCTTCTATTCAAATAACAGCAACTTGAGTATTTATGTGAAGAATCAGAAATGTTTAAAACTACCTATTTAATGTGATTGACCGAATTAATAAGAAGAAACAAAAAAATATATATAATTTTTACCTTTATATACTTTTAAAACAATTCTCTTGCAGCACATCGGTAAATGACATTTTGTTTTTATCTAGTTTATCTCTTCAATTCCGAATTCACAGTTTCAACCCACGGTCTAAACATTTTAAAAATTGCTTATAATACCTCACAGAAAGATTATTACTCTAAAAATAAAATAACGACCTGTACTGAGAAACGCTTGCAAACCAGACCTTAATTGCTTTATTGGGGGTAAAATATCACCTGATCGTTATGAGTCCGGCAACTTCATGACCTTTTATCGTGTGTCGGACTATAAATATCATGGCTTGTGGATAAATAATAGGCTTTCGTGGGGACAACACATTCATAACCTTCATAAAAAAATGTACTAATGTTGGGGGCCCTTTACAGATGTCAGGATTATTTAAACAATAAAAATCGCTACTTTTTTTATAATGCATACATATTATCAAATTTAATTAATTTGGGGTGTATGTAGGATAGAGCTTTTCAATAAAACACAAATATTTCAGGAAAAATCAATAAAAACTATATTTAAATTTGACTAGAGAATTTCTACATAGTATCTATACTCAATTACAAACCTACTAACATTAGAAAAAATTTTGCAACTTAACTCATTTTTAAAATATTAATTAACAAACAAAAACAAATTGTACCGTGCTTCATGTAAACCAGACTCACAGCCATACAACTAGGTCTAATGGTAATGTATATTTAAATAAATAATGTACACACCAACCATGGATTCAGTAGCCCTATTTCCAGAGCTATACAGACATATACACCCGTATTCACTAAAGAGTTTGAAATTTAGACCAGGTCTAATTTGACAGTTGTAGATTTAAATTGACATAAGTAATAATGGGACAAATAATTTGTGATAAATGTTACATTACAAAATGACAGTGACATACACAAAATACAACTGGTGAGCTAACAGTTTTAATTGTCATGGCAATTAGATATGGTCTAACTCTCAAACCTTTTTAGTGAATACGTCGGTTAATGTTTTACATAGTGTATTTAATTATATTATTATTATTTAAACTAACGTACTTATTTAAAATGTTTTACTCAACTATTTTAATATGTGATGCTGCGGGGGCTTAATTCTATTTATTATTTGTGACTTATCAATTTTAAATGTAATTTTAATGTGAAATGAAATTAAGAATAATACCGGTAGTGATAATGAAAAAAAATTGTCTGTAACAGCAAAGGTATTAATAAATAAATTTAAAAAAACAAATAAAATTAAAAATATACAACTTTTACCCGTTGATTTGTGACTCTCCCTGTATTATGCGAAGTATTGGTAAAAATGTTTTCTTATAGCATCGATAACAACTTACCAAATATTAAAGGAAGTTTCCCGAAATTCAAAATACGTTTGGTTTGTGTCTTGTCATTTATACGTAATTGTAATGATTTTTGAGGTGATATATTTGTTATTTCTAAATATCGATAGTTGTTACTTGAATTGTATTATAAAATAATGTGTACTGAAATTTTAAACATTTTTATTTATAATATTACTAGGAAAACCATTGTTGGAAATTGTTTTATTACGCCAATGAGTTCCACAATTTTGATGGCATCATGTCTTACGTATATCATTTTTCTTCACGATCTGATCGTTTTTAAAATTTAATTTGTTCATTCTTACGTACCCCTTACATTCACAGAGACATCATACATTTTTAGTAATCGCCTTTTTTGTGTTCTAGTAGCTCTAAAACGTCAAAAAATAATTTTCGAAATTTACCCAGTCAAAATACTTCATGTATAATAGGCTGTTATACGAAGAATTGAGCACGGAGATTTCAGATAAGGCAGTGAATGAACTAGATCTTTTGCTAGATGGTGTTGCTATGTTGATAGCATCGAAAAAAATTAAACTACGGGATCCGTCGGCAAAATATGTATACCAAACCTCAAGACATGTTATCGAGAAAGTTAAAACGTGTTTTCTTTTAGTCTTGTGATGTTAAATCTGAAACAAAGGGACTCAAGTTGGCTTACGAGGTAAAATTGATAAATAGTAGAAGTCAAACATATTAAATTTCTATTTTGTAAAGACTTCCGACAAGGAGGAGGTAATCAACCCTATATATTTACTTCGCGATGATTTCGCCAATTTGGTTGAAATTTCCAGGAAATATTCAGAATGTTGCTGGAATGATTCAAGCATATCAAAAAAGCATTAAAAGTGGCGGAATGGCACCATTTTGAATTATTTACGACGGAGCGACATAGACAATATACTGCATTCACCATATAATCAGGAACATAGTACGTATGTTAAATATGCAATAGACCTAGTTTATTTTCTTCAAAAACATTTGTTGACTGTAGTGACTGTAGTAAAAATATAAATTAATTGGGTAGATTAAGCCAGCAATATTTGAATTGTATTTTTTCTTATAATTAAAATTGTACTAAATGTTAAAGATATTTTTGTTGTACTGCCGGTATAATGTCCCTAAAGTGTATGTCAATATCGGGAAAAACAATAATTGAATTAATTTGTGTCTACATAGAAAGTGATAGAGAATTTAAAAGTAGGTGGTTTAAAAGATTTCTTAATAGGACCACCTTATTTTTAGCAAGATATTTAGTTAGGGGCAGGGGTGTGGCAGTGTAATAAAATAGGTAAAAATAAATAAGCGACTACAAAATGACATCGTTAACACTAAAAGCAGTGTTGCTACGAACTGTTAATAAATCATTTTACTGCAATGTTGAAAAAATTAGTTTCGAACATAAGAATTTGTAAAAAACAAAAATATTTTTAAAGTTTAGGGAGAGCTACGAGGTCCGGACTCTCTAACTACGTGCCCTTTATTTGTAGTATGTATTTTTTTGCTGAATATTTAGTGACGGAAAATTTTCCTACACTTTTTCGTAAATTGGAAAATACAGTTTTACGACTAAATGACCAAATCTGGATTTCGAAACCCAGAAAAAAATACAACAAAAGAATTACAAGAATATAATTTGAATAATATTAAATTTCAGTTACGATAAACATACTCAAAAACTATGTTAAAACCAAAAATCCTGAAAACCTATAGTGCCATTTATTTCACCCTCTTAATTTTTTTTTAAAATAACTGCTAAAAGGTGGTATTTTCTTTAAGGGTCTATTAAAAGTCGCATAAAAAAGTATAAAAATAAAAAAACTAGAATAAAATTATTTTATTTAAACATTTAATAAGAAGTGAAGTCAAAAACAAATATTAAATAAATGATTTAATTCAGTAAGTAAAGTGAAAATTTTCCATATTTGAATAAATATAGACTTTTTATTGTTCTTTTATTGAATACAAATTTGACTAATACTACCCTCAAAAATACCTGAGTATCTAGTTGTCATAACGTAACTCAAAGTTACATCATAAAATAATACTTAAGATGAATAAGATGGCAATGTTGCGTTGTGTCGCATTTGTTAACCCTACTACTCGAGTTTACGAAGATTCCCGATAAATCAAACGAGTTTCATTTATTTAAATCGTTGTTTAGGTTTTAGAACAATCTTTTCTATTGATTTTGCTTTTTGAAAACTTGCACGGGAACATTGTCGCGTCATAAAATTATCCTGTTTAGAGGAGATTATCAGGACTTTCGTAAGTTTGATTATTGTTTGTATTTTATTAGTTTTGAAATGTTATCGTGCTGAGTTAGTTATTATAGGAGAATAAGAGTTGATTTTGATATGTATATCTATTTGAAACTTTAAAAACTAAAATATGCCGTAATATAATGCTATTAAGGGAGAACTGCACGCAAAAAGTGAAAAATCAGCGGACAAGGTACCTACGTATTAGAAAAAACTTCCTGCGCGTCCGACTTCAAAGAAATGTGTTATGTATAGGCAATTTAAATTACATTTCGGTTAAAAATGGGTTCAAAAGGGTTCACGCGCTGCAGAAATACAAAGACATGAATACGATTTACCATTTAAAATTTTGCAGTTACGTAGACAAAGGATCAATGCAAGGCAGTAAAGAGCTATTTTGTGGATAAAAAAATTATATGCGATGGCATTTGCGTCAAAAAGTGGTCAAAAAATGGTCGAAAATGGACAAATCGACTTCTGTTTTATAATTATAGGTTTAATTATTTCTTAAAAAATCGTATTTAGCGCCCAACTATACATATTTCCCTAATTAAATCACCTTGAAGCTAATAAATATCTCTTACAGCTTTAACATAATATTGCAGCAACTTTGCCAAAAATACACAATATGCTCGCCTTCTGATGGGTACTGTTATTGCCACTGAATTTCGATGGGGTCTTACTCGTTGGTTTATACACTACGAGATTAAAAAATACGGTGAATATAAAGCATAAAAGGAAGTACTTTAATATTTTAAAGATCTATTAGATTAGATTAAATGTCCTTCCAGTTTTTTTTGACAGAAAAAAAAGCGATATTTATAAAGGTATATACAAGCTGCCCAATGAATTCTGACGGCCTGAGGGGATTTAATCACTTAAAGGCAACCTCTCCCCATTATAGAATGCAACAAAGTTAAATAAGAGTTGATCAAGTTGGAGGCAAAATTAAAATGTTTTGTTTTTAGCATTTACTTAATTTAATAAATATATACTAATTATTTTACTTCTTAAAATAACTAAAATTCAAAATATTTTAAAAATTTTAAGTTTCCGGTAATAACAATAAATATTCTGTCAAGTTTAATACTTACTCAGCAAAATGTATTATCCCTATAAAAATACAACATTGTAATAAAAATTTTCCAGTTTGATCAGTTTAGATTTAACTGGATTATCATGATTGGTTTTGATTAATTTGTTAAATATAGATAGCTATCTAAAATAAAACATTAACGATTAAGACCATATTCCTGTAATAAAAAAAGAAATTTTTATAATACGCCCCATATCTAAAATATGGAATTGTGACTGTATGCCAAAAAATAAATTTCTCATTGAGTAGTGCTATTCAGTAGTATTATAATGCTACAATCTGATAACTTGGGAAAAACATAATCTTGACCAAAGTATAGGAAAGGGGTTATTGAGTTATGGGATTGCCGAAATGAAAACATGCCGTGAAGCACGACCTGACAACACCGCAATAAATTATTTAGGCGGGTCTGTTTACAGCAGCTGTGAGATTTAAATAAATTACGTACCGGTAGTTGTTTAACAATATTAGAAAAGATTCTAAAATCTAAGATGGGTGAAACTAAAGAATTCCCACTTTTACGGGTCATACGAGTCATACCAGTGATATTTCTTTCTTCTATATTCTAATCACTCTAGAGAACTCAAACAAAAGTGAAATTAATAGAAGCGTGGTTAAAATATTTTTCTTGTTATGTTTTGTAGAAAAAAACTAAAAAAAGTCATGGCTTGAGCGGGGATTCCAACACAAGTGCTTTACATCTAAAGTCAAGAACCCTACCACTGAGCTAGGAAGTTCACACGGAAGATTCAGCAAAACTTGTTTATACTACGCCGAGATAAACGACGAATCAATAGGAAACACACTGAACAATGTGTGTTGTGATTGGCGTGGTCTGCATGGGATCTAAGGTCTTGTGGCAACTACTAGTATTTTTCGAGATTAAAGTCAGTGGCGTGACTAACTAAAATTGGGTATGTGTAAAAGGTTACATTCTAGACCCCAGGGGCACCTGTTCATGGAAATTAACGATTAAAATATAAAAAAATATCCTTGCTTTTAACAAACGTCTCTTTATTTATATATATAGATTATGTCACTCAATTTTGTACTTAAAATAAAAGATACGAATTAATTCTCGACACTGGAAACTGGTACCAAGGTAATAAACACAATAGATAGGTTTCCCGGCCCCTTTAACGCCCAGGCCTGTGCCTCTTACTATAAACACCTCTATTTACTCCCTTGAATCAGGCACGTAGCAAGGGGGGTCTACTTACTAATTTTCCTGAGGTTTGACCGTTTGTACTTCCCCCCCGCCCCATAGATGAATTTCTGGTTAGAACCCCCCCCCAACAAGGGAAAACAATCACCCTCGAGATTTTTTTACATCTCTAGGGATCTTGAAACGTATTCAAGGTCCCTAGATGCCGAAAAACATATTTTCTCAATTCCGTCGGTCTGCGTGTCTATGCGGGAACAAGATGGCGGTCTCGTGAAACGTTAAAAAAATTTTGCCAAAAAATTCATCATCCAATTTGCATCAAATTTTGCACAAAAATCAAGTGTTACGTAGGAATGAACTGGTAATAGATGTAAGGTAGCAAAACAAAATGGAGGCTTTATCAAATATTTAAAAAATCAACCTGAAAAAAAACTATTTGTTAGATTAATTTTAAATTTTGTGTAAGCATTAAGTGTGACATAAAGATAAACTGGTAAAGTTGTAGTACGAATTCAAGATGGCGAAACAAAAGGGCGGCCAAATAAAATTTTTGAAAAAAATCAACGTAAAAAAATTAAAAAATCTTATTTAATTGGCTTGCAGAAAAACAAAAAGTGATATAGGGATAAACTAGTACAAATTCAACATGACGTAATAAAATGGCAGTTGGTGTCAATGTAAAAACTACTTATTGAATTTTTTTAAAAATATGTCCAAAAATCAAGTGTCGCATAGGTAGAAACTGGTAAAATATTGGTAGGAATATAACATAATGGAACGAAATGGCGCCCAATAAAAATGTTTCAAAGGACAGTATATGTGTATTACTAAATAACTATGTACTGAACTAAATTGGCTCACACTTCACTATCCTATCAAAAGGACGGATTTATAACAAGGAGAAGTCCGGGTAAAGAAAATTTACCAATGTTTAAACTTGTGTGTGTAATAATACGTAAAATAGTGCTACTTAATACCAAATTTACATTATCAGATTCAGTTTAGGTTTGAGCATTATTTTAGTTGTCTAATAACTCACTGTTTTTTATTGATGTAGACAGTTTCTTTAAAAAAAATACTTAGCTTGAGCATTTAATTTGTTGCCGGTTTTCGTCGCCAGGCTTTTGCCATTTAATTGCAGCTGCGAAAACTTATATAGCTAATTCAATTTTTGCTAGTGAAGAACGAAGCAGTGGCGTCTATTCAGGTGAAGTAGGTGAAGTGCTACTTCACCAGGAAAAATAAACAAGCAAACATCTAACTATATTTATTATATATCTCTTAAAATCTTAGTTTTTGCATTCACTTATCCACCTAATCGGTAAAAAATAAACCGTACATCTCGAATAAATATTTTATTTGACCGTTGGCGGCAAGTCTTTTTAAAACTTTCGATCGAACTTTATTATAGCAACTATAACAGTGGCGCAAACCGGTTTGACTTTGCTGGAGGTGCTATGTTTAGTTTACGATTTTCCTACTATGTTGCCATGACAACGCGTACTCGATGACATCGAGCCCAGCATCATAGAATGCTCTCGGTGAATTGCAGGCGCAGTACACTACACCCACGTGTCGTTCAGTCTGCGGTGGTGGTTTACTTTTATTTTCGCGGATTTCTCTGCAACCGGTGGGTTCCTTTGCAGCTAACTTACTGTTTTGTTATATTTATTTATGGCCTTGTTACAACTTCAAATTCGAAGTTAGTAAATGTGATTGTTCAAGACTGGCATAAATTAAAAGACTTCTTTGAATTTATTACAAACTGTGATAAATCTAATGAAAAATCAATCCGTTTTGCGAAAGGATTTTTAGGTGAGATGAACGATTTTAAATTCACGTTTCTGTCATTAGTGTTTAATGACATTTTCTCAATCACGGACATACTATTTGACGTTCCCCAAAAAAAATCGCTTAACATTCATTTTTGCATATCCAATATAAAACGCTGTCATGAGGCGCTCTGTAAAAAATTAACATTTTTTTAATACCATGTTTGATAAAGCAAATTCTATTACAGAAATAAATCATTACAAACGTGAGCTTGCTAAGCTTTTACCTGAAGAAATTAGTGCTAAGTATAGAACTCTTTTTTATGAAACATTAGACCATATTTTAATGGAAATGACACTGACATGACTGTGAAAAACTTACATTTTCATGTTTGGCAGGTTCTGCTAAATTTTCCGAATATAGTTTAAATTTTCCGACTGGCCCGTTTGAAAATTTGTTACAGTTATATGTGGAAATATTTTCAAAAAGTCAACGACTTCAAATGAGCTTGGTCTTATTTTTGCTAATGAGACTAATTGGAATATATCGCTGCAAGAGCAAGTGAAAAAAAAATAATAAAAATAAATATATTTTTACCGAAGCATATTGTTTTCCCTTATTTTGACAATACCGTCGACAAGTGCTTCAGTGGAAAGAAGTTTTTCTTGCTTCAAATGTGTAAAAACTTATTTAAGAAATAGGATATCTCAAGAAAGACTTACTTCTCTTGGCAATATTTCAATTCAAAAGAAATTTCTGGAGTAGATTCAAAATGAACTCATCCATTTTATGAGGATGCTATAAATAAATTTGCTGCTGTGAAGGATAGGAGAATTGATTTAGTATACAAAATTTAGGTAAGTCGTAAAAAATATTCTACCTCTCCATATATAAAAAAATTCTGGAAAAAAATTTTGGGATATTTTCTTGCTTTATTTGCATTTCACTTACTTTTTCGCCCGCGAGCCGCCACTGCAGCGAAGTGAATACATGAGGAACTCTTTAGAGTAGCGACGTGACTGACGTGAGTGACTGGCTCAGCAGAAGCTGTTGACGAACATATTTTAATGCGTAATATATATTTAATTAAATAAAGTTTATATGTTTGACGGTGTAATTTTCGTTATAATTTATTTAAATTCTAATTTTAATATTCTTCTAAAGAATGTAATAGGGCATAAATGGTCAAATCGTCAAAGGCATACCGTCGTGGTGAAAGTTTTGAAAACATTATCAGTTATAATACCACAAGGTGAACAAAAATTACCAATAATTCGGAAAAAATACTGTTACTTGAAAATTTCACTAGCTTATTTTCTTCGTTGTTTCATAGCAAAAAGAGTTCGGGTCCACAAGAGTTGGCGTGTCCTGCTATTTTCTTGATCGGAAACTCCGTTTGTAGCCAACTTTGAAACTGCTGTGGCATTTAACGAATGATTCATACATTTTCTATCCTTAAAATCCAATTCAAATTTTTTTCAGCTTGCTTCGTCGTCCACTTTGCCATTTTATTCTGGCCAATAGTGGAGTTCTTCGATTGCTACTTTTCCAATACTGATTAGCAGTTAAAAAGAGTCTTTCGTTTTTAATATTTTCACGTTATGCTCTAAACAAGGAAAATAACCTGACTGGACAAAGCTGAGAATTGGTTCTGTTAATCACTAGTCACTTGAAAGAAGCACATTGTTTAGATCCACGTTGAGGCGTTTTTGTCAAAATTGGATTGTATTTAATTCTTTTCGTTTTTTGGCTATTACTATTGTTGAGTTCTTCTTTAGAGAAACATTTTTGCGCCGTTACTCCTTATATACCTCGCCATGCCAACTCATATGAAAGAACGAACATAATTGCTTTTTGCAAAACTTCAGTGGTTTGTCTTCACCACTACACCGGCGTATTTAGGCGAGGGAGGGCAAAAGGAGCGAATGCCCTCCCCAGAGCTAGTATCCAAGGCAAAATGTTTTAAACTAAAATTTATTTCATACAACATTACGACGATTTTATAAGTTAGAATATTTTTTTTAGTCGCTAAATGAATAATGAAATAGTTTGCCTCTCCAGGAAAACATTTTAAATGCGCTACTGAACCACTAATAACTTTAGCCCCTCATACTTCAGAAAAGCAAAACTTACTTTTTTTTAATTTTCCTGTTTCTACAAATCACGCCACTGCTTTTCTTGCACGATTTCGTGTTTCTCAAAAGGAATTATTTTAATTTATTTCTCTTCCAAGTAGTGATCCACATTTTTGCTATTAGATTCCATATGGTTTTTACTCTGTACTCTCTTTATAATCTTCTCCGTCTAGGTTTCTCATATTAAAGCTCTAGTTCTCAAATATTAAGGTAACTTGGGCATCCTAGTGAAAGCTGTACCCTTTGGATGAACAAAACTCTTTAAACTGCTTCCACACAAATGAGTTATTTTTCTTGGTGTTACTTGAAATACTTTTTTTCTATCTTTTGGTCAAAGAGACTTTGTGTAAATGTGCCAAAGCGACTAAAATTACTGATATTTTTTTTGGAAATATTTATAATCAACAGCAAAAGTTATAGTACGAGCGGGGATCGAACCCGCACCTGCGGAACACTAGTACATTGCTCTAACCAATTGCGCTATCGTACCACTGATAAGCAAGTCGTTAGAACATGTACATATTCAAACCCACCAGTATATAAACTTTCGTAAAAAAAAGTGTAAATCTAAGCTTTTTCGTAAAAAGTTTCTGAATTTACACTCTTTTACGAAATTTCTTAAAAAAAAGTGCGAATTTCGTAAAAAGATTGCGAATTCGCACTTGTTTTGCGAAATTCCGTAAAAAAGTGAAAATCTTGGTTTTTTTCGTAGTAACAAAAGTGTAAGTTTCGTAAAAAGTTTGTAAAAGAACTGTGAATTCACTTTTTCTACGAACTTTCGTAAAAAACTGTGAATTTTATAGACAGATTGTGAATTCACACTTTTTTATGAGCGAATTCACACGAAATTTAGTAAAAAAAGTATAAATTCACAAAATTTCGTAAAATAGGTATGAATCCATGAAAAAAAAACTGTGAATTCACTATTTTTTTACGAAAAGTTAAATATCCAAATAAAAAATAAGATGTGGCACTTCTACGCTTTCGCACGATAAAGCAATAATAACACTGGCCGACAAAATTTTTTTTTTGTTGTAACACAAATCAGAATAGCATAATCTAATCGAATGGACCTATCCAAATACGAAAATGACAAATAGAAAGTTGTAGCACGTACGGTTTTCTTGTTAGAGTTGTAGAAACATATCGAATGTTGCGATACTCAATACCTATAGAAAAAAATTATTTCAGAAAATTCTTAACCCTGTTTATTGACTATGTTTACAGTTTTCGCCTATTAAACATATCATACATCTAAAAGAAAAGCAATCGAGAAAAATATTAACTTAAAACATTAATTAAACTTTATTTTTTCCGTTTATGAGGTGTCCTATTTTCTCTCTTCAAAAACTAATAGTAGTCACCCATCATGGCTGAATCCCATCGTCCTTGGTACCGAATTTCCATTGTTCTGATATCTTGGTGAAACCTTTCACCCTGCTCGTCTCTAACAGCTCCCAAATTTTTAGGAAAAAATGACAGATGGGTATGGAGGAAGTGAATTTTTAATGACATTCTGGCACCAAGCGCTTTATAGGCATCTAAGAGTTCATTAACTAATTGTTCATACTTTTCATCCATATTGTTGCCTAATTCCATGCTCTGAGTTCCTGCCTGGTACGCTTTTCCATAAAATTGACATCGTCCAGCAATTTTCTGATTTGTGGCCCAATAAAAATGCTTTCTTTTAATTTGGCATCACTTAACTGGGGAAAGATTGTCTTAGGTATTTAAATCCACCACCATCTTTATTCAAAGCCTTTACAAAGTTTTTCATCAGCCCAAGTTTAATGTGAAGAGGAGGCAAAAGGACATTTTTGGGATCAACATGAGGTATACATTTAACATTTTGAGATCCCGGTTGAAATTCGGTTCTTTCTGGCCAAATTTTTGTTACATAATTGTGATTTATTGCACGACTGTCCCATAAACTAAGAAGTTGTAGTTTATTTTATTCAAAATCGTGAGCATATTTTCATAATTTTCTTTCATAGCAACTGAATGGGCAACTGGTATAGAGGGTTTTAAATTTCCATTATGCAATAACACAGATTTTAAGCTATATTTAGATGAGTCTATGAATAAGCGCCACTCATGGGGCGAATGTTCAATATCAAGTTCCTGATTAAACTGCCTATATCAGTACACGCGCAAATTCAGAAAACATAGCATTTTTTTTCCGAAATTTGTAATTTTTGTTTCTTTGGCCAATAGGTTCCATTCCTTAAGACGGGAACCCAGAAGTTCTGACTGTTGCTTGGATAACCCTAAATCACGTACTAAATCATTTAATTCACTTCAACAATCAAATGTGGCTCGCCGGAACTGGGACCTGTGGTAAAAGTGGGATCGGTGCACTGTTCTTCTGAGCTGCCTGATGATGCGTTATCTCCATTATCCCTAAATCAACAGCTTGCCATTTAAAGGCGCAATCGGCACTGGCAAATTTGCATTATGAGGAACAGGTCATATGACAGATTGTAAATTTGGATATTCTATATTGTGCTTTCCCTTTTTGGAATAACCTTTAGTCTTTGTCAAAGGCAACAATAACAATCCTCAGAATGATTGGGGGGTTCTCACCATACCATTGGAACTGCAAAAGGCATACTTTTTCTCTTTCCCTTCATCCACTGTTTAACTCCACAAATATAACAAAATTTGTCAGGAGAAATTTTGCAACTTCGGCGCGTTTGACTCGACATTCTCGTCTTTACATACACCTGCTTATCGATACACAGAGAACCACTCAATTCGAAACTCAACAGAAGAGTGATGTTTAACGTTTATTTTATGTCTAATGTTGTAAACAACCCAGTCTAGGTATTTTTTTCGTTGTAAAATGGACCCATTTTAGCCCCCCTACGATAAAATTGTTGACCTGCCAATATAAAAGGTTCTAATTAGGCTATTAAAAAATGGTACGTATTAGGGCTTACCGAATATTTTTTTAATTATTGGGAGGGTATTACCATTGTGAAAATAATGAGCTGGCCTGTGTTAGAAAAAACTTGCCGGCCAGTGTAATTATTCATTAGTTTTTTTAAGAACAATAATTAGATGACAAAAATTTAATTCAGCAGCTCTTAGAGGTTGCTCGAAATGGCATGTTATTTTACCTCCTAAAATATTTGCAGTAATTTCCTTTTCACTCTGTATATTTTTGCGAACATCATGCGAATTAGTTTTAAGTTTTAAGCTCTCCCCGTAACCTTTAGTTATGATTACGGTGCCCAAGCACGTCGATATTATCTTCTGATTTCCTTAAGCGGCGGCCCGCTAACAATCAATGAGCTCGTAATATAGTACCATATTTTATATAAAATTGATAGTACTGGCTGTGCGTTGATTTTCGCGGTCACAACAACTGACTCACGGATTACTGACTGACTGATGGATGACTATCGGTTTTTCAGTCGCCGCTTGCTGCAGTCGCGAATAGGGTCGGCCAACAACACACCGATCTGAATTTTTTTTTAATAACGTAAATATAAACATTACGGAAACTTGGCAAAACAAATCACAGACTGACCGTATTTTTGAATTTTAATTCTAAGTTGTTTTCGTTCCATTGTTGTTTTTAATTATTACTTCGGTAAGTATTAACAGTTTAGGATAAGTCGAACAATGAATGTGAGGAATTATCAATGCTTTTTTTACTAGCAAATTTATGTTTTTATTTTCATACAATATGAAAAAATATAAGCTAGGTTTTGTGGATGCTTTGGAC
This sequence comes from Kuschelorhynchus macadamiae, assembly GCA_030620095.1. Lineage (NCBI taxonomy): Eukaryota > Metazoa > Arthropoda > Insecta > Coleoptera > Curculionidae > Kuschelorhynchus > Kuschelorhynchus macadamiae. The sequence continues at coordinate 442,718 of JAUTXW010005097.1, read as the reverse complement.
TTTCCAGGAAAATATTTTTATAAAAAAAATATGAAGTCTGTACAAATGTGTGTGTAGTGTGTGTATGTGTGTAAACAAAATTTGGGTGCACGATATCTTGAGAACAATTCATTTCAAATTTACGTTCAAAAGCAGTGTAGGTCAATATTACGCGGGGATTAGATTTTGGGGATCAGGGGTGTAGATCTATTTTTAGGGGATATAAAGACACAAAAATTCATATTTTAAGAAGGCTTACACCGATTTCAGTCAAAATGAAAGCAACAATACTTAGGGTAAATGTTTTGATATCAGAAAGTTGTAAAAGTCGTTGGGGGAGTTACCTTTTTTTTTTCGATTATATATATAGTCTATATTTTGTTTTCGTTTCCTTGTTTTTTTTTTATTATTATTTCGGTATGTATGGGCAGTTTAGGATAAGTCGAACAATAAATGGGAAGACATAATGTTTAAATCAAGGAATTTTTTTACTTGCAAGTTTATGCTTTTTATTTTCATATAAGATATCAAAATATAAATTGGGTTTTGTGGACGCTATAGACTTGCCACAAAAACATTTTTAGAAAAAAATTATGACGTCTGTACCAAGCTTTTCTAAAAACAGTGACACAAGTCAGATTTAAGTAAATTTCCTTTTGTATACATATAATATTTTTTTTACACTAGGGAAATAAAAAACAGCCCCCTAAAAATTGGAACGGTTAGTTTTATTCAAGAATAGGAAACTCTTTAATTTTATTTTATATAAAAACTATTTTTTCATTATACAGGGCAGTTCTAGGATGATAAACAACTTAAAAGTTGAAATATTTTTGGTCAATTTTTTGGCATCAAATAATTGAATAAGTTATATGGTATAGTTTTTCTTTTGCTACATTTTGTCACATCGAAATATGACGCATCTGAAATTACGTTTTTATTTTGCTAGTATATGACTAGTAATATGAATACGAAGCAAACCCCTAAAAACATAAACATTTTTTTAATATTTAAGCTACCTGCTTTTGAAAAAAAATGGTACAACACGATATATGTATTTCTTGATATAAAATTTTTTTTTCTTTGCTGTACTAAGTAGTCTTAGGTCTAACAGTCTTTTAAAAAAGTCTAACTCTTATTCTTTTTTAAAAACTCTAAAACACTACAAATTTAATTTATTTTTGTGCACATAGAGTTAATTTTTTTATACCTCAAGTTAAAAAAACCATTGACCTCGCCATTGACGAAAACACATTTTTTTTGGTTAAAATTATATCTTATTGCACCCCAAAAATTACAAAATCATATTTAGAATATTATTGTATACTCTCAAGGGCTTCCTTTCCATCTTGTGCGACAAGGTTCTCCCTAAGATATAAGGGTTTCATAGCACTATACGTAGCCATAATATTTACGTTTTAACCAATAATTTTGAGGTATTAAAACCCAATTTTTTATATTAAATTCAAGAAAACATAAAAATGATCCCAAAAATATGCATAATAACCTAAAAAACTTATGATTTGATTTGTTTTTGTCAGAAGATGACATTTCATGTTAAGTGAAAGGACTGTTGCCAGATTTCAAGAGTAGATATAATTCTTTTTTTGAATAGAAAATATGTCAGTATTTTTTATCGTATTATATACCCCTCTTTTGTTAAGTTAGTATTTGTTTTCTATAATTACTAAGTTTTTGATAATTAATACATTTGTTTAATATTTTATTAATCCCCGTTCAGGTAGATGACTTTTTTTAACAAAACTTATAATTAATAAAAATGATGTTTAGGTTAGGTTAGGAATAGTTAGGTTTGCTGTAAAGAAAGCTCGCGGTAGCGCGCCGACAGAATTCCGAGTTTATATTAAAACAAGGATTTTTTTAAAAAACTTATACTGTTAAGTGGATCAGTGCCGTTAGCCCGGGTTTGTCGATAAAATTATCGTTTAAGCTATAAATTATCATTAACGCCATAAAATCACATTTCCAAAAATTGAAAATCAGATCTGAAATATGCTCGCTCTCTAAAATGGTGTAATTGGTGGGAGTCGCAGCGGATTTAAGGTCTTGTTTTAAAAAACGGATCTATAATAAATCAAAAGTTATGCAATTAACTATCGATCAATGCTATGATTTTTTTAATCTAAACTTTTAAGAAAGTTGGAAGGAAACAGTGTAGGGAAATTGTGTTCTCAACGTCATCCTGACGTAATAAGAGACAGATTTCGCAGTGTATTTCTTGAATTTTATGATTTTCAAAATGCATTTTCTCAAAAACTACTGGATCCTTCACACTTTTTAAATCTGGAAATTACTACTAAAATTGAACACTTAATGGTTTTTGAAAATTTTTAAAATTCGTGGCTACGTATAGCGTTAGAGACCCGATCTAAGAAACAGTCCCTCCATTGTCCCTCGTACATTCATGAAAAAAATTAATCGATCAATTTTTTGTGTGTGTTCTCTATCTAAAAATATTTTTTAATTTCTCTTTCTTATTTTCACGCGTTTTTGCGAACCAAAAAACTGTAACTCCGACATTTTCATCTCCAGTTAGAGAGAATTAGAAAAATGATTTAACTAAGTCCCAATTGTTCTTAACCTACTTTAAAACTGTCATATTTGATATTTCAGTATAGTTTAGACCGATACTTTTATGTGGTTAATATTTGTGGTAGCAAACTTAGAAAAACAGAATATTTGACACCGATTGATTAATTGACAATAAGATTAAGAAACCATTCAATTCCAAAAATGGCAGAATATCCAGAAGATGAATAAAATTTACCAACTTAGTTACTCAGAGTGAGAGTCAAATGATAATAGTCCCACTTATCGTTCTCGTTCCTCGTAATTTTTCTTACTAAAGTATGCTATCAATGTACTTTTTAATAGTTGCCACTTTAGTTTCCCAAAATAATCTTCAATTAGCAGGTAATAGCTTATTCTCCCTTTTATGGGTAATTTCATTTCACCAATGGATCCGACAGAAATGTAACCAGTGGCGTAGCTACCAATTCTGGCCACCCCCTATATGCACTCACCTACAAAAAATAAGTGATGACTAAAAAAAAGAGTAATCCATAGTTTTCCTTTGGACTCCGCATTACACATTACCGCCGGCCCTCCTAGCAGCAGAGCCCCCTGCATTGCGGGGCTGGCGGGGGTGCAGCTACGCCACTGAACATAACTAATTAAAAAGAATGCAATTAAAAGCAGTTCCTATCAATAAAATAGAAAAATGCGTCATGTATCTCTATTTCCTTAAATAATCGACAAATTACCAAAATTAATTTCAGGCATTAAAATAACAAATTATCTGGTAATTGCTCAGTATATTCTTCTCGAAATATTTTAGTTCACTCAAAATAGTGGAAAGTTATTTTTTAACAAACAGTCTACATATTTAATCGTTCACCTTGCTTTTTATGTGCTAGACGAGTTTTAGAAACATTTAAAATAAAATCACAAGAACGTAGTTGAATGTATTATGCAATATATATTGAATTTGCAGTTTGTAGTAACTGAAACAGTGTATGTTAATAAACATGGTGTCCCAACAAAAAAAAACAAAACAAGCTATTTTAGGATTTTTATCGTCATTTTTACAAAACTCAATAGGCACAAATCTGATGAAATAGGTGGCTTCGAGAGAACAGAGTGCAGTGGGAAATATTTCCCTCATATTTCACCCTCGGAAATAAAATGTACCTGTCCCAGGTAATTCTGCAATAAGTATAATTTGTAAAGAAACAAAAGTTTCGACTACCCAAAACTAGTAGAATAGGAAAAGAAACCATAAAACACTTTATTAGGTACTCGGTATAAAGCAAAAAATTAAAATAAAACTACTTCTGAATCCCCTTATACCGAAGAAAGCATCTACTCCAAAGTATTTCATTTGGTAAGCAATCTTCGTCGTGAAATATATGTTAGAACTTTACAAAATTTGGGCGGTATCCTTAAATGTATTCTACTTTTTGACTTATGTCTATTTTTAATGCGCCTAAAAGCATTTGAGGAGATTTTTGCAAAATTTATGATTGCAAAATAGAAAAACAAATTATATATCTCAATTTATCTTTAGTTTAGTAGGTATAAATATTGTTTACATAATACATTATTGAAGTTAATATTAATATTAATTCTCCATATTCTTTTTATATAACTAAATCTTAGCAAAATATAAAATAGCAATAACATGTTTTAACTTAACACTACTTTATTTTATTTTCTCTGAGACCTAACATAAAAAATGTAAATAAACAATTAATTTTTGACCATCATTTATCTACTGTTAAATATTTGCTTATACTAAACCATGACGGAAATAAAATGAAAGTTTGTAATCAAAATTGTTTACAATTTACTACCACATAAATATTCTTTTTTTAAAGTAGACTATCATTTACACCTCGTTTTAGCCGAGCGTTTATGCAAATTATATGAATATTATACTAGACAAAACAATCTATGGACCAATTAGTTAAAGAAATTTTAAATTATGTACTCAAAATTGTATTAATTTAATATAAATATAAAAATTCGGTAAATCTCTTTTACCCGGAACTTCCCTCGTTATGAATCTTTCCTTTTATTTGGAATCGGAAAGTGTGACCCAATTTAATTCACTACACAATCATTTAGTAGCACATACATGTCTTTTCGAACATTTTTATTAGGCGCCATTTTGTTCCATCATATTGGATTCCTACCATTATTTTACTAGTTTCTACCTATACCACACTTAATTTTGAGCTTAACTTAAAATAAATTCAATAAGTAGTTTTTACATTGACACACACGCCGCCATTTTGTTACGTCATCGCGTCATTTTGAATTCGTACTAGTTTATCCACACATTTAATGTTTCTGCAAAATTTAAAGTCAATTGATTTTTTTAAAAAATTTTTTGACGGCCATTTTGTTTTGCCATCTTGAATTCGTACCATAACTTTAGCAGTTTATCTCTAGATCACCTTAATACTTTTTGAAGTTAATCTAATATTTATCTATATATAAAATGTTACCAGGGCGACTCCATATGGCCTCAATGTTTGACCAAAATTTAAAGGTAATCTAGGGATCCTAAAACGTAAAAATCTGAAAAAACCTCAGGGGGTGATTTTTTCATGATTACGATACTTCCCTTTGACAACGGAAGTACAGTCAAAAGCAGTGTTATTGTGCGGGTCATACTATTTATCAACGACAAACTTTTAAGTTTGTTTTTCTTTTATTACGTGTAATCATATTCTCCGCATAAAATCCGGAAGAAGAATTAGATAGACCTGTGATATTTTCATATGAAAACAGAGGATAAACATATAAATACCAGCAGTTGCAAAAATCTTTGAGCGATGTCACTTCAAAGTCAGATTGACAAGTCAGTGATAAAATGAGTAATAGAAAACAATTTTCGGTTTTTTTGCATCCACAAGCGAAAAAAATGGTATTAAATCTAATAAAATAATACGATAATGAAAATACACCGGCCAATATTCAGGAGACAGTAGCAAAAGCTCTGGGAATCTGTATAAGGACTGTGTAGAAAATTGTGCATGAAAAAAAGCATAATTTACTACCGAAAAAGATTAAGAAATGTACACGAAAAAAGCCAAAGACAGAAGAGTGACAATATAAAAATGGATGTTCGTAATGCAATTTACGATTTATACACATCAAAAACTAATATAACCCATCAAGTTTTAAAAGAAGCTTAAAAAAATTGAGGCATATTGGAAATTGGACTAAAATCGTTGTCAAAATTAATAAAAATGTTGGGTTTTCCGTATAAAAAGGACTGTAATCGAAGATTTTTATGCGAGTTGCCACATATAGCAAGTCAGCGTATCCAGTTTTTAAAGAAATACACGGAAAATGTTAATTCAAAATTTAGAAAAGTGGTGTTTTTAGACGAGCCTTGGATATTTTCTAATGGAAGTGGTTCGAAATCTTGGCAGGACGAGTCTGTTAAAAGTGTCAAGAGAAAAAAGGGATGTGGAACAGGAAAACGATTCATAATTTTGCATGCAGGTTCTTCAACAGGATTTCTTCCAGGTGCAAGTTTACTGTTTTCTTCAACATCCAAAAGTATGGACTACCATGATAATATCAACTGTGAACAGTATATATATATATATATATATATATATATATATATATATATATATATATAGAGCCTGTATTGTTCGTTAGCCCCGAGTTTCTGGTAAAGCTATTTTACCGATTTTTATATATCAAATTTTGTCTTATAATTAATAAAAAAATTTACTTATTTTAAACACGCTTTACAATTGGAACATGTATTCTATAATTATTTATTTATTGCCTACAAAATTACAAATGTACTAAAAAAGTAAGCAAAAAAATGGCGTAAAATTTTAAATATATATATATAATATATATATATATATATATATATATATATATATATATATATATATATTTATATACATATATATATATATATATATATATATATATAGATATGTATATATATATGTATATATATATATATATATATATATATATATATATATATATATATATATATATATATATATATATATATATATATATATATATATATATATATATATATATATATCGCATGTATTTTTCATGCATGACCCTTAATTTTAGACTGAAATTTGAAGAAATCGGATAAGTAGTTTTTTAGATATGCCGCGAACAGACAGACTAACGGACAGACATACCTACAGACAGACGGAATTGAGAAAACATGTTTTCTGGCATCTAGGGACCCTTAAACGTAAAGATATGAAAAAATCTCACGGGGGAAGTAATAACTAATTTCTTTGCACAGGGGTGGCTTGCATTTAAATAAATGACGCTGTATAAGTGGTTAGATTTTTAGGTCAAGCGGGGCTCATAATTTTTGGTGATTGATAAAAAAATCTCACTTTCATTAAGTGGCTGTATAAACAGAACATATCCTGATTGTTCCACTGTTTCGAACCGCCCTCCGCTTTATTAACGCGCTTGCCATTTTGTGTATTTTTGCTTTTGCCAACCAAAAAATTTTAACCAAATACATATTTAGGGAATTTTCTTATTTAGTCCCTCGGCATTTAATATATAAAATAATATATATTATATATTAAGTGGCTATCTTAATAATATTGCGTAATATAATAAAAAAAACTATTTTCTTTCTCCCTGTATTTTTGTAAATAGCCCATCGAGATTTAGTAACTCGATAAAAGAATCACACAACATTTTGGTATTCACTGTGTTTTCCGATTTGATTCATAATGTTGGTGACCTTTGGACCCGCACGATAAGATCGCATTCGACTATAAAAATATATTTCGTATTGTAGAACGGAAACTCTCACGGATTCGGTCAATTAAGAAATCTTGGGTTCTCGGGATTAGACCGTGTCAAATTAAAATTATTATTCGAGGTTTCGCCTTAGATTGCACGAGGCATCTTCAGAAATCTTTACTTCACGAGATTCATTGTTCAGATCCCGTGGTGTAAAGATCCCTGAAGATACCTCGTGCAATCGAAGGCGAAACGTCCAATTTGACACGGTCTAATCCCAAGAACCATAATTTGTTATTTCATATTGTCTCCAAATGCTGTCAAAGTAAGGAAAGTTTCACTTATTCAACACATAGATACCCATAAGTGACTATAACATATAACTATAAGTATGACAAGAAGAAAACACCGGATTAGCTAAAAATTACACATAAAACTGTAATTCCGTGAAAATTGCATTGTTCGTATAGCAAATTTCATAATTGAGAGAAATGTTCTATTTTCTTCCAGGTTACCTCAGGAGAAAAAAATTTGGTATATTTTTCTGTATGCTTTGGTAATAAACTAAAACAAAAGAATTCGTTGGTAAAGTGTGAAAATTTAAATTTAATAATTACTGTTACTTGGTAATAAACTGCAATGAAAATATACGCTACAAACAAAAAGGTATTTTTATGAGTTGAGATTAAACTATATTAAGCACATGTTAATTTTGATTAATTCTGCGAAAAGATAATTTTAGAAAATGTATAAGTCTTGATTATATAAAGTATTGGTATTATTTATTATTATCATTACTTCCTAACTTTGGGCCACTCTTTATTTTGCCCACTTGCAACGAATCAACTAAAACCTGTCATTTTTTAGTGGAAACTACTACACTACCAATTACTGCGATTAGTATGTTGCAATTATTGCATTTCTATTATCTATAAAGCGCTAAGTCGACATAGGTTAAATAGGAATTATTAGTTACTTATACTTGGACAGATATAAATGGTTTTTAAAAAATATATAAACAGCATTCCTTCCTAATAATTTTGAAATGTTTGAATCACAGTCAAATATAAACCACCCACTAATTATTAATAAGGATGATAAAATTAGAATAGAACTTGGAAAAACTTTTCATTCACTTTACTGTGGTTTTTAATTTATTTTTGTACGTTTTTATGTAAGTCAAGTATTTTTCCGTATTTCTGGCAGTCCCTCCGTAATTGTGGTGGATTCGTTTTATTAATTAATATTTTTTAATAATCACAATGCAAAATATATGTATTTAATAATAAAAATAATAATAGTAACAACAAAAATAATCATAATGATTACACTTCGGCTGAAATTAAAAATACTGATGTCAAGTCATATATTATGGAAATCCAAATTGAAATTGATTTAGGAGAAATAGACCAGCAAACCCATATCTGGCTTTAAAGAGATAATCTATCTGCCGAAACTGAAGGTTATATTTTTGCCTGACAAGATGAAATTATTGCAGCTAAGAATTATCTAAATTACCTTGTTTGAGACCCAGCTGTTACCAGCAATCAAGGTCTACTCTGCAAAAACAACCATGAGACCATAAAGCACATACTTAATAGTTGTCGGCACTGGCACAGAACAAATACAAAGTCCGTCGTGATGTATTGACACATCAGACTTACAGAAAATATCACACTTTACTACAAGTACACACCAGAAAGGCTTTTACAGAATGACCTGTACAAATTTGCTGGGAAAGGAGCATTTTGGCCTATTTAACAAATGAAATGGCATGGCACTGTAGATCGGATCTTATTTGTATTGACAAATAAAGTAGCACCGCTAAAAACCATTCTTATATGTTACTTATATGTTAATATTAGTTAATAATTAGTCAGTTTTTAAAAAGATTATTGAACCCGCCCCCTCCTTTTTATTTAAAGATTTCTATTATATTTATTTATAGTTATTGACCACAGGTTGTCCTTTTATGGAATGTTAGTTAACTTCAAACATTCACATTCTTGCCAGCAATTTTCAAGCCTTTTGATCACAATTTACTAGCCAACATTCTTTCAAAATGCTTTATCGACCTTTATTAACTTATATAGTAATTGTAACACATTTCTAGTTTCTTTGTCTACCTTCCCGCAAGGACTAGCTTTGGTTTCTCATAGTTCTAGTTTTGTTTGAATTTCACTTGAAATTTATGCTAAGGTTACTAACAATGTACTTATTTTTGTCATTATTCACCAATTGTTTAAATGCTACATTTTATTGTTTAATTTTCTCGGCTCTCTCAATTTACCCACACAGTCTTTGTTTCTTGCTTTGATCCAAACCCGTTATTAGTGCCTCTTTTTGCTTAAACAGTAAAAGACATCTATTAGTTTTAATTTCGAATCACATTCAAACAATTATGTTGCTTCTTACAGTTTGTGTAGTTTATTAACATTACACAGGCATTTTTCAATAAATTATCTCCAATTATTACTTAACAGGCCTCGTCAACCAAGGTTGCCAAGTCAGTCTTCGGCGGCTTGTCTTTGAACAGTGTCTTTCTCTCTCTATGACGTCACACTGGGGTTTCCAATCAGATTTGTAATGAATTCCTATTGGTTGTTTTTCTGTTTTCACCAGTTTACAATTTATTCTATATTTTAATTTCTACTCTGGTTATACTCATTAAAACAACTTGTCAAATTTTAGTAATTCGTCTATTATACATAAGGCTTTCAATTTTATCGTATTTTTTTACGGTTGTAGTTGTTTTAATTCCTTATAAATTTGGCAACCCCCTGTCGACCGTCATATTTTTTTGCTTTCTGTTAAAGATATTCTCCCATGTCTCTGTTTGATCATATCTACATAAATGATGGCTGCTTTTAGGCAATAAATTAAAAAAAAATTCTAATTTGGTGCATAGCGTTATAGATCGGATCTTATTTGTATTGACAAACAATGTAGCACCGCTAAATACCATCCTTATGTATTAACTTATCATTACTACCAAAAATATTTGTTAATAATGAGTCAGATTATTGAACCCCTCCCTCCTTTTTATTTAAAGATTTCTATTATTATATTTATTTATAGTTATTGACCACATGTTGTCCTTGTATGTAAGGTCAGTTAACTTCACACAACATCACACATTCTTGTCAGTCATTTTCAAGCATTTTGATCACAATTTACTAGCCAACATTCTTTCAAAATATTTTATTGACCTTTATTAATTTATATAGGCATAAAATAAATTGTAACACATTTCTAGTTGCTTTGTCTACCTTCCCACAAAGAGTTGCTTTGGTTTCTCATAGTTCTAATTTATGTTAACCTTTTATTAATTTCTCTTTTTGCTTAAACAGTAAAATACATCTATTAGTCTTAATTTCAAATCACATTCAAACAATTATGTTGCTTCACACAATAGGTGTAGAGTTTATTGACATTACACAGTTTTTTGCAGCTTTTCAATCTATTATTATCTTCAATCTGTTATCTCCAATTCTTACTTAACAGCCCTTCCAACCAAGGTTGCCAAGTCAGTCTTCAACGGCTTGTTTTTGAACAATGTCTTTCTCTCTCTATGACGTCACACTGGGGTTTCCAATCAGATTTGTAATCAATTTCTATTGGTTGTTTTTCTGTTTTCACCAGTTTACAATTTATTCTATATTTTAATTTCTATTCTGGTTATACCCATTAAGATAACTTGTCAAATTTTAGTAATTCGTCTATTATACATAAGGCTTTCAATTTTATCGTATTTTTTTCTAGTTGTAGTTGTTTTAATTCCATACAAATTTGACAACCCCGTCGACTGTCAATTCTGTTTTGCTTCCTGTTAAAGAGATTCCCATTTCTCTGTTTGATCATGCCCACATACATTTAAAAGAAAAATAAACTCTAATTGTGTCCGTCAACTTTTGTTTTGTATCTTTCTGGGTGTTCACTGACAAGTATATCGTTTGATTCAACTTTTTCTTTTCTTTTCGGCTTTTTGGCCTTGTTCACCATCTTTATTATTATAAGGGTTTTATTATGTGGTGTACTTATTTGTAGGTATCATTGGTGATGGCTAGCGCTCTGCTATAATTTTGGATTTCGATATTATACACGTTCGACAGACAGACCTTTTTGTTCATTAATTTAACGATGACTTAGTAAGGGAGGATCCATATGATCTTTGTATCAGTTAAAACTTGCCCCCACTAGATAACACCATAAGGTGAAACTAATTCAAAAATCGCTGAAATTAAACAAAATCGTGTGATTTTGTTTAATTTCAGCGTGTGAGTTATCAAATTATAGGAAGTTTTATGCTAAATAAGAAATTATTATTAGCTTTTTTAATAAGTAATTGACAAAATGGCCACCAGAGAAATTAAACTGTAACGAAAATGTTTACTAGGTGAATTATTCAGCATCAATCTGTTTTAGTCTTGAAATCATATATTAATTTTATGAATCTAATTAACTTAAAAACCCTAAATCTCTAGCCTTAACTACATATTATTAAACTTTTACATAAAAATATGTTTACGTATAAGGAATTTATGAGAATTCATCAGAATCAATTTTAGTTTGTCCAACACTGTATCTCATGTTTAAGAGTTTATCTGGCACTGAGTTTTTGTCAGTTAAAATAGGCTGAAATTCTTCATCAACCATCTGACAGTCCCATAGCCTAGGAAAAGGGTTTGGCATGTCAAGATTTTGCCAAACGAAAACTCGCAAATGCACCTCAAAAATATTTGTGAGAAAAATATAGCAGCAGCAAGACATGCAACTGTTGTTACAGATTATACAGATATCTCAACCTTACCACTATACCATTTTTCTAAAAACACTTTTATGCAGTCTGCCATAAATTTTGATAGTTCAGCAATGAGAGCAGCAGAGCTCTCATCAGAGAATCTATCTAATCCCCACACATCGTCGTATATAGCAAAAACTCATTGGACATCTTTCTGACCACTCACCCAGAGACATCAGTTTTCTATATCCACTCCCTTGGGTTCCTCTGTCCACGGTTTAATTACATTTTCCTGTCCTACACAAGAAGAAATTGTAGAATTCATACTACCTATTTGGCACTATAATTCCGCTAATTCGGATAGATTGCGAGACTTCTACTCTTCGTGTAATGCTGTTTGTTTCTCATCCAGCGAGTCTTCCGAATTGTGTTCACACATCTCCGATGTAATCCAGTTAAGTATAGCAACCTTGGTTTTCAAAATCGTGCGATAATGTCAGACTAAAAAAAATCTGTACTCGTTACGATTTCCTTACTTTAGTAAATCAATAGGGTAGAATCAAGGCTAGTAATCATTACAATGGCATAATTTTCGATGCTAAAAATGCCTTCATCATACGCGTAAAAGGTAAAGTTTTTTCTTACCAAAATGTTAGCCAGTCCTTTGGGTCTCTTGACAAAAACATTAATCAAAACTTCTATAAAAAGCTCTTTGCCTCCCTATTCTTCTGATAATGAACTCGTTTCCATGTCAAACCAAAAGTAGAGCTTTTTTCAAAACAGTTCGCAACAAAATCTACTTTAATCCGTCCTCTTCATATTCACTTTCCATCAGTACCAGTTTTGCCATAGGATATGCACGAAATTACCTTCACTGTTAAAAACGTACAGGGCATTCTCAAACACAACTAATACAAAAATCCTCTGACCCTGATGCAGGGGCGTGCAGTCCATGGAAGCAAGGGAAGCAATGCTTCCCCAAAAAAAATTACAAAACATTAATTTATTACCATTAATTTAGTTTATATAAAAAAATGTTAAAATGTTATCTTAATTGTCAAGCCCATAATAAATGCGGCCTTGACTCCGACCGGCCACAATAGAAAATCGAAGAGAACCTATGCGGGCCGCTAGCTTCTCTGCAGCCAAGTTCTGTTTGCTTGATTTCCTGTGAATCGAGCCAGAGGTTATTGAACTTTCCACCGGCTGTTTGCAATTATTGCATTTCAGTCGCGTGCTTTAAGTGGGGGCGGAGGCTATCGTTGGAGTAGATTCTTTGTTTGAACGGCTATCCGTGTGTTGTGTGATACGTACGTCTCGTCGTGCATGGTGCGATATGGAAGATAATAATACGGACGTGGATATGCAAATACCGTCAACTTGAAATTGTTGGAGAATTTAGTAAGAAGAGTGTGTGTGAATGTGTGGTGTGTGTCTTAATAATAAAGGGATTTTCAACATTAAACTTCGCTGATAAGTTTCAAATAGTTTCCAAAGGAAGGGCAAACCCGCCTATGAAAAATTTAACCACAAAAATGAAAAACTGCATTAGACATTTTTATCCGGAAAAACAATACGAACAATTTAAATGGCTAACAGGGTGTGAAAATATAAGTAAATTATTTTGTTGGCCGTGTTTACTCTTTGAAAATGAAAAAGGTTTCTGGAATAAAACTGGTTTTTCCGATTTAAACTATTTCCATAAAGCTGTAAAAAGACACATTATGTCCAAAGCGCATTTGCAGGCCGTCATAAAAGAAAAAGTCTTCGGCAAAACCAGAATTGAACACGCCCTTACTAAACAGTTGGAAATTAGTCACCGCCAACACAATGAACTAGTCGATAAAAATAGGCAAATATTAAGAAAACTTATCGATGTTGTTTGTGTTCTCGGACAGCACGAATTGGAATTTAGAGGTCATGGCGAAACAAGGGTTTCTTCAAATAGAGGAAATTTTCAAGATTTACTTAGTTTAATGGCTAAATATGATGATTGCTTAAAAAATCATTTAGAGCAATCTGGCGTTTTTCGCGGAACGTCGAATCGAATCCAGAGTGATTTAATTTCCGCTGTTGCGACCATTATTCTAAAAAGAATTAAGCAGGAGATTGGCGAGGCACGGTTCATTGCTATTGTTCTGGACGGCAACTGATATCACTAATTTTAGCCAATTATCTATTATCTAACGCTACGTTAAAACAGACGGAAGTATTCAAGAGCGATTTTTAGGTTTTAAGAATGTGTCCGAAAATCGTACAGCAGATGCGTTATATACCGTAGTTTATAACGTTACTAAAGAAATTAATGGAGAGAAAAAAATAGTTGCTCAAAGCTATGATGGAGCTGCAGTGATGGCAGGACAATTAGGGGGTCTGCAAGCTTAAGTTCGAGAAACTTTCCCAAATGCTGTGTTTGTCCATTGTTTTACTCATTAATTAAGTTTAGTTTTATCCCAGTCCATCAATCACATTAAAGAGTGTAAAGTATTTTTCGTTACTTTAAGTGGCATGGCTTCTTTTTTTCCAAGTCAACAAAACATACACAAGCTTTGGACTCCATTGTCCACAAACGATTGCCCAAAGTAACTTCTACTAGGTGGAACTATAATGGAAGACTTGTGTTAACAGTATCTGAAAATAGTGATTCACTGATTGAACTATTTGAGAATATAATTGAAAATAATGAAACGTGGGACTCAGAAGCAATAAATAGTTCGAGGAGGTTTTTGGACTGTTTGAAACGAGATTTTAATTTTAATTATTTGTTGAACATATTTTCAGAAATATTTCCATTCTCGGACAATGTTTTGAATATGTTACAAACTAAAACAAATGATATTGCTTTTTGCCTAAAAAAAGTGGATGATTTTAAGTCCATGTTAAGCCAAAAAAGAGATGACTTTGACCTATTTTGGGAGATAACGATGACGTTAAATGTAGAGCCAGAAACTAAGCGTCTTCGAACAGACAAAATTAATCGATCAAATTCAGCAACAAATAAACTATAGATTTAACGGTTTAAATGATTTTAAATTCCTCGAGCTCTGCAATTTTGATGCATTTAAAGGAAAAACTTTTCCAGAAGATGCGTTTAAATCTCTTCTTCTTCATTATGGCCAGTTCTTCGACCGAGTGTAACTGCGATCTGAACTGAAAGTGAATTACGAAACTGATGACATTAGCGCAAAAAATAACGCTAAGGAACTAATGCAATATTTAAAAGACAAGGAGCTGGAAGATGCCTACACCGAAGTGTCGAAATTGGGTGAATTAGTATTGACAATACCTGACATAAGTTCATCAGTAGAATGCAATTTTTCAACCCTTAAACGTATAAAAAATTTCGTGAGAAATTCAACGGGGCAGGAGAGACTTTCGCATACATCGCTGTTGTCCATTGAAAATAAACTTCTCCAAAATCTGACGAATTTGCAAAAAAATGATCGAAGAATCGAATAAAATTACAAATAGGTAAGTTTCCAAAAATTGCTTCCCTTTCTTAAAATTTCACCGCACTCCCCTGTTGATGTATTCCAGACATAGCCCTAAAAAAGTGCGCTTCTGAGCAGTTTTCTTAAATGCTGGAAATCTGTTGTTGCACAGCCTGTTCCTACCCATATCCTTACTCCCAACTATGAGTAAAGTATATCAATCCTGAACTTTACATTGCCTTAGAAGATATAAATTTATCTATGACAGGCAATATGGCGGCTGCCACCGAAAGTCCACGGCAGATCTTCTTACTTACCTTCGTGACAAATGGAACAAATTAATCGAATTCCACGGAGAAGTCCAAATTATTGCCCTCGTCATATCTAAAGCATTTGATCAAATCTGGCACTGGATCTCGTAACAAACTTCCTGCCTACGGTCTTCCTCCAAAACCAAAAAAAAACCTCCAGTTTTTTTTCCAATAGAAGCCATCTGACTTTCACAAAATCAATGCAGGCATTCCACAGGGTTCAGTGTTGGCACCTACACTATTTCTTCTACATATATAAAATATATTATAATCTGCCTTCTTCTACCAGCAATTCTATTCACTGCTATGCTGACAGTAGTACACTCCACTTCAACATACAATAAATAAACCGTTTTCCAAGACTGAGATTGAAGATAGGCGTAGAGCAATGACTTTATCCCTAACTGAGGATCTCATTTAAATAGTAGAATAGGGAGCAAAGAATTGTTTAACGCCACTAAGATAAAATCACGTTTACTATCTTACAAACTATCTCCCAATACCCACACCATTCAAATGATTATTCAATTGTTAAAGCCAAAGATTCCTTTAGCCTAATTTGTATCACTTTTCAGATATTTGCTGGCAGCATAGTTACATTACCTCAATTGCCACCTCAGCCGCGAAGAAATTGGGTTTCTTTTTCCAAGCTTGAAAATACTTTTGTTCTGCCAATTTTGACTATTATTCGCATGTATGAGGATCAGCCTCTCCTTCAATCCTTAATATCATTTACTCTGTCCAAAGAAAAGCTATTCGTTTTGTTGATTATCTAAATATCACAAGGAAGCTTGCTTCACTAGAGCATCATAGAATTGTGGGCGATCTGCCTCTGTTATACAGATACTATTACGTATTCTGTTTTAATAAATTATCATTCGGGCCTCCACCCACATAGATACCTTCATCATCCAACTACAAAGACTAACAAAAATCTTTTTTGGGTTTTTCGCAACTGAATAAAGATATCTTACTTTAAATTGATTGAAGCAAATATTTAATAAAATTACATATCTCGACATGTAGTCTAGTCTGTCTACGGACAGTTTCGATACATAATACACCAGGTGACACAAAAGACATGTAACATCCTGTAACTGGTTATTTGAAAAGATAAAATTTTAAAATTTGTTGTATTTTATATGATTGTTCTTTTTTTAGCCTAGGCAGTCATTTTTTCAACTTCCGGTTTAACCGTAAATAAACAAAATTTTGTTATTTTAATTCGCACCCTGTATATTTTTTATCTTATTAAATGTGTCTTAAAATTCTCTTTCCAATGATGTTTCACAGCATAGGGTTTGTTTTTAAGATAGCGGTTAAAAACCGACTTTTTGTTTTAAGCCTAGGCGGCCATGACATGGGCGGTGGTAGTTACTGATGCTGAGTGTGCTGTGATATCAGAAGAGCAATAGTATTCAAGTTAGTTTTTAAGTTTTTCTTTGCGCAAAATTAGTATTTGCAGAAAATATGCAGATATTTCTTATTTTGAAAAATATCTGGAAACATCTATCGATATCATGAAAACGAAGCCTGAACTATATTTTTTTGTATCACTTAATTATAAAATACTCATTTATTTTTCATTTTCGCCTAAAAGGTATAATAGACATTTACTGTGTTGCTTTAAAATTATCGAAAATTATAGCATAGTGAATGAGCAATAGTTACATACCCTAGCAAAATATTGAGTAAGCCGTGGAAACAAAAGAAAACAATGTAAAACAAACTTTCAAAATACCTACAAGAACATCTTTAAAAACACATTTTTGACAATATTACATACATATTTATAAATAAATTACATAGTAATTTGCTAAAACACTAAGTACTAAAAATTATTTTTACTCTAAATTTTCAAAATCTACTCCATTATTATTTCCGCATAGACGGGTTTTTGTAACTGAAGCTCTTAGAACACTTTGTAACTGTAATTAGGATATACCATTTATCGCTCTTCTAACCTTTTGTTCCAAGTCCTCCCTAGATGTTGATGACGTCTTGTAAACTTTTTCCATAAGATGGCCCCAAATAAAAAAATCACGCGGAGTAAGGTTGGGTGACCTAGGAGACCGTCTAATCGAGCCATTTGTTCCCATCCAGTTCACTATGAACCTCTCATTCAAATAATTCTCAACAAGTCTCCTGTTATGTGGCAGGGCAGCTTCCTGTTAGAAAATTATTGGGCCAGTATTGAGTGGCAGTTCTTTCAACGAGTTTTCGACATGGTTTTGCAAATAAATATCTTTCCCCATTTAACATAGAAAATTATTGGCCTAATAATTTGCGTTCCAATTACCCTCAACCAGACATTGTAACCAAATCGTTCTTAATATTCGGTTTCTCTCATAATTCTGGGATTTTCTTGTGCCCAATAACAGGTGTTGTTGCGATTAAATAAACTCAGATTAGAGCGTCTGGATCTATCCGAAAGAAAAATTTTGTGATGAAAAGTATTGTCTACATTGTACCTTTTCAAAAACCAGTTAAGATAATCCAATCTTCTTTAAAAGTCGTTGTGTGCTGTTTCCCAATTCACACCAATTTGTTCATCAATTTGTCTCAAAGAAATTGTGGAATCTGCCTCGACAACTGTCAATACATTAATTTCTGTCTCTTCCTTAATAATCATCTCATTATCCGGTTCATTTAGTTCTCTTCTAAATTGCTCTTCGACTCTCATGAAGTAATTGTTAGGCGGGTAATTTCTACCGGGAAATCTTTCGGCATAGAACTGAGCAGCCTGTTTAGTATTTTATTGGCACTCGCCAGAGCTTAATAGCATAGCTAGTTTTTCGTTTCTTAAATACATAGTAATTCAGAACTAAGCAATACTACTTTCATGTCAAGTAAACAATATTTAAACGTCAAATCATAATGGCGTCTCTTTTTCTTATTTTCTTTTGTTTCCACGGCCTACTAAATATTTTTGCTAGGGTATGTAACCATTGTTCATTCACTTTGCTATAATTTTTGATGATAATTTCATAGTAAAACAGTAAATGGCCATTATACCTATTAGTATAACAGTTAAACAAAAGTGAGATAAAGAAAAGTTGTTTGTAAAACTATACTTTTTGTACACGCATCAATGGATTTTACACGAAAATGATTCAAGGAATGAGATGTACAGTTAGTTACTATATGGAGGTAATTTAAATACAAGTAGTCTTAATATATTTTGTTGTGAACAAAGCATGAAAAAAAAATCGGCAAAGATAGAATTTGGCATAACGCCAATTCAGAATGCAGCGAAATTTGATTTTCTGGAAGGGCTTTATTTGGACAAATCCTCATGTATTCCCTGATTCTGCACTATGGTGTCTAACGAACATATTTTGTCCTTAAAAAATTGTATATTTAAGATTTAAGTTAAACAATGATTTTTACTTAAAAGCTGCATATTTAAGATTTAAATTAGATTAAAATCTCCTTATTTGTGAAATAAAAATTACCATAATATTTGAGCTGACTAAAACACTTAATAACATTAACCTTGTCCGGGCATCATATCGCAAAACTGTGATGTTTTTATATCTCGGAAATGCTTCAAGATGGCGGCCGAAGAAAAACAAATTTTTCACGAGAGTGCGAATATATATTGGGTATGTTGAATAGAAGCACTTTACCTACAATTAACCACACAAATCATTGTTGTAGAAATTATTTCATCTTTTATACTATTTCTACTATACCATATGAAAAGATTCAAATCTGTTTGTCGACAAACTAAGACAACTTGTCCTAAGTCCCAAACAGTAGTTTTGAGATATGAATCACTTCAGTAATTTTGTATGCACTTTAAGGACAAAAGTAAGGGTGTATAGTTTTTGAATTGTTGCCAAAAATTATGATACATGAGTTAATTGTTTTTTTATTGCATAGTATAATGTCGAAATAGTAAAACTTATCTTAGTAGGGCAGAATAGATATAAAAATAAATCAAAGGTAAATCATAGGGAAGAAACATCAGCAGATGGGAAGCTTTAAGGTGAAAGAGAACTATTATTATAATAAATTGACAATGGAATAAAACATTCCTGCGGTAAGATGAAAATCCTAAAGTAAACAAGGCTTCTATTTATTAAATACATAAAAATAATAAAACAAACGTTACCAACATAATATTTAAATTACCAAAGCAATATTTTTTCCATTTATCGAAATGTCCTAAATAGAACATACAGTCTAAAAACCCCCTGCGGGAAACCTAATACAAGCTGGAAGGTTTTCATTTAATTCTCATAAGCAGACTGTAACGTGATTATAACTATTCGCTATAACCATTGGCTTTAAATAGTAAAAGCCAATGCTATAACTTACATATGAAACATGATTATTTACAGGGTGTACAAAGTTAAATGGGCATTATTGCTATTTTTTGTTATTGGGGTTACGATTTCGGTTAAATTATGAAGACTGAGTATTGTTATCACCATAATTATGACGGTGAAAGCAAAAAATTAATTGAGTTAAATGTTGACGAAGTGTTTTTCGAAACAGCAAACAGGTGAAATGTGTAATTTTTAATTTTCAGTCTAGTTACCTAAGACAGATAAAGCTTATAACTAGGTTGTAAAAATAAATGCTATTGCAAATATTACAACAATAAATAAACAAAATAATACTAACTGTATCATCTTCAGTATACAAATTCTATTTTAAAACCACTAAATAACGTAAGTATGTATTAAATAAAGAAGTGTCTATTTTAAAGAAATATTGGAGATCATTACCTCCATGTTGTATGCAAACCGGAGACCTCTGACGTACATTTCTTGTAATATTTAACAACATTTTGCTTCCAATAACAAGAATCACATCGGTGATTTTTTGCCTCATCAACATTTTGATACCTCTTTGGGTTAACTTAATTTTTGTCTCCATAAAAAGGAATCTAATGGATTTATATGCCCCTGTCTTTGAAAATGTCCCTTCTGAAACTTTCGAGATTTGTTTCAAAGTACGCTAACACGGTTGTTTCCGTTTCTTCACTTCCAGAGTTATTCGTTTTATCGACTTTTTAAATATATAGACCTTAGAGCTTTCGTTTGTGGATGTTGGTTCACACTTAAAACCTTAGGGGAGCACGAAGTCTATGCTTGTGTCTTAGAGGGGCAGAACTGATTTGGTTAATATGGTTTCGAAAGACCACGGCCATCCATAAGCTGAATTTAATTTAAACGAAATTATCCCATTACTCTGGCCAAAATTAAAACATCAAATTTATAACTTAAAACTTTAATGCAAATAGTGAAAAAAAAAATATATACAGAAACTCGTACAAAAGAAATACTGTTCCTGTTATTACTTAAACTAGGTCTTTGTAACACTTCTCTCACTTTGCTTAATTTGACAGCAGTTATCACATACAACTTTAAGTCCTAACACTGGAACCTGTGGTGGAAGATAGATCAAAATACAAGAGTTCTAACTACACTACACCACACCTTGTTACGTTCTGGACGCGGGTTTCGCTAACCAAGTTAGCATCATCAGCAGATGATATAAACTAAAGTAACTTATCCTAACCGAGAATATTTATAGGTAAATGTGGTCACACTTGGTTATAAGCGACTGCACCGTTGTCAAGTAAACAAGTAGAGGGGACTAGAGCGAATAGGCCCTCTGTTTTTATTTAGTGCTTTCTTACCACATTTAACTATTTCTATCCTCTCAAATGCATCCAATAATCTATTATTAGATACATTTTTAATCAACTTAAGGTTATTTATTCCTATTTGGTGATTGTTTTCCAAAGCATGTTGGGCAACGCTTGACTTTTCTATTCTTTCGTATCTTAAATGTATAAATGTATAAGTAATAATAAATTTTAAAAAACTCACTTATAAGCTTAGTAATTTAGAATTTAAACAATGGTTGGATTTCCAAAGAAAAATGTTGGTAGTTATCGATGCCAAATTTTTGAAGAAAATGTGTTCACTTAAAAACAAACTGAGAAAATTGAAACCACAAAAAAAATTTTCTTTGGAAGTCGAGAATATTGTAGAAAACCTTTCTTCTCAGTCCTTTGATAATTGAGAAATCGTCCTTTTGAATAAAAGTTTGAATTTTGCAGAGCTTCCAGTAAAAAATAGTTTACCAACTATTATAGTGAATATCGAAAGTTCCATTCAATACGTGCCAGAGTCAACTAAGGGATTCATTAGAGAGGCTTGCAAAAATCAAATGTCAAAAAACGTGAGTAGTCAAAATATGTTTCTTGTAAAAACACTGAAGTTATCCAGGGACTGAAGAAAAAAGCATGTTTTTATTTAAAAGCTGACAAACGAAATAAGGTTGTTATATTAGACAAAACAGATTATTTTGAAAGAGTAGACAATTTGATTCAAACTGGTCGTTACGATTTAATTGAGAAAAACCCGTTATCAAAAATGATAACAGAAGTAAAAAGCACCTTAAAATAGTGTAAAAACCTTGTGTCCGATAAACTAAAATTCAAACTAACACATAGCAACCCACAGTTATCTAAACTGTATTGCCTTCCCAAAATCCATAAAGCTGGAAAGTCCATGTGAACTATTGTTTCAGCTGTTGAATCACCAACGTACAATATTACAAAATGGTTAGTAGAAGAATTCAGCAAATTAAATATCTCGTACGATAACTTTAAGGTTCACTTAAAAGAAGGTAAAATTTTATTATCTTTTGATGTAAGCTCATTGTTTCCTAGTGTACCCATACCACTAGCTTTAGATTACCTAAAGAAACTACTTGAAATCAATAATTTGAAGAAAGAAATTTTTAATGAATATTTGCTTCTCACAAAATTATTTATGAATCTTGAGGGAACGGAGATGGGCAATTGCGTATCTCCGTTCCTTGCAAATTTGTTTATGGGTAGATTAGAAACCCAATTCAAAAAAGAACTCAAGTATTTCCCAAGGGTGTAGTATAGATACGTAGACGATATATTTACTATTTTTGATACTAAAACAGAAAATTTGGACACTTTCTTAGAAACATTAAACAATAAATATCCTTCCATTAATTTTACGCACGAAAAGGAGAACAATGGGCAATTACCTTTTCTCGACACGTTAGTTATTAGAAATAACGATAAATTAGAATTTGATATTTATAGGAAATTTACTAATACTGATAGGTATATAATATCCGACTCATTTCATTGCCGTCAACACAAAATGGCAGCATTTCATTTCTCAACTCACAGGTTAGTTAATTTTCCATTAAGTAAAAACCGTTTTAGCAGTGAAATGAATCGGATTAAAAATATAGCTAAAAGTAATGGATATAATGATAATTTTGTACATAAAATACAACAACTCTTCAAGCATCTAAGACTCCCAATAAGTAATCCCATATGATATCAGATATACGAGAGGTCTAGAAAAAGTATTTAAAAACGTAGGTTTTAGAGTAGCCTACAAAACAGAGAACAGTTTGAAAAATCTCCTTGGAAACCCTAAATACAAAATCGACTTGAAGGAGAGGAGTGGCATCTATGAAATTAGCTGTAAGGACTGCGATCTAAAATATGTTGGGCAAACTAAACGTTCCATAAACATCTGTTTAAAAAAAAACACGTGGCACATTTAAGATACGGAAGAACAGAGAAGTCAAGCGTTGACCAACATGCTTTGGAAAACAATAATAATCTTAAGTTAATCAAAAGTGTATCTAATAATAGATTATTGGATTCATTTGAGAGTATAGAAAAAGTTAAATGTGGTAAGAAAGCGTTAAATAAA
Source organism: Kuschelorhynchus macadamiae (assembly GCA_030620095.1). NCBI lineage: Eukaryota > Metazoa > Arthropoda > Insecta > Coleoptera > Curculionidae > Kuschelorhynchus > Kuschelorhynchus macadamiae. Next base: position 419,233 of record JAUTXW010005097.1, on the reverse strand, counting down.
GACAGGGGGCCCTCTATTGCTTACTTGACAACGGTGCAGTCGAGTGCAACCAAGTGAGACCACATTTACCTATAAATGGTCTCGGTTAGGATAAGTTACTTTAGTTTATATCATCTGCTGATGATGCCAACTTGTTTAGCGAAACCCGCGTCCAGAACGTAACAAGTTGTGGAGTAGTGTGGTTAGAACTCGTGTATTTTGAAACATACAACTTTGTCGACAAAAAAACACGTTATTGTCTAAATCTTACAACTTAACATCCAACAAAAAGAACAAACAACAATCTGAAGACTAAAAAACTGTTTACAATTGCGCTGCACAGTCTCAGCACACAAACTAACTTTTTTCAACAAACATTTCCGAGAATTGACAAATATATATTAAGCAGAGAATTAATTAAACCGATATACCTTCGCGAATAAAAACAGAGACTTATAAAAATTGTAACTTAGCGAGTTACTTTAGAGCAGAGAGCGACTGCAGCGCGTTAATTCATACTACATCTTCGAGTCGACTGACTTTCTCTTTTTCTTCTTCCTTTTTTTAAAATATCAATGTTTCGGGGGTGCGTGAATCGTGTGAAACACCGAAAAATCCCACGGTTTGCTGGGTGGATTGTCTATAGGCACTTGACTGTGGTGACACAGATATTGCCGACTTGAAAGGGTAAAACATAAAAAATCAGAATAGCATAATCTAATAGAATGGACCTATCCAAATACAAAAATGTTAAATAGAAAGTTGTAGCATGTAGGGTTTTCTTGTTAGAGTTGTAGAACCATATCGAATGTTACAATAACTAATATCTATAGAAAAAATGATTTCAGAAAATTCTTAACCCTGTTTATTGACTATGTTTACAGTTTTCGCCTATTAAACATACCATACATCTAAGAGAAAAGCAAACGAGAAAAATATTAACTTAAAACACTAATTAAACTTTATTTTTCCCGTTTATGAGGTGTCCTATCTTCTCTCTTCAAAAACCAACAGTAGTCACCCATCATGGTTGGATCCCATCATCCTTGAACAATCAAATCAAATGTGGCTCGCCGGAACTGGGATCTGTAATAAAAGTGGGATCGGTGCACTGTTCTTTTGAGCTGCCTGATGATGCGTTATCTCCATTATCTCCCAAATCAAATGCTTGCCAATTTAAACGCGCAATCGGCACTGGCAAATTTGCATTATGAGGAACAGGTAGTATAGCAGATTGCAAATTTGGATATTCTATATTGTGTTTTTCCTTTTTGGAATAACCTTCAGTCGTTGTCAGGCAAAAATAACAATCATCAGAATGATTGGTGGGTTCTCGCCATACTATTGAAACTGCAAAAGGCATACTTTTTCTCTACAACTAACACAGCACACATGAGGAGCCCACCGCTTATCTTGATCCCCAATTAACACACCAAAATATTTAAAGTAGTCTTTTTTTTACATTTTCGGAAAACGGCCGGGCTTGTGATTTCACCAAAAATTCTTCACAGATATAACAGAATTTGCCAAAAGAAATTTTGCAACTTCGGCGCGTTTGACTCGACATTCTCGTCTTCACATACACTTGCTTATCGATACCCAGAGAACCACTCAATTCGAAACTCAACAGAAGATTGATGTTTAACGTTTACTTTATGTCTAATGTTGTAAACAACCCAGTATAGGTAATTCTTCGGTTGTAAAATGTACCCATTTTAGCTACCCCACAATAAAAATGTTTACCTGGGAATATAAAAGGTTCTAAAGGCTATTAAAACATGGTACGTATTAGGGCTTTCCGAATATTTTTTTTATTATTGGGAGGGTATTTCCATTGTAAAAATAATGAGCTGACCTGTGTTAGAAAAATCTTGTCGGCCAGTGTAATTAGACAAACTAACTTTAAGAGACCGGTTGACATTAGATTTTACTGAAGTCCACGCCTGCTCTACGCGCCTGCTGCTTGTTCTATTTGTCACTAGATTGAAATTAAAAGTTGTCCAAATAAATGAAAAGAAACAGAAGTTTTTCTTTGTTAACTGTCACTTATTTTATTTTTGCACTAGGCGTGACTACACTTTCGTACTACTAGTAGTTAGGTATATATACAGACGAAAATTCTTAGTATGATTAGGGAAAACCAACTGTACATTTTTTATGGCCAAAAAGTTTTAATAGGGTGGTATTTCCAACATCTGTTTGCGAATTTAAAATGTTAACATTTGGGTCTTTATGATGTTTATTTATAAATTTCTATTGCTTCTAAATAATCCAATTTGCGACTTTTTTGTTCATAATGTAATACATCTAACTTATTTATTTATTTATGTAAAGTTTCTATGAAAGGGTTGGCAAAATGAGAATGTTTTTTTTTAATAAATGACAATTAACAAAATAAAATTAGTATGTAATGGACGACTCCATTAAATCTTCAAAAGTTGTCCGTTAAAAAAATTTTTTTTACGAATTTCTAACGAATAATTCACTCAGTTTTTTTAGCAATGGTGCTGATGTAAGTTTAATTACCCTGTAGAGGGTATAAACTAGCAGAAAAATTGAAATTTACTACTCATAAAATTTATTTTTCTATTTTGCAGTCATAAAGGCAAGACGTCTATATGCAAAGTAATGTCATAATAGCCCTGTTTTCAACGGTAAAACATTGTTTTAAAATACAATGCCTTCAAAATGCAGAAAATAGGAAAATTGGTATAAGATACTCGTTTCATAAGGCGTTTATTTAATCTCACTCCCAGGAGCGGACTGAAGGGAAATATTGGAAGAGGGGGAAGTAATACAGTTTTTCCAACTTTCCCAACCCAGTATTTATTAAATGACAAAAAAATAAAAAATACTTAACGTATTAAAACTGTTGACTAACAAAAAAAGGAAGGAATTGGAAGCAAGGAAAATAGTTTAAATAAAGACTGCGTATTATGTTATTACTACCTATAGACTAATAAAATAAGATTTTGCTAACAGGATCAATGAAGGGGTGCCTCCTCCCATCGTGCATCGCTCCTATATGTCCGTCCCTGGTCACTGGTATATATAATCCATAAGTCAGATTGAGTAATATAGGTAAATAAATATTAGTATAAAAACAATGCAATAAAAGAAGTCCACAAATAATTGATAGACAGAACAATTTCGAAAATATAATTAAAATCATGAATGTACAATATATATATATTTTTTTTGACTTTGCACTTAGTGCATACAGCCACTACCTAAAACCAAATAATGATAATATCACTCTCACCATTCATACATAAACCAAACAAAATAGACCTAACCCAATCCATATATAACGAAACATGTAAAGACGGGGACACTCGCCTCATGCTACAGGGGTTAATCTGAGCGACTTTTTAAGTTACACAACACATGATAGGACCACGGATTATTAGGTTATTATTGGGAGACAATAGGATAATCAAAGCCCTACAACTTACGCTCATACAATCTTACAAAAGTAATAAAAATTCTCGATATATTTCTATCTTTCCTTGTTAGTGATAAAATCACCTCAGCGTTAATAAGAAGACTGTTTAGTCTCGCAAATTCCTGGATAATATAATCGGATGCTACCCGGTTATGTTGGCAATTCAAAAGCCAGTGATGACATAATCAATACTTGAATTGTCGCATGTACATAGAGGACTATCAGCAAGACCTTAAATTGCCATGCCCAAACATGGCTCTTGCAAAAGTAATATAGCAAGGCCTATTTAAGGTACCCTCTTGAATACTTGGTCTGCTTACTAAGGATTTGTTGACTCTGGTGTAGTGATTGGGGTTATTAACTGCGTAGCTTGCATATTGTTCTTTCCAAAATTCTTTGACTCTATCCTTTATTTTGGAGAAGATATCGTAGTATTGCTGACCTAATATAGGAGTACCCTCCTGAATTGCCTTTATAGCAAATGAATCAACCTTGTCGTTGCCAGAAATACATGACCTTTTACATATACAAAATGTGGGAAAATATGTCAGCAACTAGAGGATTCTTATAGAGATTTTTCAACCTATTATTGAGATGACATAGAATCTGACAAAATTATATAGTCATTTGTATTATGTTGCTCATGATTATAGTAAACATGATTCCAAGCTTATTTTAAAGCATATAGCTCTGCTGTGAATATCGAAGAATTTGTATTTAATTGAAAACTTCCAACAAAATTATTTGAAGGGCTATAAAAAGCATATCCAACACCATGTGGTATTTTAGAACCATCAGTATAAATAGCTACGGCACATGGACGGTTCACCATTATGTCATTAACAATTGCCTCATTAATCCGGCCAAATCCAGTATACTTGGGGAAAATGACGTCAACGTCACACAACAGTGACTCGAAATCAGCTGCAAAGAAGGGAAGTCTATCACTGGTATTAATGTTTTGAAAATGAACTATGGTATCAGTAAATGCGCATCAGCCAATGGAGGCAAATTTTTGTGAACCCAATAGCTAGAAGTCAAATTATCCGTCGCCAATCTGGCAATCTTATTTAACAGAAAGTCGTTACCTAGGAACTTGTTTTTAATAAGAAATTTACCAGACAAATATTATCTACTTAAATATAGGGGTAGTTCGCCAGACTCTGCTAATAAAGCTTGGGTTGGAGTTGAACAGAAGGCTCCCATTACAATTCGAAGAGCTTTATATTGAAGACGATCGACCCTGGATAACCTGGAGTTGGTTGCTGAACCATAAAAAATAGATGCATGATCAATTGTTGATCTAATATAAGCCCTATAGTATTAAAAATGAAACACGCTTGTTGAATTTCCAGCATAGACTAATTTTATTAATAACTATATAAGAGAAAATTATCAATAAACATTTCTGCTGATGTGTTAAAATAATATCGCCTATATAAAGTACAGTGGCGCAACAACAAACAGCATTTTGGGTTATACAATTTCAACACTCCCACTAACACAAAATGACGATCAAAAATTTACTTTAATGGGTGTGTTATACCCAACAAATTCAAAAACTTATAATGTTTAACTGATGCCAAACTCTTTGTAAGAATATCGGCTGGCATGTTTGCTATATCTAAATACTTAACTTCTACTAAGTTATCAGAAATTGCATCCCGAATAAAATGATGACGCGTGTCGATGTGTTTTGTCCTCTTATGGTACATTGAATTAGCAGACAATTTAATTGCGCTCTGATTGTCATTGAATATTCTAATACAATTAACAACTTCTGTTAACTCAGCTATTAAATTTCTTAAGTAAATAGCCTCTTTTGTAGCTTCTGAGACCGCCATGTATTCTGCCTCAGTGCTTGATAGCGCTACAGTCTTTTGTTTTCTACATTCCCATGATATTACGGAACCACAAAGTTTAAAACAATATCCTGTGTATGATTTGCTATCATTCGAGTCTGCAGCCCAATCTGCGTCAGCAAAACCTTCTAATTCCGTATTATCTTTACAAAACTTTAATCCATAATGCTTAGTGTGTTTTAAATATCTTAAAACGCGCTTAGCTTGTTTCCAGTGAGTTTCGTCGAAACAATTATTAAATTGACTCAGATAACTTACCGAAAATGCTATATCAGGTCTAGTCAAAACAGCGAGATACATCAAAGAACCGATCAGTTGCTGATATGGCAATTCCGTATTACATAATTTTTCTGTTTTTGTAAGATTTACATTGACTTCCATAGGCGTACAAACAGTCTTGCAATCCAACATATTAAATCGTTTTAAAAGTTGATTTATATATTGCTTTTGATCTAAACAAATCGTTTTCTTGTTTTTATCAATACTAACTCTCATACCGAGACATTGCTTAACTTGCCCTAAGTCCTTAATCTTAAAATGTTGCCCTAACTCAAGTTTTAAATTATTTGTTTCGATCTTATCATTGGAAAAAATAAAAAAATCATCAACGTATACTGTTATAAAAGTCAACAAATTACCTCTGCTCTTAGTAAACAAAGAAGGTTCATGATCAGATTTCTTATAACCTAAATTCTTAAGATCAACGTCAACTTTTATGTGCCATGCCCTAGCAGACCGCTTAAGTCCATAGATAGCTTTATTCAATTTCAAAATTTTATTTTTATCATGAGTTTTAAATCTCTCTGGTAACATCATAAAAACATTTTCTTCTAGAATGCCATTCAAAAAAGCGGTGGTAACATCTAAATGTATGATATCTAATTCTAATTTCACAGAAAAGGCTATTAACAATCTAAGGGTGGAATGTCTTACAACAGGTGAAAAGGTTTCATCAAAATCGATACCTGGTTTTTGGGAAAAACCCTTCGCAACTAACCTAGCACGGTACCGCACTTTGTTTTCACAATCAATTTTCTTTTTAAACACCCACTTGCACTGCACAATTGTCTGTTCTTGAGGAATGTCAACCAGCTCCCATGCTTGGTTTTCCTCGAAAGATTGCAGCTCTTCTTCCATTGCCCTTCTCCACTGGTCACCATCAGGTTGTGATAAAGCCTCTTTAACAGTTTCCGGATCAGTGTTCACATCAGAATTTTGTGAGTAAATGCAACTAAAACCATTTTCAAAATTTCTTGGTTTTCGCACTCTCTCAGATCTTCTTAATATAATAGGAGCCTCTTCATCAGGAGACGAATCATCACTGTCATTACTGACAGCATTCTCCCAAAGTTCACCTGAGCTATTAGAGAGTAAGTCATCCTCAATTATTCCATTTGTAACATGATCTCCCACTGGAACTGATATTAGGTCATTATTATCTGCTTCTGTGTTTGCTATACTGTTCACCATGATGTTCTCTTTATGTTTGATATTTTCCATTATGGTCACATCTCGACTCGTAAATATTGTATTTTTCGTAGCATTATATACTCGATAACCTTTAATTTCATCATCGTACCCTACTAAAATACATTTAACAGCCTTCTTGTCCCAGTTTAAGCGTTTTTCTTTGGGAACATGTACCATTACTGTGCTGCCAAAAAGTCTGAGATTTTTCACATCAGGCACCCTGCCTGTCCACAGTTCGAATGGAGTTTTATCAATTCCAGAAGCTAATGACCGGTTTCGTAAATACACTGCAGTGTGAACTGCTTCTGCCCAAAATTTCTGTTCAAGGTTCGCATCAAACAGCATACACTTAGATTTTTCAACTACAGTCCTATTTATCCGTTCTGCCATTCCGTTTTGTTCAGGCGTATATGGGTTTGTTTTTTGATGGATAATTCCACAGGTTTTTAAAAATTTGTCTAACTCCCTTTTACAAAACTCTCCCCCATTGTCTGATCTCAAGATCTTAATCTTTTTGCCTTGTTGATTTTCAACCATGTTTTTAAAATTTTTGAAACAATCAAACACTTGGTCTTTTGTCTTTACAAAATAAACAAAAACCATACGGCTAAAGTCATCCTCAAAAATTATGAAATATTTTGTTCCTCCAAAGAGACACAGTGTTCATTGGACCACATACATCTGTATGTACTATTTCCAAAATATCTTTAGCCCTGTGACCCTTATTCTTAAATGGTAATCTAGGTTGTTTACCCTCGCAGCATATTTCACAATTTTTCTGCCCTATATCTAGAACACCTGGATAATTAAGTCCCTAGACAATACCATCCTTCATTTTATTCAGGTAAGCACTATTAAGGTGCCCAAAACGACGATGCCAAACTTCTCCTGAAATAACCGATTTCGTCGATAATAAACACGTATCAACAGTCAATGTGTTTAGCTTATATACCCCATCTTTTAAATCAGCTGTTCCAACTAAATTATTTTGGTTATTGAAAATCTGACAGCGATTATTCATAAACTTAACAGTGTTACCATTTCTTATCAGTTGACTTACCGATAATAAATTCGTTGCCAATTGGGGAACACACAACACATTTTTAACAGTTATTTCGTAACTATCACGTCCAACAACAGTCGTTAAATTTACATCACCCGAACAAATAACAGGAACATTTGTCTTATTAGCCACCATTTTTTGTGATATATTCGCTGAGCTTTCTATATTCTCCAGCCACTCTTTATTTGCAGTCAGATGTACACTAGCACCAGAGTCAATATACCAATCGAATTTATTGAATGATCCGTTCAGAAAAACTACACAAAAAGCGTTTGAAGTCTTCTGTTTACCAGTATCTTTATTATCCTTATTCGGGCATTTATTCTGAAAGTGTCCAATTTGTTTACATTTATAACATTTTATCTGTTTATTGACATTCGCGCCCGATTTCAGATTTTTATTAGCGTTTCGGTTGTCACGCCAATCCTGTTTACTGGCAAACGCACTTCCACTGCTACTGACATCTATTTCCATACCCAATAGTTTAGTTCTAATCGAATCCGTTGTAATGGTAATCCCTGAGTGTTCAATTGCCATAATCATGGGTTGAAACTTATCTGGCAATCCGGCTAACAAAAGTGAACCAATCCATTCATCATTAATATCGAAACCTGTACCTCGTAGATTCTGGCCTGTTTCGACAACTTGATTGACATATTTTGTCATAGAATCACAATTTTCCAAACGCAAGGAAATTAAACATCTTAACAAATTAATCTTTCTTGCAAAACCCTTATCGTCAAACAACGCCTTCAATTTATTCCATAATTCTAAAGTCGTTTTTGCATCTTTAATATGAACATAAAGTGACGTGTCAATTGTTAAGATAAGTTTTGCCTTGGCCTTGGCGTCATCGTCAGCTACAACTTCTGATATGCATTTAGATAGACCCTCTAAAACCAGATAGTTCTCCACAGCAAACGCCCAATCCCCATAGTTCTCTCGTCCTTTCAATCTTGGAACATTAACTATATAATTACCAGCCATTCTTGTGCGATTACTCGGAAATTAAACTAACAAAACACGATATCAAATTTCGGAGGTTATCAATGGGCTTCGCGACGGCCTGGGCCCATAACCTATTAAAAATGAAACACGCTTGTTGAATTTCCAGCACAGACTAATTTTATTAATAACTATAAAAGAGAAAATTATCAAGTAAGCATTTCTGCTGATGTGTTAAAATAATATCGCCTATATAAAGTACAGTGGCGCAACAACAAACAGCATTTTGGGTTATACAATTTCAACATATAGAACATTAATGCTAGTTTTGGTCCGGCGGGCGCCCCAGTGCCGCCTAGTGCTAGCTTTTAATATATTTAAGCCTTTCTCACTTTTGGTTATAATATTATTTATATGTTCTTCCCAGGTAAGCTTTTGATCCAATATAACGAGAACTACTTTTTAAAAGTGCTTATCAAACACATTCTAAAAAATATACAAAATATAATCAAGACAAACGAAAAACATATCGAGGTCGGCCGAAGTATGTTTTATTAATCTATACATAGCACACAATTGCTACAGACGGATTAATTGATTGAGTAGACGGCCCTGTATTTCAGTTATCGCTTCTCTCTAATTTTGAATTGTATTATTGGTGATAAACTAATAAATTCAGGTAACTTATCAAAAGAACTATGGCCCATAATGATACTATTATATATTACTATTATGCAGTTCGCTCCAGTATTTAAAAAATGTTTGTTGTGCTAATTAATATCTAAGTAATTGACGCTCTGAAGGTCAAGAAACTTAGATAATCTAAAATTTTTAACCTTCAGGGCGTCAATTACTTGAGTTAGGTTATTGTGAATTAACGACTGCTAATTGATGTTACGTAATGGGATTTTAACCAAATTGCAGTTCTAAATTGACCATATAATTAAAATATGCTGGTTAAGACCTATACGGTTCTTCCAACCAAAATATAATCTACTAATAAAATGAAGGATGAATCCTTATACGAACAATAAAAATTAACCCGCTCTTCAAGTTCTAGTTGCAAAAACTTGCACCTTTGATATGTCCAATTTATATTTAGCTGTAATTTATTTAATTGTTTAAATTTTGATGGACATCATTTTACCGAATTTGCTAAATATAAATATTTTTGCCAATGAAGTAAAACAGTATGGTCCCAGCACATTTCGTATGGGAAATGGCTTTCAGTCAATTCTCTGAAAATTTAATGTTATAGTTCTCGACCTCCTGATCAAAAGCACTCATGGCCACAACTTAATCCTGCCTCTAGTTTTTTATATACAGGGACTCAAAGTTGAAATTTTGCATTTTTATGTATATTTATATATCATTTAAATAGGATAATGGCTTAGAATATTTTTGACTAGAAGCTAAGGTAGGTGTTAGTAATAATAAACTTATACAAGCTGTAGTTGTTTTTAAAAATCCGGAAATTTTTGATTCATATTCGGCTGCACCTACAACACTAAAATTCCAAAAGCTGCATTACACTCAAACAAACAGATTTTGGGGAATTTTTGACATGTTTATTAAAATTAAATGAAAATTAAATAATTGTAACAAAAGTTTATGTACAGGGTGTCCAGATTTGGTTGCAAAAGCAGGGTATCTCGCTAATTTTTAAAGATAGAACCTTGCGGTTTTCACGAACCTGAGCTAATTTTTTGTGAAACTCATGAAGCCGTAAACAAAATTTTCATAGCCTTTTTCGTTTATGAGATACAAGGCGAAATAGAAAATTTTGCATTTTGGGACCCCCCTCGTATCTCGGTTATCCTTTAACTTAACGCAAAGGGAAAAAATTGCTGCTTATGCAGTTTTTTACGCTGGATCCAGTGGCGTAGTCATGTTTTTCATTTGAGTTGTTATTTTTTAGATATGACCCAAAGTTGTGTTTTTTTAAATGGGACACCCTGTATATTTGTCCAGAAATTGATTTGTCCTTTTAAAAGCTTCTCAAAAATATATAATAGTATGGGTCTATTTTAATAAACAATAACAAAAATCCTAATTTTGATAATTATCATCCCAAATTTTGCAGTAAGCCATGCAAAACAATGCTGCCTTTTATTTAAAGTCGTTAACAATATCTACGTCCTAACAATAAATCAAAATAAATATGTAATTAAATCTATTTATTAAAATATGTATTGATAATTTCGCACCAAAAAAGTACCACCTACCTAGATTTATGTAACACAAGAACAAAACAGTAATAAATTATTATGTAACAAGCCCTTCAGCAAAAATCAACTATCGTATAAGAACTACAGTAACCAAGGAAATTAAAAGAACTGTTCAAACTGATTTCCATTTTGTTCTATGCATGCTTCGCACAATTTTCGTATTCGTTTGAGGGAATTAAGCAAAATAACGGGATGATTTTGTTAATAGCGAAAATTTTCTCTTATCGCATTACCTAAATCTTGGACATTATCGTAGTGGTCTTTGTAAATTCTATTTTCCAGATATCCCCATAGAAAGAAATCTAAAATCGACAAATCTGGGGACCTAGGGGGCCATCTTATAGGTCCCTTTGTTCCGATCCATTGATTGGTAAAATTATTGTCCAGAAATAATCTCGTCATTCCAGAATTGTGTGCAGGAGCACCGTCCTGTTGAAAATAAATTTCGTTAATTTGCGCTGGAGGAACATCGTCAAGTAATTCAGGTATAGCTGCCTCTAAAATTTCTATATAGCGATTGGCTGTTAGATTTCCCTCAAATATATAAAATTTTATATGTCTTCCTAATATGAAGCAGGACACATTTAGTTCAAACCTGCCCTTCTGTCTTCTGGGAAATATTTGGTGTTGATTTTCCTGGGACCAGAATCTACTATTGTGTCTATTGAGTATACCAGAAAAACTGAAATGTGCTTCGTTTGACCATGTAACCTTCCTTTTAAAATCTCTAACCATATCGCATCTTTCTCGAAACCAATTGCAGAAGACTACCCGACGCTCTGCATCCCCTGGCTGTAAGTGCTTCACGAGCCTAAATAAAAATTAAGCAGAAGTATTTCAACATACCTAAAAATTAACCAGCCGCTTCAACATTTTCATTACTTAATATAAAACAAGCTAACATATCGTACTTTTCATAATGTTCGAAAGTTTGGTTTTCTTCCATAATAATGCAAATATATTTTTACACAATAAATAAATACAAAAAACTAGCGCTATATTTTATATACGCGTACAAAATTGGGAAATGTCATTTGCTTCCAAGAAAACAAAAGAAAACGGCATCGTTTTGCATGGCCTACTGCAAAATTTTGGATGATAATTATAAAAATTAGGATTTTTGTTGTTGTTTATTAAAATAGACCCATATTATTATATATTTTTGAGAAGCTTTTAAAAGGACAAATCAATTTCTGGACAAATATACAGGGTGTCCCATTTAAAAAAACAAAACTTTGGGTCATATCTAAAAAATAACAACTTAAATGAAAAATATGACTACGCCACTGGATCCAGCGTAAAAAACTGCATAAGCAGCAATTTTTCCCTTTGCGTTAAGTTAAAGGATAACCGAGATACCAGGGGGATCCCAAAATGCAAAATTTTCTATTTCGCCCTGTATCTCATAAACGAAGAAGGCTATGAAAATTTTGTTTACGGCTTCATGAGTTCCACAAAAAATTAGCTCAGGTTCGTGAAAACCGCAAGGTTCCATCTTTAAAAATAAGCGAGATACCCTGCTTTTGCAACCAAATCCGGACACCCTGTACATAGCTGACATTAGACTGACCATGAATTTCAATACACAAGTTTTGTAACGCGTTATATTATCTGAAAATCAGGATCATTACTTTATTGCTGGAATATTTAATACACACATATTTTAAGTATCTAACAAATATTATCATTAAATGCAGCTTTAATAATTTTAATAATTAAGAATAAAGTAATACAAGGCGTTTCATTAAATTTAAAACCAACTATGGTGTTATAGTTACGTCAGATTCACCTAACTTTTCATAATAATTCCTCAGAGTGTGATAATATAAAAAAATCGGTAAATTTCTTTTACTCGGAACTTTTCCTCATTATGAATATTTCCTTATATTAGAAATAGTTATGTGTGAACCAATTCAATTCAGTACATAGTTATTTAGGAACACATATATACTGTCTTATCAGATATTTTTATTGGACGCCATTTTGTTCCAATATATTGGATCCCTACCACTATTTTATCACTTTCAAACTACGCCACATTTGATTTTGGGCATAATTTAAAATTAATTCAATAAGTAGTTTTTACATTGATACACACCGCGATTTTGTTACGTTTTGTTGAATTCGCACCGGTTTATCCTTATATCATATTTAATTTTTCTCCAAAATTTACAATCAATTGAATAAGAAGACTTTTTAACGTAAATTTTTTTAACATGTTGTTTGGCCGCCATTTCGTTCCGCTATCTTGAATTCGTAACATAACTTTACCAGCTTAACTCTATATCACGCTTAAAGCCGACAGACGGACCGACAAACAGACAGAGAAGATATGTGGAACCTGCGAGGGTGATTTTTTCAGATTACAAACGTTTTATTTGGCCGCCATCTTGAATTAGTCCCACACTTTCACTAGTTCATCTCTATAGTTATGACAAATAATTTGAAATCAGTTCATTAAGTAGTTTTTTCAGGCTGAATTTTTAAATACTTTAATAAGCCGCTATTTTGTTGCGCCATCTTGGATTGATACCAAAATGTTACCACTTGATTCCTACGTAATACTCGATTTTTGTGCAAAATTTGAGATACATTGGATAAGCACTTTCTTACTAATAATTTTTTTAACATTTCACTAGGCCGCCATTTTGTTTTACCCTAATGGATTTTTACCAAAGTATTACCAGGTTATTCCCATATGACCCTTAATTTTTGACCAAAATTTAAAGTCAATCGGGTGAGTAGTTTTTAGCTATGCTGCGAACAAACAGACCGACAGACTGATGGAATCGAGAAAACATGTTCTTCGTCATCTAGTCACACTGAAACGTTAAGATCTGTAAAAATCTCGGGGGGTGATTTTTTCACGATTATAATAGTTCCCAAAAATCTCCAAAATGTGCGGTCATTGTAATTACAATTCGAAATGGCTGTAGTTAGTGTGACAAAACCCAAGAAAATATAAATGTATATTCACGGGGTGTTTTATAGAGAAAAAGCACCCTGTAAATAAAAAAGTATAATATTTAGCACCCATGCTCATAAGAAAATATTAATTAAGAATCATGTGAGGATAAAATACCTCATTTAAGAATTTTTATTCTCATAGTTTTGAAACATTTACGAATGGCCATCACTTTAAATTGTGTAATGTTAATGCCTCCATAATTTGAGGATATATTAGGATTGCAAAATCCTTTCAAAAGATGTGCTACTCGACCTCTTTTTTCCATTAATTTTTTTGAAAAAATTTTGACTAGATCAAACAATAAAAGGAGACCCATTCAAGTGACACACGGTATATGTGTTAACTAAATATCATATTTTTTTTTCTTTTTAATAATGTAAGGACGTAGCCGATGCACGCATCGGACAAGTGGCCCTTCTGGAACGTACACTACAGAATGCTAAACATTCCAAATGGTACGAATTCGCAAATAACGTCAAAAAAGTATCAAGTCAAATAACCCCGGGACAAACAGGTAAATAAAAAAAAGGATATACGAGGATAAAACGGTTTCAGGTCGAAAAGTAACATAATACACAAATATAACAAAATTACATAGAATCGACGTGAACAAGAACAAACACAAAACCAATCCGCTTAACTGCCTTTATAGCTGCAAAGTGCTGAGCTTAAAAATGTCATACTCCGGAAAGTGATGATTGTATTTGCATACTAGTCGGTCAAGAAATGCGCTAAGCCCATAATTTATACACTGGTATCTTTCTAAAAATAGTTGACATTGTCTCGTTTTCCTAATAGGAACCAAAAATGAGATCGACTCCTACAATATTTCACAGACAATCTCTCCGTTGAGCAATTTGTGTAGAAAAATAAGAAGTGCCTTCTTTTTTCGAAACTTTAGGGTTTGCAGGCCACAAAGAAGAGCTCTTGTATTATATGTCAGACCTTGATATGGAAAATTAAATTTATTTTGCAAATCTATTTTGTACTTTTTCGATTTTGTCAATGTGACACTGATATGAAGGACTCCATATTGCAGAACAGTATTCCAAAACGCTCCTAGCCAATGAGTTATAAAGACACCCAATTACTTCATTATCAGTTACATGCTTTGTATATCGTTTTATAAAGCCCAGTCTAAAACCCTTGAGTACAATGCTATCAATATGCAGATTAAAAGTTAAAATTTTATTAAAAATAACACCCAGATCGGTGAAAGAAGTAACAACTTCAAAATGTACATCATCTATGAAGTAAGTGAAGTGCATGGGATTAATGCGTTTATGGAAATGAAGCACTACATTTAGAAATATTAAGATGCAGATAATTAGTGTGGCACCATCTGACTAGCCTTTCAATGTCAGACTGCAGTGGATTAGAGTCAGAGGAACCCGGTGAAAAGAATTTAAATTCATCTGCATATAATAGACATTTAGACATTTTAAAACAAGACACTATATCGTTTATAAAGAGTAAAAATAAAATTGGTCCAATATGTGAACCCTACGGAACACCCGACGTTACAACAACATTCCTGGAAACTGAGCCAGACAAGTTGACCTGCTGACGACGATTAAACAAATATGATCTGATCCACTCCAGATAGTTTCCACAAAAACCAATTTGCTGCAATTTCCATAATAGAAGCTGATGGCAAACACTGTCAAAAGCTTTAGATATGTCATTTTAAATGACATCAATCTATTCGACAGCCTTAACCGATGTTATTAAGTAATTCTAAAATATTGCAAGATTTGTAGTCGTTGAGCGACCCCGATAAAAACCATGTTGCATACTCGTAATGTAGTGTTTTAATGATTCAAAGGTATCACCGGTGATAATTGCCTTAAATAGCTTTGATATGTGTGAAAGTAAAGAAAAATACCTCTATAATTATTTAAAGATTGGCAGGAGAATAGAAAACTTCCAAATTTCAAAAAGGATCCTAGGTTGAAGGATCTCTGAAAGATTATACACAGAGGCTGAGACAATGACTGACAACATCTTACCAATAGAATAGTGGGGATTCCATCTGGACCAGCCTTCTTGGAGAGATCAAGGCCCGTCATTTTATTACAGGTTTCTGCCTCGGTAAAACAATACGTTGATAGTAATTTTCCCGAACAACTTATGGGACCAATCTTAGTAAAATCCAAATTGGGGTGGTGAGAATAGCAGGACTGAAAGTGAGTAGCAAAAGCATTAGCGATGTTATTTGAACCAATAAATTCCTCACTTTTATTACTCATGACATTGGGCAAACTCCTTCTCCCTTCTTAAGTTACGTACAAATGTCCAAAAATATTTTATGTTTTCTGGGATAAGTAATTCAGTTTGTGTCACATATATAAGATAACACATATCAGTTCGAAGTTTAACCTCACGTCGTATGTCAGAATATGCTAAATAATCGACATGTTGTTCAGTTCTTTTATATTTTTTGTAAAGGCGATTCTTTTGCACAATAAGCTTTCTTAAAGGAGGGTCAAACTATTTTGGATATTTACTATAAACAACGATCTTCATGAGAACATATCTATTAATACCCTGGAAAAAAACCTCATAAAAACACTCAACCATTCTGTCCATGTCCGATTCAGTCGATAAGAAAGACCAGTCATACTGCTTATAAAAATGATTTAAGTTGGAGAAATTTGCTTGATGAAACTGATAAACACTCACTTGATTGTAATTTTTAATTGGCGGAACATATTTAATTTTGTGCTTCACTTCAATCGCTGGATGATATGGGTCAATATTTACGAGTTGAAAATCAGAAGGTGAAATTAAAACACTAACGAAGTCATCAGCAATTGTTAGATTTAAAATTATGCCCATGTGATTACGTAATGAATTCCATTACTGCAATTCAAGAAAACTCATAGACAGAATAGGAGTTTCGGAAGCCCAGGATGGTAAAGATTCTGGAACCAGGGTATCGTCCTCATAAATCCAATCCACCGAAGAAAGGTTAAAATCACCGAAAACAAAAAATGTTTGGCAGTTAAACCTATTTCTCAGTGGCTCACAGGTATTACAGAAAGTCTGGTAACACTCCTGGTTTGAATTAGGAGGGAAATATACACATCCAAGAACCAAACTGGTACCGCTTGCTCGCACAAGAACCCAAATATCATCAAATTCAACATGAGCAGGAGTAGTAATTACAGATACCCGAAAAAGCAGGAAACCGCAATCAACACGCCACCGGCGGCGCGATGACAACCCAGCACTTCATAATTCCTATCCTTTCAAAAATCACATATTTGTTATTAAATATTTCGTTGCTAAAAATATCCCCATTAAGCTCGTTGAGAAATATTAAATCATAGTCGCAAGACATAACACTACTAGAAATGTCATCAGTTTTGATACGTACTCCCCCTGACGTTCCGGTAAAACATAACGGGTTTACCAACATCAACAGACGATTTCGTTGCCTGTCTTCGTTCAGTCCTATAGGGTTCAGTTATAGTATTGTTGTGACCCCATTATTTAATAGTCATTTTATTTGTGAATAGTCTTAAGTATTATATATTCATTAGTCTAGAGATAGTTTGACACGTAAATGCAATATTTAGACATACATTATATTTCGGCGGAACCTTCCGACAAAAGCTGCTTTAATGGTCGTTTATTGCAAGGGAAATTCTAAGTAAACAATATGTATTTTAAATTCTACTTCAAATTCTATTTTATGCACGTTCTTCCGCCCCAAATATTATTATACCCGAAAAAACCTATCATAAACTCATTTACACTATGTCGGTAAAGCTTGGGAAGGTTCAGCTATAAAAACATTAAAAGAAACCATTGTAGTACAGTAAGCAGTGGCGTAGCAAATACTCTCCAAATTACTTTTATAGACACCTTTTTTAATCAATTTTACAGATACGCCACTGCATCTCAAATTAGGAAATTCATATAAAAATAAGTTTTAGGTAGTCAGTATAGAGCAGGTTTAACCTAAACAGAAGTCAACTTAGAACTATTACCGGGGTCCTAACTGGACACTGGCTAGTGAAATATTACCTGCATAAGATTGGACTCGACAACGATCCATACTGCAGGTTTTGTGCTGAGGTAGATGAAACTACCGAGCATCTAGTCTGTCGATGTGACGCTTTAGTCAACGCCAGACTGCTTTGCTTGGGTGACACCTATGTGGAACCCGAGCTTGTGGGACGTGCGCGACCTGAAAGGGTCCTTTCCTTTCTAAAAAGGAGTGGGCTCTTGGCCTGACACGCCTACTTGGGGGGATAGCACAATGGGCCCCAGTGAGCCTAAGTGCTGCCCTTGTCGGGCTCCCCATCTATGTCTATGTCTATGTCTATGTCTATAGAGCAGGTCAGTCATTATGTCAGTACTATATTGTCAGTAGAATTAAGTCAGTAGACACAGTAAGAGTAAAGATTTGTTAGAAGTAAGAAGTGTCCCTCTTGTACAGAAGATAATAGAGAGGTTTGAAACAAGTTGAAGTGTTTACATTTACTACCAGTGCTAATACAAAATACTAAAATTATTAAAACATAACAGTATCTTCGACGAAAAACACATTAGAAATGTTAATAGCAGGTTATAGATGTAGGTATCTAACTTTTAATTTTTGCGTTACAATCTACATTGATTTTACAGTTTTTTTTTAATAGTAAATGACGCAATAACAATATTATATAATCGATATTATCGAAATTATTAGAATAAACAAAGGGAACTATTTATTAAACACCTTGTATATTAGTATTATATTAATATAATTATATCAATCTTTGAGGAATTATTATGAAAAATCAGGTGAATCTGACATAACAGTATTCGCATAGTTTTTCTAGAATTTTATGAAACTCCCTGTATCTATGTAAGTTGAGTCTATTGACAATATGCATTCGATAATAACTAAAATGAGTCAATTTCACTGGCTATTTAAATATCCTAGCTATAAACAGATTAGATCTAGATTTTCAGATAATCCAATAGGTTATAAAACTTGTTTATTAAAATTTATGACCACTGTAATGTTAGCTATTTACAAAAATATCCGATAAAATTCTTTAATTTACATTTAATTTTAATAAATACGTCACAAATCTAGCAAAATGTTTGTTTTAGTATGGTAAAAATTTTAATTATAATATTTTAGTTACAGATGAATAGGAAAGAAAAATGATTAGATTCTGAAATACAACTTTACCCTGTATAGGTTTATTTTTACTTCTACATACATTAGCTTTTATTCAAAATTATTCTAAGAGGCTGACTTATCTGATTATATATTAAGAATTTAAAATTTAAAAAAAATAAAAAGTTGGAAAATTCAAAATTTTAACTTTGTCCCCTGTATATCAAAAACTGGCTGCAGAAAGGCTAAGAAAGCTTTTGATCAGGGGATCGAGAATTACAACATATCACATTTTCAGAAAAATTGACCGAAAGCCATTTTCGATAAGAAATGTGCGGGGTCCTTTGTTTACACTGTCGTTATGACTGCAAGAAATAAACGCAGATCTTGTTAAGTAATAAGCTAATTAAATAACAACAACAACAAAAAAATTATAAAATTGTAATTAACATCGCAAACCTCCAGCACAACACACAAACAATCAAGTTCTGTAACGTAACAGTACAGCTCTGCAGTTTTAAGTAGAAACCACAACATCTGCATTTAAGGTACTTAACAAAATCAAATTTTAAAATTTTTACTTTTTTATCATATAGATAATAGATAAGACATACAATTTTTTCTTTACTTAAATCGCTTGGGCCAGTAAATGACTGAAAACATGAAGCTAACCCTGGTACAGATCCAACTCTGTAGCAAAATACCAGTGAAAAAACCAAAACAAAAATAAATAATTATTTAATAACACAATTTTAAATTTATTGTTATTAATTATAATAAGATTAGTGCAACAAAAAATGATTGTTTACTTTCATTTATGAAAACTAATCGCCAAAACAAGTAAGGAAAGAATATTAATAATATTGAAAATATTAGCTATTAAATTAGGTCTAGATGAATTTATTTTTATAACGAAGATGCTTCATTTATTTTCTAATCGAATGGATAGGCAGAGAAAAGTGTTGTATTTAAATTTAAGATATTTTAAAAGATGAAGACGTCTTCGATTGTACATGCCACCAAATCTGCATAAAAGAACCCTTAAGTTATGCTAAGAAAGAAGCCAAAACTACAATATTGCCATAATAATAAGAGATGTAGTGCAGTGAAATATTTAGAATACCTTCCTGGAGAGAGCAAACAGTCCTATTTTTTTGTTACCACATTATTGCTTCTTTTGCACCCCACTGAATACGCCACTGATGCAGTTATCCGGCATTCATTGGCACTTTATGCTTTTTTTCGTGTAAAATGTATTTGTATTTGTGGTCTAAATTTATGTATCTGAGCTTACATTTTATTCGTTATTTTTGGTCACTTTATAAACTTTCGGTTTTTAAATGTCTTATTATATTGTTATAAAGTCTCTGTAGTTATCTCTTGTAACTTCTTAGAACTTTTTTCTCTTTTATTAGTATGTTTCACACTAAGAGAATAATACATTTTTAATTATTTTGCCTACCTTCTACCTTTCCACATACAACTTTTTAAAATTTCAGTTCGTACTTCTATTTTTATAAAAACATTATTTTGGATACAAATTATTTTACAGAAAATTGTAAAAAACACATTAAATAATTAGTAACAAACTCTGCTTTGAAGTAGGTAATTTATAACTCATCACCAGTGTTTAAAGAATATTTTGTTTTGGCTAAAGATCTTTTCTAATGAAAAGATTAAGAAAAATATGAAAGTTAATAGTCGTATATTATCAGCCTACGTGTATAATTTTTAAGTGACCAATTTTGCTATTTTAAAACTAGCTGCAACTGCTTGCATTTTTTACATACTGGAGTTAAACCACGGTTAATAAAGATTATATGGTTGGACTACGTCGTAAACCAGTGGCGACCAAACAATCGGTGCACAGGTCGATCGCCAAAGGTTTTAAGATCGACGGAAAGGTTTTTGTACATCCCGCCCCAGTGGTTTTGCTCTTACTGACCAGATGATCGCTGATTCTTCAAATGTTTATTGGTAAATCTCAACAGACAGAAGAATGACCATCCATGATGTGGACGTTCTACAGAGTTCGTCCAAGAACGTACATATTTTCTCTAACCTCCATATATAGTTTTCATGGGTTTATGTTCTCTGACATTTACTAAGAATTTAGTTTCTTTTAAGATTCCTTACTGGATGTTTTCATTAAAATATGCTTACGCTCTGTGACTCCTGCTCTATGCGGTTATGAGGACAATAATATATTTCTCTCTAACACATTATACCCTCTGTCTTTCTCTAAAAATCGGTGTGGATAATAAACACAAAATGACATTCTCCGTCCCCAGTCCCCAACAAGTTCTAAAAATCAATTATTATTCTATTATTGGGGAAAAGTGTCTTATAAACATCATTGTACATTATTTGCTACACCTAAGACATCAACATCAAAACAGGTGATTTCCGTACATTCCCGATTGACCTATTAGTCCCGTTCTGCCTTATCTTTAAATTCCAGACACTTCGATTTTTTTTGACTGATAACAGTTTTAACAAAATATTATAGTGCCTGTTTACCTACACTTAATAAATTTTGGAATCCGATAGAGAGGACAATGTTTATCTCTCTTGATTGATCATCGCACGATTCTTCTGGAAAATGGTTCTATATATAATTAACTAAAATATTTTTGTTATATAAATATATAAAAATAGTTCATAACATTTTAATCAGAAGTTAGCGTTAGCATCCACCTGTCAAACGCAATGTTTATGTACCACCGGGTGTCAAACTTTAAGGTTCGACATAATGGCTTCTAGTTTTAGAGCATAATACAATATACAATAGACTTGCCCTATGGAGAAGTGAATGTGAGAAAAACGGGATACTTAATGTCCACAAAACTTAAGGAACATGAACCAAACATTACAAAAAAACAAACTGTTCAATCTGCTGTAGCTGAACACCGGCATACCACGGGACAATACTATACATATGTAAAAGTAACCAAGAACAAAGAAATAGAAGTACGAGTTACTGTCTACATCACACGTGGAAATTGATCTTAATAAAAACCCCGTTTGAATCTATCCGAGCTCATTGTTCGGATCTAGTGAAGTGCAGATCCCTGAAGATGCCTCGTATTGTCAAAGGAGAAACGTCGGATAGAGATTTTAATTTGACAATCCCAAAAACTAAGTAAACGAAAACATGTATTTAAAATGTCTACTCAATTTTATATAAGAATACAACACATGCCAATTGTTTCGCCAAGACTGAGGCTTCATTAGATTTGAGATCTTAAATAAAAATATATATAAAAAAATTACTATTTTTTTTTTATTTTTTATAAGATCTGGCATCTGATGAAGCCAAAATTTACAATTACAATTCTTTGTAAAATAAATTAAGTGCAAATTTCAAACAAGTGTTTTCGTTTACTTAGTTAAAATGGATTTTCACCAAGCAACGGTTAGTTCTGTTTAACAATCACAAGAAATTGTACTTCCTTAATTCA
Source organism: Kuschelorhynchus macadamiae (assembly GCA_030620095.1). Taxonomy (NCBI): domain Eukaryota; kingdom Metazoa; phylum Arthropoda; class Insecta; order Coleoptera; family Curculionidae; genus Kuschelorhynchus; species Kuschelorhynchus macadamiae. Next base: position 396,693 of record JAUTXW010005097.1, on the reverse strand, counting down.
CCTGACCAAGAATCAGAACAAACGAAATTTTTGAATGGAGCTTTTATTATAAGCATCTTCGAAGTATAAACACATCTGAGGCGGACTACTGTGATGTATGTCTAATAGTCCCGTTATAACCTCATATAACGGGACTTAATTGCTACTTTGTCCCTAATAACACTTATATAGCAAGGAGTTTAAACTGATGGATCGATATGCTTTGTGAATGCAAAGGAGAAATCCATTATTTCGGTTTTACCAGAATCATAATATTGTTCGCAATCACTGAGATAAAATCTTCATTAAATTGCTTTTTTTTTACTTTGCTCTAATATGTTTATATATTTTTGTTTCACGTTACACCAACGTCACAACAAAGATACTATAAACCCTGTCTGGAACATTTCTTTAACCTTCTTAAAATAGCAACTGTCTTTTTTATTTTAGACAAACATTATAGTAATGTTAATATTGAAGTTATATTTTTAAAAACGGATTACATAAGTATCTTCACAGTTGTAGCCGCAACGTACCAAATTTTAAATTATTATAAAACACAAATAGGATGTTTTTCTGATTTTAACAAAAGAACATAATGAATAATTTGATTAGATTCATCCTGTGCATACGTGATTTTCAAGCGGTTTATTAAATATTATTACCATTTTTGTCATATAATTATCTACAACCTTATGTTGCAAATTACACTGGCCGACAAAAATTTTTTTTGTTATAACACAAATCAGTATATCATAATCTAATAGAATGGACCTATCCAAATGCGAAAATGACAAATAGAAAGTTGTAGCACGTAGGGTTTTCTTGTTAGAGTTGTAGAACCATATTGAATGTTACGATACTTAATATCTATAGAAAAAATGATTTCAGAAAATTCTTAACCCTGTGTATTGACTATGTTTACAGTTTTCGCCTATTAAACATACCATACATCTAAGAGAAAAGCAAACGAGAAAAATATTAACTAAAATAACTAACTTCTCTTTTCAAAAACCAACAGTAGTCACCCATCATGGCTGGATCCCATTGTCCTTGGTACCGAATTTCCGTTGTTCTGATATCTTGGTGAAACCTTTCATCCTGCTCGTCACTAACAGCTCCCAAATTTTTAGGAAAAAATGACAGATGGGAATGGACGAAGTGAATTTTTAATGACATTCTGGCACCATGCGTTTTATAAGCATCTAAGAGTTCGTTAACTAATTGTTCATAATTTTCATCCATATTGCTGCCTAAAAATCCTCTTACTATATTAAGAAATGAATTCCATGCTCTGAGTTCCTGCCTGGTAAGCTTTTCCGTAGAATTGACATCGTCCAGCAATTTTCTGATTTATGGCCCAATAAAAATGCCTTCTTTTGATTTGGCATCACTTAACTCAACTCAATCAACAAAAGGTATAAATTTAACATTTTGAGATCCCGGTTGAAATTCGTTTCTTTCTGGCCAAACTTTTGTTACATAATGCTGATTATTGCACGACTGTCCCATAAACAAAGAAAACAGCAATATTTTGTAAATCCCCCTGAAGTCCTTCTAAAATCACTATAACTTTTAAGTCCCCACATATCTGCCATTTATACCTATTGTAGTTTATTTTACTCAAAATCGTGCGCATATTTTCATAATTTTCTTTTATTGCAACTGAATGGGCAACTGGTATAGAGGGTTTTAAATTTCCATTATGCAATAACACAGCTTTTAAGCTATATTTAGATGAGTCTATGAATAAGCGCCACTGACGGGGATAATGTTCAATATCAGGTTCCTGCATTAAACTGTCTATATCAGTACATGCGCACAACGAATGTTCCATACTGTAGAATTCAGAAAACATAGCATTTCTTTTTCTGAAATTCGTAATTTTTGTTTCTTTGGCCAATAGGTTCCATTCCTTAAGACGGGAACCCAGAAGTTCTGACTGTTGCTTGGGTAACCCCAAATCACGCACTAATTCATTTAATTCACTTTGAACAATAAAATGTGGCTTGCCGGAACTGGGACCTGTGGTAAAAGTGGGATCGGTGCACTGTTCTTCTGAGCTGCCTGATGATGCGTTATCTCCATTATCTCCCAAATCAATAGCTTGCCAATTTAAAGGCGCAATCGGCACTGGCAAATTTGCATTATGGGGAACAGGTCTTATGGCAGATTGTAAATTTGGATATTCTATATTGTGCTTTCCCTTTTTGGAATAACCTTCAGTCTTTGTCAGGCAAAAATAACAATCGTCAGAATGAGTGGTGTGTTCTCGCCATACCATTGAAACTGCAAAAGGCATACTTTTTCTCTTTCCTTTCATCCACTGCACCAATGATACACTACAACTAACACAGCACACATGGGGAGCCCACCGCTTATCTTGATCCCCAATTAACACACCAAAATATTTAAAGTAGGCTTTTTTTACATTTTCGGAAAATGGCCTGGATTGTCATTTCGACAGAGATTCTCCACAAATATGACAAAATTTGTCAGGAGAAATTTTGCAACTTCGGCGCGTTTGACTCGACATTCTCGTCTTCACATACACTTGCTTATCGATACACAGAGAACCACTCAATTCGAAACTCAACAGAAGAGTAATGTTTAACGTTTATTTTATGTTTTATGATGTGAACAACCCAGTCTAGGTAATTTTTCCGTTGCAAAATGGACACATTTTAGCCGCCCCACAATGAAATTGTTTACCTGCCAATATAAAACTGGTCTGTGTTAGAAAAATCTTGTCGGCCAGTGATTATTAACGATAATGATCACTTTTATATACAAAGAAAAGTTTTGCTCCTGTGGCATATGGAGCAGAATCATTCTATAGGTCGGACATCCCTCGTAAAAGGGGAAGTATTGTAATCTTAAAAAAAGTCACTCGCCAAGGTTTTTGCATTTTATGGTTTCTAGATGTCAAACGTTTTTTGTCAATACCGTCGGTCTGTCTGTCTGATCACGCTGTTGTTGAACATTACTTATCCGATTGTTTTCAAATGTTGTTTGAAAATCAAGGGTCATTTGGGGATGGCCTGGTAACATTTTGATAAAAATCCAGTGTAGCGAAACAAAATAGTGACCTAGTGAAACGTTAAAAAAGTTATTACTAAAAAACTACTTACCTTAAATTTTGCATAGAAATCAAGTGTTACGTAGGAATGACCTGGTAATATTTCATTAAAACAAAACAGGTAGGAACTGGTTAAATATTAGTACGAATTCAGTATGGTGGAACAACATAGAGCGCAATAAAAATGTTTGCAGTATATGTATATATATATATATATATATATATATATATATATATATACACATATACACATATACATATATATATATATATATATATATATATATATATATATATATATATATAATTTGTTAATAAATGACTCTGCGCGAAACTGAATTATGTCACATTCAATATTCCAAATAAAAGGAAAAATTCAAAACGAGAGAAGTTGCAGGTGGAATTTAGCTTTTTTAATTTTAATAAGTTTGTCTGAAGTGATGTTTAAATAACTTGGGAAGTTTTGTAATAATAAAATACAGACAATCAAAAAGTAAAAAATCTTGGAGTTTATAAAGGATATTTACAAAAATCGATGGTTTTCTTCTTTTAAGTATCCTGGTGAATATATCTTTGACAGTCGGATTTTTATATATAATAATACATTCTTCATGAACATATCATTGGACAGACTTTTTCCCGCGACTTTTACGCATAAATGATGAGGTAATATAAATATTGTGTTTTAAAATACCAGGTTTGTCAATAAAGCCATCATTAAAGCGTATGCAAATAATAATATATACAAACTTTGCTAATATTCTGATATATTAGAAAAGGCTGATTAACAAGCGAAGCGAGAACTCAACAGCTCTGAGAATATGGTAGAATACGATTGGGTATGGTGATTTGGATTGAAAAGCCACTAATTTGCAATTAAACGCTCACCTCCGTATTCAGGAAAAAGGTTTAAGAGTTAGACCAGATCTAGTTGCCATAGTACCTAAAACTCTTAGCCACCCAGTTATTTTTCGCTTATGTCTGTCATTTTGTAATTGTGACACTTAGAAAAATTGTTAAAAATGTCATCTTAAACCTATAACTGTCAAGTTAGAACTGGTCTAAATTAGACCTCTTTAGTGAATACGGGTGACGATGTTTACTTTGGCAGGCTCAAAGCAAATCCAGCTAATAATAAATGCTATTAATTAAAAGGAAATAAGTTACAGTAAAAAATACTAAAAAACATAGTTTTGTCATGATCAGATCAGCTCGATGGTATGGAATTATTGTATTGTTATCCGAATTAGATATGCTTGCACAGTTTCAGATCGTTAAGACAAAATTAATTTTTCTCCATACATAATTTTCCACCCCAGTTCCCCCCTGGCAAGATGAATAATTTAAAAATAATGAAACTAGTGTTATTTAACATCTTCTCTTGACCTTATTTACAAGGTGTTCATTCCACTATGGATGGAATTTTGTAAAAACCCTCCTTAGCTCACGCCTACGGTCTAGGTCTACCGGTTTAGGCAGTGCATTGTCTGTCATTCAGTCACGGTACTGCTTTGCTACCCCCGTTCATCTCCTTAAAAGACGAATTTTCAAAAATAATGAATCATGTTATTTTATTTATTTTTAAATGTGTTCAGATTATTTGTTGCGTTTAGATTGACAAACAAAAATCTTTTTGGCTTTTTCGCAACTGAATAAAAATATTTAACTTTAAATTAATTGAAGCAGATATTTGATATAATTACATACCTTAACATGTAGGCTAGTCTGTCTACGGAATGTTTTGATACATAATATAAATAATATTATTTAAGCAAGCATAAGAAATTATATCATTTACCTTAAGTTTTTATAGACACATAGTAGTTTTACAAATACTTTCATCCTATCGGGACTCATCAGTGCGCCGATCGTAAGAGAAAAACATTAAATAATAGAAAACATTTGATTTCAAAATTTTAAAATGTGTCAATTTGTTTGACATGTAACCTAGATATGAAAAAAATGATAGTTTGCAGCCATCTATAACGTTATTTTTAAATGTGTTCAGATTATTTGTTGCGTTTAGATTGACAAACAAAAATCTTTTTTGGCTTTTTCGCAACTGAATAAAAATATTTAACTTTAAATTAATTGAAGCAGATATTTAATATAATTATATACCTCATCATGTAGACTAGTCGGTCTACGGAATGTTTCGATACATAATATAAATAATATTATTTAAGCAAGCATAAGAAATTATATCATTTACCTTAAGTTTTTATAGCCACATAGTAGTTGTACAAATACTTTCATCCTATCGGGACTCATCAGTGCCCCGATCGTAAGAGAAAAACATTAAATAATAGAAAACAATTGATTTAAAAATTTTAAAATGTGTCAATTTGTTTGACATGTAACCTAGATATGAAAAAAATGATAGTTTGCAGCCATCTATAACGTTATTTTTAAATGTGTTCAGATTATTTGTTGCGTTTAGATTGACAAACAAAAATCTTTTTTGGCTTTTTCGCAACTGAATAAAAATATTTAACTTTAAATTAATTGAAGCAGATATTTAATATAATTATATACCTCATCATGTAGACTAGTCTGTCTACGGAATGTTTCGATACATAATATAAATAATATTATTTAAGCAAGCATAAGAAATTATATCATTTACCTTAAGTTTTTATAGACACATAGTAGTTGTACAAATACTTTCATCCTATCGGGACTCATCAGTGCGTCGATCGTAAGAGAAAAACATTAAATAATAGAAAAGAATTGATTTCAAAATTTTAAAATGTGTCAGTTTGTTTGACATGTAACCTAGATATGAAAAAAATGATAGTTTGCAGCCATTATTATTGACAAACAAAAAGATTTTTGTTTGTCAATCTAAACGCAACAAATAATCTGAACACATTTAAAAATAACGTTATAGATGGCTGCAAACTATCATTTTTTTCATATCTAGGTTACATGTCAAACCAATTGACACATTTTAAAATTTTGAAATCAATTCTTTTCTATTATTTAATGTTTTTCTCTTACGATCGGGGCACTGATGAGTCCCGATAGGATGAAAGTATTTGTACAACTACTATGTGTCTATAAAAACTTAAGGTAAATGATATAATTTCTTATGCTTGCTTAAATAATATTATTTATATTATGTATCGAAACATTCCGTAGACAGACTAGTCTACATGTTGAGGTATGTAATTATATTAAATATCTGCTTCAATTAATTTAAAGTTAAATATTTTTATTCAGTTGCGAAAAAGCCAAAAAAGATTTTTGTTTGTCAATCTATTTTAGTGTCATCGTCGTAATTAAAAAAAAAAATTTTTCTTCATACAAACTGTAGAACCTTTTTTCATGCCTTTACGGTTGAAATTTTATTTTGTAAAATCACTCCTAGTACACACCTACTCAAATTACTCAAAACATACTCCTTCCAAATTTTAAATCTCTAGGTCCACCAGTTTAGGCTGTGCGTTGTATGTCAGTCAGTCACGGTACTGTTTTATAGAGATGCCACGAATACTCGGCCTGCTCGGTCGAGGCCGAATATCCGGCCACGTTTCTCGAATTAAACCGGATATTCGGTTAAACTATTCAGCCAAATATCCAGCATTTTCAATATGCCTAAGAAATAAGAAGAACAACGGTTTTCATTCAACGTACGATTAAATTCCGGTGCCTTTTAATAACACTTTATTTTAAATAGATCAAACTCAAAAAAGACGCTCACATACTGACAATAGAAAAAAGGAAGACTGAAAAATAAACAATATTATGTGTACAAATTTAAATAATCGTTATAATACCATAAATTAATGGTATTTCTTAACTTCTACGTCTACATCGTTGATAGTTCCAGTCTCTTCTGAAGAATAAGAAGTAGAAGCAACTCTTGCTACTATATCCCAGACAGACATAGACGATTGAGTTTTTTCCTTAAGGTGAATAAGTGGTTCATCATCAGAATCCGAGCTTAAAGTAGACTTAATAGAAATAGTAGACGCTGCTGCGATGTCCGTCCGCATTTCTGGTTTTATTATTCTGATAACTTTAGATTTTATGTGATCTTTGCTGTTAAAGTAACTGCCCTTGAATCTAGGATCTAAGTTATTATTTAGTTCTATATCTGAAAACCTCTTCTTTAAATTATGTTTTAATGTTTCTCGCCTTATATGAAAGTTTGGTTCTTTTATTTCTAAAAGTATGGTATTTAATGAAAATATTGTTGGAATAAGTTCTGAAATTCCACACACTGATGAACTAAAATGTTTATTAATTTCGTCGAATGACAGCAGATGTTCAAATAAAAACCATTGATATGATGAAAGTGACGGTATGTTAGTATTTTCAGATGCTAATAGGGTAAGAGGCCTTTTTAGCTCGTTCAGTCTGTCTAGCTTATAATAGAAAGAGTTCCATCGTGTTAAACATCCTGGACAATTTTCTTAACAGTCATATTAAGCTCTTTTTGTTACCATTCTAGTTTTTCTCTCGAAGGTGTTGAATGATGTAAATGTTTTGCAATATTTCTGCCCGCAGTAATTGTCTCAATCAGAGTCTTCTGAGATTTTATAGAATCTAATACAATCAACTGTAGGGAATGAATGAAATAAGATTCGTGATTTAAGTTCGTAATTCGCGCACCTTTTTTAACATTTACTCCCGAATCTCGAAGCAACAAATGTATGTTACTAAGAGGTATTTTAATTTCTTGAAGTAACTCGATTAACATATTGCTTGTATTTTCCCCTGTATGACTTCTTCCCTTTACATTAAGATGCCTATAGGTCTGTCCTAAGTGACCATTTGGCATCTGATAGGAATCCCTTTATTGCCAGCTTACATTTTTTAAAAAGTTATGGGTTTACTATTTCAGTAAAATACGTACGTCCTGGCATTTCATAGAGAGGTTTTAATTTACTTATAAGACGTCTAAAGCCAAAAATAATGAACAAAGTAAATTAAACTAATTATAAAATGTAATGCATTCTACCTTTATGTTCGACCACTGCAAATGGCTAATAATCCAAGGCAATCACTTCTCCTATTGCCCTATGAATTTCTAAGGATTTTCGATTCTTCATATATAAATTTTTTGGCAAATTGGCTTAATATCGCCACCGTCTTCATTACTTTATGTCCACTCTGCTTACTACTGTCTTCAATTTCTGTTTCCATGAAGATGACTTTTTTATTGCACTGCATATTGCTTCGCTTTCATCGGTAACAAAATATTTCCAGATTTTGCTCCCCATCTTAGATTCAAAGTTTTCCACCAGTCACTGTCGTAGCCCGTACCTCTTAATACTAAAATTAAAAGCGCACATCTGCCTTCATCAATACTTCCCCGATGTACAGCGAGGCGTGACGCCAGCTAAAATCCAGAATCCTTTAACCTTGTAATGCGTAATTTAGCAACAACTGTGCTGGCCGGAGGCGCCGGCTAGAATCAGAGTGGCTTCCCTGTATAAATCATAGTTTTGTTGATTTTTTTTAATGCCGGATACTCGACCCAGCCGGATATACTTTGCCGAATATTTGGTTTTGGCCGTATAGTGAAAAGCACTATTCGCGGCAGTTCTACTGTTTTATAGGTATAGAATAATTAAAGTGCTTGTGGGTGAAATATCTTTGATATTTAATAGCCTCGTATTGCAGATAGAGAGATCCCGATGTCCACCTATAGAGTAGCACGACTCTCACGGTAGCACGACTCTTAGGCAGACTGTGGTGGAATAAGGGTAATGCTCTCTCAATCCCGGAAAAAGAGGATTGGGAGAGAAATAGGGTGGAATTCTCGAGCGATGCTCTTGTTTGTTATACGGGTGGTTCACGTATGACATCATTGCAGTACTCGGGGGCAAGTGGATATATAAAGGCCGAACAAACCGGATCCCTTTGGGGAAGTTTTCCACCATGTTTCAGGGAGGTTTACGCCATTTCAATGAGGGAAGTCCTAGAAGGAATAGAGGAGGAGATTGTCATTTGGTCAGATAGCCAAGCAGCGCTTAAAGCGCCGGACTCATCCATGTTGGGATCAGCATTGGTTCAGGAATGTGGTGACAGTCTGGAGCAGTTGGCACGGAGTAAGGTTGGCAAGGAGGTTGGTTTGGGTGCCATGCCGGGACATTGTGGGATTGAGGGTAACGAGAAGGCGGATGAGCTTGCTAGACTCGGAGCCGCGAGCACATGTGGGACCAGAATCGGCTTTAGCTATTACTAGGCAGCAGATAAGGACTGGATTCGACGAATGGACGTACCAAGAACTGCGACGCGGGTGGGACCAGTTTGAAGATGGTAAGCAAGCTAAAGACTTCATTGTGAAGCCAGATAAAGGCCCAACATAGTGGCTATTGACGCGGGACAGGAAGACCTTGAACTCTATCGTAGATGTAGTAACGGCGCATTGTCAATTAAGGAGGCACCTGTCTATTTTAGGTATTGAGGAGGATTCTACTCTACTTTACCTGCAAGGAGTATCAGGAGGAGAAGGAGGAAACTCTACTCCGCTTCCTGTGCAGGTGTGAATTTTGGCACTACGATCTTGCATAGAGATGTATTCTAATAAACATCCTGGAAAGATATCCAGACTTATATAGGAAGTACAGGTAGATTTAGTACAAACCTGGTGGAGGGTGGTGGTTGAGGGAGGCTCTGAGGTAGACTGAAAGGGTCTTATAGGCCTACAAGTCAGGTCTCAGACCTCCCCTCAACTACTATTACTACTAATAGCCTCAAACTGAATTTCGCAGATTTTTTTTTTAATAATACATGTACAAGGACACCCTTGAAAAAACTGCTTTATCATTATTTTGAAATTTTGTTACTTTGTATAGGTTTTAATATCGACTTGATTTCAATCATTAAAAAAAACAATCGTTTGTAATCTTATCTCTGGAATGCTATCGGGCTCAGTAGGTACTTAAAAGATTGCGGTTTTCATCATTAATAATAAAACATGAAACAATTTTAAAAAACCCCAACAGCCTCTTTGTTTTAAGTTTGACGTAAATATTAACTATTTATAGAATTGCATTTTTTGTCCTCATAATTTTCTTTTATACACCTTTTCTTTGAGCAGGACAGGAATTGTTGGAATCTATATCACTCGTTGAAAGCATGCAATCTTATTTCTATTTGGCTGCCGTAAATGAGGCAGAATTAATATCTATAGTTAAACATAAAATTAACTGAAAAAATCATGAGAGTTTAGTGAAATTTTAAGATCTTTAATAAGAAAAGTAGTTAAACCTCTGGCAAGCCTATTAAACATATATTATTTTAAGTTTCATAAGTGGTGAGTTTCCCAAAATATTGAAACTAGTTCTCCTTTAAAATTCTCTTCTCTAAACTTTTCGAGTGTTTTTTTTTTTAAGCAAATTGGAATCGTTTTTGAAAAAAATTGAAGGTGCTTTGACAGTACCAGTTCGGATTTCATCAAGGTTGCTTCATCGTGCTGCAATCCAGCACTTTTATGAAAAACCTGTCATTCATATGGAGAAGGTAAGTGTTTTGCTGGAATTTTTTGCGACCTCAGCAGGGCATTCGATTGTGTCAATCATCGATTACTGTTGGAAAAAGCAGAGTCTTATTTATATGGGGTTAGACGGAAGGCTTTTATTATGGCTAAACAGCAGAATGTGGAAGGGGGTCTTTCTTCTCCCGAGTTGCTTCCGTGGACACAGGGATCCTGCAGTTGTCGGTGTTGGGCCTCACTTTGTTTATTAAGTAGGTATCTACGCGACCTTATTTTATTCCCGGATTCAAGCAGGACGGTGGGTTTGTATGCTGATGATTAATTATTTTTAGTATCGGTTCCGAGACCTACTGATCTTGAAGATATGTACAACATTGGCATCAGAGCCCTGCTAAGCTGGTTTAATAGCAATTCATCTCAACAGCTAAACAGTTAAAAACCAACGTATATGCGGTTTCACATGGCCCAGTATCGTCATGATGTTAATCTTGAGTTAAGAGTAGGAAATGAAAATATTTCTCACTCGGAATCCTCTAGGTTTCTAACAACTTAATTTGCAATACAAGCACTTGGAGGTACGATTGTTTTTTTTTTAATTTCAAAAATGTCAAACAATTTAATTTTAACAAATACAGCAAAACACGTGATACAATAAAACAAAGAAGCAAATAAAATATAAATTAAATACGTATCCTTTAAAAAAGTTACTCGTCGCTGACCCACAATGCAAAAGCAGAATGAGATCGCTTCAGCGATTGCTTTGCTATGCGATGAAATTTAGTGTCGATAACGGTGGTTTCATTCCACTTTTCGCTCAATAATTTACACAAGTTAACGCGACGGTACACAGGGTGTTCACATATATTTTAACATTTCACTAACAGAGTTTATTATTCAATATAGAAGAAAATGGTGAATAAAAAATTAAGTGGTTTTACCTGAACCTTCAGAATCTATCAACAAAATAAACAAAAAACAATTGCGTAGTAAAACATTGAACATTGACTTTATTATTTTGCATAATATTATTTAAATAAATGGGCACCTTCTTGCTGATTATAAAAATACTGGCAGGTCTGATACCTTTATCGTTAAAGACAACCGAGAAAACTGACAAACACTTTGCCAAAAGGGGCAAATTGTTAGAAAGAGAGAGACATACACATAAGTAAAGTCATTAGAAAGGAATAGACTGCCTCCTAAGGCAGAATTTATGTTAATTTCCTCTCTTGTATTTAAAGATAAGGGTAACAAACAAAGGTTAAATGGGAAAAGTTTTAAAGGAAACTTGGCTCATTCGATATCCGGCTTCAGATTTAAGATGGGTCAATTGGTTTTGGAAATATTGGCGAAAAACCGAAAATGGCGGATTTCGTTTTTCGCCAGTAAATCTAAAACAGTAAATTTGACAGCTGTCTAAATGTGACATTACTGTGACAGCTTTTTAAGACGAATAATACGGCGTATACGAAATGTCTCCATCGTCTTTTGTTATCCCGTAACTCGCCTCAACTCATTTTTTGAAAGAGCGTAACATTTTCAGTCTAGTGATATCTCACACGTGCATAAAAGATTTGAGTATCAAAAATCACACTTCCTAAAGTTAGAGGTAGAAATCCAAGGGCTAGAGGTTAGGGATTCTAGGAGGCCAAGATATTGGACCCTTTAAGGAAATAATTCTTTCGTCAATCTGCTCTTTTAAGAAGTTCCTGACTTGAATGGTGTTGTGAGCCGAACATCCATCCTTTTGAAACCATGTTCTTCTAAACTCATCTTCCGTTAGAGTAGCTCGTAGAGCCAGTACAACCTGGTTTTGGGAAAGATCTGGGTATCTTTGATCGTTTAGGTTATAGTCAAACAAAAATGGTCCTACAATTTGATTTCATGAAATGATTAATGATTAAATAAATTAAAGAAGGTAACTCAATAAACAAAAAAAAGCTTGTTTAAAATTTCCACTTAATTTATTTTACAAAAATAAAAAACCTGACAATTATTTCGCCAATACTGTGGCTTCAACAGATGTTTGATCTTAAATGACAATACAACACAAACAATATTATTTAAGTACCTGAACCTATTTTTACAATTACGGTTATTGTACACACAGGTGGAGTGTTTAGGAAATGGATGTGTGGAGGAATTTTAGTTAATGCTTAATAAGACTTAATAATGGGGAACTATTTAGGTCCAATTGATCGTTTAATAATATGTTATCTTTATGTTTGTTTATTTCCATACTTTTTAGTAAATTAAGTTTTTTACTTTTTTGTTCTACATGTAAAATTTCAAATTTCTCATTAAAAGTATGGTTTCCTGATAAATTAAGTATAAATTTTAAACAAGCGTTTTTTGTTTATTGAGTTAAAATGGATCTCCATCAAGTAACGGCTAGTTCAGTTTAAAAAAGGTAAGTTAGATTAAATTACCAATGACCCCACACCAAACATTACTTCCAAATTTGGTCTGTAGACATCTCTCTGCCACTTCGTTTCCAAAACCAAAACCAATTGACCGATCGTAAATCTGAAGCCGGATATCTAATGCGCTAAGTTTCCTCTAAAATTTTTCCCATTTAACCCTTACTGTAGGTATAATAGGAGATGAGATCCCCATATAGAGAAGTGAATCTGGGACCTATTGTATAGGTAGTTTCATTTAAAAAATAATAAATCGACGCTCAATTTTTTACTGTCCCATTGTCTTTTGTTAATTTGACAGATTATGATGGGTCGAGTAAAATAAAATAAGTTTTATATTCAACATTTTCTCCTAATTCGAATAATAAACTCTGTTAGAGGGTGTCAAAATATACACATAAATAAACACTATGTACGTCTAGCCTTTCTTTCTCCACCCTTTACGTACGACATGATTCATTCTTTTCAGTTTCGGTATTCGAATCATGTAGCTTAGTTTAAAGATTCGATCTTTTGAACTGACCCTTTTGCGAACTACACACTACACAGCTTCACCTCATGTTTGTTTCTAACAGTGGCCTGAGAAGTTTGAGTCTAGACGGCTCTTTTAAAATTATCTTTCGTGTTTAGTACCTGAAAATACAAATTTCAATAATCTATAAAGCAATGTGTGTTACCGGGATGTAAATTTTAAATTAATTGAACTTTATATTTTTTAAACGTTTGTTTGTTTGAGTCTTTCAATTTCTACTCTTCCTTCCCTTGGAATGATGTTTGTTTCCCTACCAACAATCCAAATTTGTTATCCAATCTCGGATGTAATCCCATTAGGAATAGAAACCTTTATACTAAATTCTATTTAGACTTCAAAATTTTCCAATAATATCAAAATCCTGCGATAATGCCAGACTAGAGAAAATCCGTACTCATAACATTAACTCATTAAAAACCCTACTTCATTATTCTCGACACCACAAATACCTTTAATACACATAGAAGGCCAAGTTCTTTCTTCCAAAATGGGAGCCAATTCTTTTGGTCGCTTAGTAAAAATGTTAATCAAAACTTCTGCGAAAGCTCTTTTCCAACAATAACTTTTGGTGATGAAATCGTCTCCATGTCTAAAGCAAAAGCTAAACTTTTTGCAAAACAATTCTTAGCAAATTTTACTATAATTCCTCCTCTTTCATTAGTACCAACGAGCTTTGCCAACAATATGCACGAAATTACCTCCAGGGTTAAAAAGGTATGATGTATTCTCAAAACACTTAATACCAAAAAGCCTTCTGGCCTTGATGGTATTCCAGCTGTAGTCCTAAAAAAGTGCGCTGCTGAATTTGCCATTATCCTAACCAAGTTACTTCAAATGGCCTATGTCAAGGGCTTTTTTTCTAAAAGCCGAAAATCTGCTCGTGTACAACATGTTCCCAAAAAGAGATCCAAAACTCTTCCCTCTAATTACAGACGACCCATATCCCTTCTCCCAATTATGAGGAAGGCGATGGAGAAGTATATCAGTAATAATCTTTTAAATTACCTTAAAAGGTATAAACTTATCCACGACAAGCAATACGTCTTCCGCCACCAAAGATCCACAGCAGATCTTCTCGTTTTCGTAACCCACAACTGGAATAAATCCATAGGATACATGGAGAAGCCCAATTATTGCCCTCGACATCCATTTTATCAAGTCTGGCAGGATGCACTTCTTAACAAACTTCCTGCGTATGGTCTTCCCCAAAACTTTGTACTTGTCAGTTTTCTTTCGGACAGAAGTCCACTACAAAGACCAAAGACCCGCCACTTTGCTCGCTCCATTATTTCCAGAGGATCCCGGTTATGGGATGCAAACGCCTTTTCCTCTTTTCCTAATCTACAAATCTCATAAATAAACTTTGCCTGCCTACACTTAAAGCAACCACGATACCTAGTACTCAGGCCTTCGGCTCTGGTCATAATAAAAAACCTTCGTAAAGTGGATATCTTCTACGTTAATTTCAACCCCTCCCCCCTAACGTCTAGTTACGGCCCTGAACATCTACATTAATATATATTTATTAGAAACAAAGCACATCAAAAAGTGTAAAAAACCAGTGCCACAGTTTCAACTAACTATTTATTAGACGAAAACTATAATATTCCTAATGCGATTTATAGAATCATAAAAAAATACGTTTACACAAATTATACAGAAAAAATATACATAAATATAACCAACGATCCATCCACACGCGATACGCACCAACAATTTATTTAATATTACAATAACTAATATAACTCATTCTAATCTTTTTTGGGTCTAATTTTTTACCATTTACCGATTACAGATATCGATCAGTTCAGGAAGTTAACCTTAACTGTTGTTTTATTTATAGATAACGCACATTTTAATACATGTTTATTTTGAAATTAGCGTTGCACTTTTCAAGTTCAATTATTTCACCGTGACCTGCATAGTTATTGTCTAAAAACGACCTTGCACTACAGATTTCGGATTATTTATATAAACGAAATAGCAGCGCAAAATAGAATGTAATAACGATATATTACACTGCTTAGCATTTGAAAAATTTCAACTACTTTATAAAAGTATTTTGCCTGTTTATCTTCATGTATATAGTATACTGGGTGACACAGGATGTTGTTACCCCTCCTTCCATTTTTTTCATAAAATTAAACGGAAAATTTCGAAAATTGTATACAGTAATAAATTTCCATTTTTACTGGAAAAAACTTTCAAATCATTCAAACGGAAGTGACACCAACTTTCTTATTTTTTAACATAAATGCATAATTTACCATTATGGGTGGGCATAAAAATAGTGAGGCATCTGAAAAATATGTTACCGGAGTCGTCGAATCAGCACATGCGCAAACCATGTTGTCAAAAGTTTATCTTTATCCACAAGTTTAGATCACTGCTAACAAATTAAGGTTTAAAAAGAAGTACTATTCGTAACACTTCGTATCTGGAATACAGAATCAATATTTACTTATAACGAAACGTTATATGTAAATCAACTTCAACTATTCTACACAGTTATGCAACACTCGCCAACCATGTAAGAATCTGATAGTGACATGGCTCTTTGTATTTACATTTTTAACCCGAAAAATTCCGAAAACTGTCCAAAATTCCTTCACCAAAAAATATTTGCTGTCTAACCTGCGAGAAAAATAGGCTTACTTTTAATAAAAATATACTAATTTGGAATAATTTTTCATTTTTAAAGAAAACTATCACTTTTTCAAGGTGGGTCTTGCCGAGTAAAAACATTTTGAACAAGACGGATTTTTTAACTGGACATGGTCCAGAAATTTGTAAAATATCTCCCCAAATGCTTTCCCGGATGATAAAAAATAGAATGCATTTCCTCCAAATTTTGTATTTTAGGCAGAATTTTATTTACCAAATTAACGTTATTATAATAACAATAATAAATAGGTGAGTCGTGTCAAACATGACATCAAAATCGATGCTTTCTTCAATGTATGGGGGATTCCCTCGTAAAAAGGGATCAACATCCGAGATTTTTTTAGGGTTCCTAGATACCGAAAAATATGTTTTCTCAATATATCTGACTGTCGATCTATATATCTGGCTATTCGCAGCATAACTAAAACACTACTTATTCGATTGCCTTCAAACTTTGCTAAAAAATGTAAACTGGTAACAGTTTGGTAAAAATCCAATATGGCGAAACAAAATCGCGAAGTGTTATCCTAATCAATTGACTAAATCCTGTAGAAAAATTAAATGTGATATAGGGATAAACGGATACGAAATCATCATGACGAAACAAAATGGCGGTTTAAAAAAATTCAATGGCAAAACTACTTATTCAATTTATTTTATATTATGCCCAAAAATCAAGTGTGGCGTAGATAGAAGCTGGTAAAATATTGGTACGAATCCAATATGGTGGCACAAAATGGCGTGCAATAAAAATATTTTAAAAGACAATATATGTGTCGAACTAAATTGCACCACACTTCACTATTCTTAACAAATGGAAAAAAATCATAACCAGGGCAGTGCCGGATAAAGGAAATTTACCGATGTTTTAATTTATACTCGATACTGGTTACCTATGTAAAGTAGTAACCAATGATGTCAAAAAAAAATAGACCCCGCATTTCATTCATAAAAATGAAATAAATAGAATCAAACATTAATTGGTTGTTGTGTATGAGTGGAAAAATGACGGACTGATTGCATAAAGAATAGTTTGCGGTGAAAATTGCAACGCTGTCAGATATCTTCTCGAGGCGTACAGTGGCGTAGCTATTTTTAAGATAATGTATTATTTGCTATATTTTTTTGAGCCCAAATATTAGTACGGTAGATACGACAGTTTTTTGTTCTAAGATGAACAGGAACGACTTCACATGGCAGAAGTAAGAGTTTTAGTAATAACTTGAAAACAATTAATTTAGATATGTCGTGGAAAAGTCTGCACCAAATGGGAAACTTTTTTATTATCAATTTTTCGAAAAATTTTGTTCTTGATAAAACTTAGTGCTTATCGAAAAAATAGTTTTCACAATATTCAACTTTAAGTCAGACGAACAGAGCATTCAAAAAATACGAAAGAGTGTATTTCAAAAATTAAAATATTTGTGACTGTCACGGCCGTTTTAAAGGCCATAAAAAATTGTAAATAAAGGTTTAGTATTAATTATGTCATATTAGTAATAGCTAAGGAAAGATTAAAATAGAAAAATGTTTTTTTGCTGTTTGACCTTAAATATCTCTATAACTATAATATAAAAAATTTTACCTAGTTTATATTCACGATTGGCCCTTAAAACTACCGTCACAAAATTTTTTTTTTTTTGAAATTGTTAGTGAAATCCACTTTTTTGAACATCCTGATCTAAAGTTTATTACTATCAAAAATTTTTTTTTTGAACCACCCACTTTTATCAAGAAATCAATAATAAAAAAAGTAACTAAATGCATTAAAATGCAAGATGTTTCAATAAAAAAAATCGAATGGTGATTCTGAAGCACCCTGTATAATATTTTACACTATATTTGAAAATTTTCTTTTTAATACAAATTTAAATAACAAGGTTGAAAGTGGTGCTGCACTTTATAAATTTTCACCCGGACACGTAGTTTATAAAAATAAAACAAAGTTCAAAAATTTAGTATAATTTATTTATAAACGGTTTGATATAATAGCAAACAACTATTATTATCGACAAAACAAAAGTAACAGAATATTAATTTAATATTTCATTATTTATATAATAATTAAACTCGTTGTCTATTACATATTTAATGATTCAGTGACAATTTTCAAAATCTTAAACTGCAAAGAAGTTTCGCAAAAAAAATGTTTTCTGTCAATATCTGACAAAATATTTCAGAGTGAGCAAATATGTAAATATAAAAAATTAAGAGAGGCTACCCTAAACAAAGACTCACCTAATAATTTTTTCGTAAGTACGACAGTTTCTAAAAAAAATTAAATTTTAAATTAATTAAAATATTAAGCAAAGTCGCCAAGGTCATATTTGCTCAGGATATACCTACAATTTTTTACATTTTCATAATTGCTTTACCTGCAATATTTTAATAGATATTGGCAAATAACTAATTTTTAGCAACTTTTTTTAATATTTTGTTGCACATGCAGGGGGACTAGCAACAAGTGAAAAAAGGCATTTTGATAGGGTTGATCCCCCTAGAACTGAAATCCGGGATACGTGCCTGCAAAAGACATATTTATGTAATAGTTCATGTGGCAATGTTTATTATTAGCAATAAGCTTAGTCATTAAAAAGCAAGCATTTCCAAGACGAAATACAACCAATAACAGGGTGAGATCGTATTACTATTGTTATTAAAGATGAAGATAAAACTAAATTTTGTTACATGGATCCACCTTGTGTTTTGATGTCTATACCAAGAGTATAATGCTTATTTAATACCTTTCTTCATCAGTTTATCGCCGACTTCATTGGAAATATGTAATAAAATATAATCTGTCACTTTTTAACGCAACCTATTTTTGAAATCCGGTTTGTTTTTCAAAACATTTTGATTTCACCCTTTTTCTAACACATTTTAGTTCTATTTACGGGAAGTTAGGTAAAAAAAAATTTGCCAGGGTCGCGGCAAGTAATATTATATAAAAATGCATCACCTTTACATGTATTGGATCTATTCATATTTACAGAAAATCAGCAATAAACATGGCACAATATTAATATGAATACAAAATTGAACTTCGTATCCCTAAAAACCACGGAAACCATATCATGAAAAACAATATCTTGAAAGTATTTATCCCCCAATTTACCCCCTTTTTTCCCCACCACCCACCTTCCCCGCTATACACTTCACTTATTGACAATATAAATATTTTGTGCCAAGATGTTTAATATTTTTAACATTCATTATAATATATTATATTATTATTTATATTACCGAAATCACCTGATAAAAACAGATTCCCTTTAGTTGGGACAATTACCTCAGGATGGTTTTTATTTACTATTTTGATTACTTATTTTTAAAAACCAAATTTTTAGGCAATACATTAAAGCATTTCAAATACATTAAAGAAAATCTCTAGTAAATGAAAAATTGAAAAGTAACGCCATTCCGCTATTTTCATTTTTTGTATATGCTTGCTATATGAGAACTCCGACACTACCCTAAATATTTCTTGAAAATTTCGACCAAAATGCAAACCATCCTGGAGTAATTAATGACATACATAAAATAATGGGTCTTACAGCTTACTCAGTTAATATTTAGTTCCTATGCTTTACCAAATAGTATATTTATGTTGTTTATTAACCCCTCAAAAAAGGTGGTTTGAGAAATTTTAGAGGAATATTTGAGACTTTTCATAAATATATAAATTAGCAAAACGCTGTACTCCGTTTATCATCAGTATCTTCGACTTTATAGATAAGTTGAAGTTATAAAAATTTTAAGCCCAACGGAAATGTACAATACAAAACCAATATTTCGTTTGCAGATATAAGAACTATATAACGCTATTAAACGGTGATTTTACCTTTCAACTATAGCGCTGGTATGACATAACCTTACTTACCTTCGAAATCAAACTTCTGGGTTTAAATCGTCCCTTTTTCTGCAAAAAGCAAGTTCGCGCCATTTTCTTGAAGTTTTTTAAGCAGATTCATGAAAATAGCCACACAAACACTTTGGATCTCACCAACTAGAACAATTACAACGCCGCACAGTCGAAATCATGAATGACTACGACCGTCTTCGGCGTATTCCGAATGATCCCGAAAGAAATCTGTAGTAAACTCGAAAAAGGTAGAATTCCAACGTTGCCGATTATTCTGGTCTTTATTTTTTGAAATAAGGAATAATAATTACACAAGATTTAAATTACATTTAAAACAGATTCGGTTTGACTTATTTATATTAAGCTATTTAATTATCAGTTTTAAAATATTCTATAGGGAAATTTATATTGGGGATTTCTGGAATTCCATGTTTATTTAGGTAATAGTGCAAAGGATGATATCCGTTATAATCTGGCCGCAGTAGCGGTTTGGCAAACCAGGGTTAATGTTGGATTCCTCCAAAATGTAAACAACTGGGTCTATGTTATTTCCATGATATTGGTAGTAAAACTTATTTTGGTATATTTTGTTGTTCCTTTTAATTTATTTCCTATTAATATATTTTATACTTATAAATTGTGTTGGTTCTTTAATTTTTTGAGAGATTTTTTATATTTTTTCGGTTATTTTCAAAAATATTCTTTTTTTTTATATGTATTTTTGTAGTTCTCTATAAAACGTTTTAAAATAACATTTAAAAAGCCACAAAAATCGTAATGAGTAATTCCTTTCCCTGATTTTTTAATTATTTCGTTTTTGTGCCATTTTAATTTTTTGCCACATTTAGCATTAATTGGATGTGTATTTTTTTGAGCTACGATATTAACAAAAACTGAATATTCATATTTTATTATTACATAGAGTAGAGGAAAAAACAATTTTAACTTAATTCAATATTATCTGTTAATTGCTGTTGGGTGAAATTTTAAAAATTTTTGATATAGCTAATTACTTCTATAATATTTTTTTTATATTACATGAACCATTTCATAATACTGTATTTTTATTAATATCCCTATTACGTGTAAAACTTTTACTTTCGAAGCTGCAGGAAGTAAAAACAATTATGTATGCCAGGATTTATACGATATTTATTTACAAATATTGCGCATAATTTTCCGTTGATAAATCCCCTTGTACGTAAATTCGTAAATATTTATGATGTGGTGTCTTTAAAGGCCGTGTGTATATAGTATTTATTATTCGATTATAAATAATTAATTATTTTCTTTTTCAGACTATGTATTGCAAGGCTGCTAGTTTACTTATATGTACAGCTTTAGTTTTAGGTGAGTACTTTATGTTTTCTAAATAAGTTAAATAATCGTACATTATTTCTAAATTGCCTAGTAGTTTTTAGCAATAAAAAGGAAATAAAAAAACATTTTAGTATCGATTTTAGCCAAAAAGTTATGGTTGTCACCCTCTTACAAAAGAAAAAAAAAGAGGTAAAAGAAATTTACGACGAAATATTCTGCAGCGTGATTTCTACCATTCTTTTTCCTTTTTTTTAAATATAATTTTCATTTCTAGTGAGTCTAAACGCAACAATAAATATAAACTTCCTTTGAGGAAATATTTTTTTATATTTTTATTTTTAGTTAAAAATTCCTCCTGTGATACTAGTCTAACTGTAGATAAACAAGACGTAACGTTAAAATTAGACGAATCTGAAACCGTCCTTATAATTGCTGGGTAAGTAATATCAAAATCACATAATAATAAAAAAACCTTTACTCGGACTTTCTCATCTAATAAATTATTCCTTTTGTTAAAACAAATTTTGCCAGTTATTATCATGAGAATATTGAAACATGATTACGGTTAGAGCTGCAAATCGAAACGTTGTTTAAATTAGCTTAAAGGCATGGGGAATATAAGTCACCATTTTGGTAAAATGTTTGTTTCCTGTAGTTTGTTGCTTAATGTATGGCAGTGTTGCTAAATTCCATTTGATAGATCTTATTTTGGAAACAAGAAATTTACGGGAACTTTTGTTTTTGTTGAGTGAACAGTTTCTGTGAGTTGCGTGTTTCCTAAACAAGAGCTAAACATCGATGAAGTCTTATAAAGCCTGGTGTAAACTTTTTTGTTATCGGAACAAATTTTGATTTTAAATTATACAATCCCATCTTGTTCCCTAACTTATAATCTGTCTCTATTTCCAAAATATGTTTTGTATTGATCAAATCATTCATAGTCTCAATATTTGGGCTTTTCACATTTGTTGTCAAAGATTTGCTGTAAATGTAAGTAACTGGTTAAATGGCAAACGTTCTTCTATGCCCTTTGCAGATTCAACGATTTGGCGAGAAACAACAAATCATTTGAACGACTGTTACTTTTGCATGACAAAAGTGTCCGGTTTTTCAAGAAAGAGCAAACATAATATTAAATATCCGCATATTCCCTCAGCAATGAAGTCTTATAAATAGAACCGTTTCTTCATGGAGAACGTTTACCAGTTCCAGCGCCCCCGGCAAGTTGGGAGGGAGATTTAGAAATGTATGATGAAAAGGCAAAACCCGATAATGTAGCAGAAAATAACGGTTCTTATTTTCCCGAAAGTGAAGAAAAAGCACCTTATTTACCCGAACAAGTTGAATTAAATTATCTAGTTCGGGACCTCCACTTATTCAAAAACATGCTGAATTATTAGGTTCAAGATTACAATAATGGTATTTACTAGCCACTGGAACCAAAGTTACAACATTTAGAAACCGTAACCAGGAGCTATCCTCGTTTTTTACTATGCAGAATAAAATGTGTATTTGTGTTAACCCAAACAGTATTATGGAAAAATTAGGCTTTGCACAAAATCTGGACGAATAGTGCTCATTTATGGATTCTTTTAAAATAAACTTAAAAGCAGTTCTGCTCCATGATAGCAACAAAAGACCCTCTATTCCTCTTGCGCATGCGGTTGACATGAAAAAAACATACGAAAGTATGACACTTATTCTAAATATAATAAGGTATGATAAGTATAAGTGGCAGATATATGCTGACCTAAAAGTCATAAGACTGACTAAGGCTTCAGGCTGGCTTTACCAAGTATTTCTGTTTTCTTTGTCCTTAGGACCGTAGAGCAACACAGATCCATTATCAAGTAAAAGAATGGCTTCAGAGAGATTTTTTCCAGGCCAAACTAACGTAAAGAATATAGGTCTGGTTGACCCAAAAAAAGTTCTATTACCTCTATTACACAATAAACTCGGACTGATGAAAAAATGTCGTAGAAGCATTAGATAAAGAATGAGATGCGTTTAGATACCATAAACAAATTTTTCCTTCACTAAGGGATGAAAATTTTCATAAAAAAATAAGTGATGTTGAATTAGCTGCATGGAGGTCTTTTAAAAAAATGTTTCGGAGTTTTTATAAAACAAAAAAGGAGAAAACTAGGAAAAACTTGTAGAACTACTTGAAAGCTACTGCAAAATAGGCTATCGCATGTCTCTTGAAATACACTTTTTGCACTCCCATTTAATTTTTTTTAAAATCGGATAGCATTAAAAGTAAAAGTTCGTTGAAACATAGCACTGCGATGATGTGACATAGTAATTACGTTGGTTGATCTTATATTATGCGAATCTATGTTTATCCTAAATACAAATTTGTTTTTGATAGATGCAGGCAAGAGTGGATTATTCAAGACCTTAATGAAGAAGACGCTCAAATACAAAGCTCTGCGATTGATCATATTTAACCAGTTAAGATCCTTGAGAGTATGCGAAATGTGACCAAATTTTCTAAGGCCAAAGATGAGTCTGGAACAAGTCTTTTGTACTTTCTGAATACGATATTTGTCAGCACAATCCAACCAAGGTCCATAAATAAAGGCACAATAATTAAAATTAGAAAGAACGAGAGACTCGAACAGCATTTTAAGCGATGAGTTAGGACTTTAGAATCAATTTTTTTATATGTTTCCTAAATCTCAGCTCAGTGCCCAATATTATCCCCAAATTCTTAGTAGAACTTACTACCGGTAATTTAGCACCATCCAACATAACGTTAATATTATCTGTTAGGAAGGCTACTCGATTTTTTTGTACCAAAAAGCACGACAAATGATTTTGAGGGATTTGGCTTTAAGTTATTTTTTGTTGGTTGAAAGTTGTTGTGTATCCAGATCATCATTAATTAAATTTGATGTAATTAGATGGTCCTGTTAATTGAAATGATAATATGCGTAATTTTACAATGATTCAGGGATTTTAAGATATCAGCTGTATATATTATGAAGATTAAAGGGCCGAGAATCGATCCCTGTGGTACACCTGATCTAATTAGAACCTGATCTGAATAAGATTGTACAAGATCAAGAGATGGTTTCAAAAATCCGTAGTATTTTAATTTCACTAACAGAAGATCATGATGTATCGTGTCAAAGGCCTTGGTAAAATCCAATAGATCCAAAATACTACTCACTACTTTGTCAATGGCCACCATTATATCATCCGTTATATCCAATAAAGCAACCGACGTACTATAATGTTTTCTAAAACCCCACTGACTATCCGGTATTATAGTATTACTTATACAGTAGTTAAATAATTGATTATATAAAACTTTTTCAAAGATTTTAGAAAGGATTGGTAAAATGCTAATAATTCTAAGGTCATTAAAACTTGAAGGGTTGCCAATTTTTGGTAGAGAATTGCCAGTGGAAATCTTCCACTGATCAGGAAAATAATTAGACTCTATGCGGCAATTGGTTATGTGAGTAATATATATGTCAATACCAGGACTGCAATATTTTAAAATGGTGGAAGTGGAAAGTATCTTGATTTTGGTTTTACCTTTATATATAAAAATATATAAAAACTAAATGAAAATATTGTATTAAAATAAAAATACCTGTTGCATTCCATAACGTCGTAATGCAGAGGCCAAAATCGTTAGTTTCTTACACACCTAACTTTTGGCGCATAAATAGTAGTTTACTTCATGACTTCTAGTATAGTAAGATCACATTTTTTCATTGTAAGGTCATTTTAATAATGTTTTGAACATTTTACTCGCCCCAGGCACCAGGAACGATTACACAATCAATATAAAAAAATTACAATTTTGATGCGATTTTTCTACATTTTTGGCGAACTTTGAACTAACATATCCCCGAAACTAATTATTACATCGAGTCTAAGACCAGCTATTTTCTTAGTTATTAAACACAGTACTGTACAATTTTGGAGAATTTTAAAGAAAGTAAAAAAATCGTATTTTTTAGCTTGTTTAACAGTCTTCTCCACTGCAGTCCTCCCTGCATTTTGAGATTTCCTTAATTTACACCTAAATGAACTCACTAATCCATCAAGCACTCTAATCCTGACTATGTAATGTTTTATTCTCTGAGAACTGGCCTAATTAGGTTATACAGTAATTTATAATAATTATTTTTTACTTTTCAGAAGTAATTTTTCATCTGCCGAGGACACATTAAATATTATTATTCAGCACACAGATATAGCCTCGGTTAATTTGACTAGTATACAACTAAATCAGTTATTACCTGGTGAAATCATACCTTTAGAAATTAAAGCCCTTGGTGCGGGAAAAACTGACGTTTATGCCAACACTACGTATAATCTTACTGAGTAAGTACTGTGTTATTTTGGTATTAGCATTAAATTATGCATAATTACAACATTATTATTTTTGTTACTCGTATAAGCAAATTATTAGGATTATTCTTTTTACTGGTACACTTTTATTACCAAAACGTTATTAAAGATATTTATATAATTTACAATTTTAGTTAGTAGATATAATAGTAGTAGTAGCAGTAGTAGTAGTTGAGAGAACGCCGAAGCTTAACCTGAAGGTCAAATTGGCGCTTGAGGCATATCCCATATCTCTCGCACTTCTTTAAACCCACCAGACCTATTCACATAGGTCGGGGTATCCTTCTAAAGAAAAACCTCAATTGGGTCCTTCTGCAGAAATGTAGCTCCAAAAATGTCTTGCCTCTGTATAGTCCTAGTCTCGCTTCTAGACAAATAGTGTTGCACAGTGCCCAAGGACTCAAACTCTTTTGGTCCGGGCCTAGGACAAGACTCTTCTGGTCTTAGGTGAGTTCAGCGCTTTCATTACTTCTTGTCTATCTGAGCAAATTATTACTTCATCCTCTAAGCCCCTTTTAACTTCTTCCTTCATAATGGCAAATATTTCTATACCTATATGTTTATTTCCAAGTAGTAAGCTTTTCCTGTAGGTTCAGTTTTTCTATATACACTCCTGCGCCTGAAGACTGCACTCCTGTCAACCTTGACCGATGGTTGTAGCACAGTAACGTTTCGTTTGCCACTCTTCAACTCGTCCTTATCTGGAAACATACGGGGTGTAAGGCCTGTCTTTTCTTAGTTGAGTAGAAGTAGCTCATTACTTGCTCGCATTGTGATGCGGCCATGACCAAATGCCTACGACTCTTATTTGGACGTGCGCTGCGATTGCCTCTTGTTTAATCCAATCCCAGCATTACGTAAGGAGTTTTGTGACATGCATTCTCCACCCCAACGTAGAATCATTGATAACTTCAATGATAACTTCGTTTTTTTAACTAAGCTTTTCTCTAAACTGGAACTAGTCCGCATATATTCCTTTTCCTTCTGCTCAAAACCGTTTGGATTTTTGTTAGATTCAATGAACTGGCTGACTAACACCCGGCCATTATCAGCATAGGCGTGCGCGAAGAAACCGCCAGTAGATTTATATGTATAGGGTTTCTCAACGGCGACTATAGAAGCCGGTTTAGTCATAGGTGTCTTGATTTGGAAAATGATGAGAGAAAAACAATTGAAGATCAAATAAAACTGCTACGCCTCATTTTGATATATTTCAATTAAAAAAATATATCAAAGTGAGCCGTAGCAGCTTTATTTGATGTTCAGCTGTTTTTTAGTCATCATTTTCGAATTCGACGTGATGAAATATAATAAATGGCTATTTTGATTTTCCAAGTAAAGACCCATGACGAGGAAACTGGCCTGTCAAGTCCTGGTGGGATAATGCTGTACAAGACAACTGACAAATCACCTTGAACCAGAAACAAATTTCTGTCTTAATTGGTATAATTTCAGAAACGGTCTTTACAATTTTCTTCGTACTATTAAGAATTACTACATACATTTTTTTTTAGTGTCAGCGATGTCTACTTTAAAGTCACCGTTTACAAACATCCTGCTTTGGGCACCTTATCGACGATTATTGGTTGGGTATATTTTGTGGCGTGGTCAATATCCTTTTATCCACAAGCATATATAAATTGGAAAAGAAAAAGGTAATTCAGACTAATTTTTAGAGTAGCTTAACTGTTTGTCTACAATAATCTCTACACAACTTATTTAAGATACTCCTTAAGAACCATTAGATTTGTTCTTAGTGTCACCAATTGAAAGTTTTGAGCCCATATAATTATGAGTGGGGATAAGAATAGTTCTTACGGAAAATATATCGGCGAAAGTTTTATCCACAAGAATAGACAACTGTTAACAAATTAAGGTTTGAAAAAATTCTATTAATAACAATTAATATTTCAAATATTGAGATTTATAATTTCTATTCGTTACCTATCAATATTGATTTTTATTATTTAATCATCTTCAACTATTCTAAATAGAGTAATATTTAGCAACCTTGCAAAAATCTGATAGTGACAATGGCTTTGTTAGTATTTCCATTTTTATTCCGATTTTACGGATGCTACCTACAGTGGTGGAGATATTTTTTAAGATAAAAATATCGTCCTTTTAAACTAATGAATTCGGAGAATTAGATACAAATTTCTGGTCTAAAGTATATTTTCTGTATAATCTGCA
Organism: Kuschelorhynchus macadamiae; assembly: GCA_030620095.1. NCBI lineage: Eukaryota > Metazoa > Arthropoda > Insecta > Coleoptera > Curculionidae > Kuschelorhynchus > Kuschelorhynchus macadamiae. The sequence goes on along the minus strand of JAUTXW010005097.1, from coordinate 368,823 downwards.
ATGCCAATAAGGAAAAACCAACCGAGTGCACGATAAATAAGCATAAAATAAATAATATTACAAAGTTGAATTTGAAAAAGTTTATTACAAAGTCCTAAATAGCGCCCTTATTTTTACTTTACTTAAAGTTTTCAGTCAATAGACGCAAATTAGAAAATTCGCAACAGATGAATGTCCAAAACTTTAAATTAGTGTTCACCAGACAACAGATTTCTATAATTTAGGCGAGTAGTCCTTTTCCATAAATTCTTCTTTGGGTACACCATATATTTATAAAAAAACTGTAATAGAATATTTTCAAATAGTTTTCATGTTCTATTTGGAGTTCTTGCTTTAGGATTTGTGCATATAATTAACTTCATAATCTCTTGATATCTCAATTTCATATACTGAACAGTTTCACCGTAATTTAGAATCAAGTTCGTAATTTGTTTTTAAAATAATAAAGAATTGAAAAAATATTTCTTCGTTTACATTTCTTTCATTGTCAATTATGTATCATTTGTGTTCTTGCGCCAGAAATTACTTCTGTGTTTTTTGAGCTTTCCCTTATTCAGGATTGCCAAGTAAATTATTCTTATGGAACCTATCGATATAAAATAAAATTCATTTTTAAGCTTAAATTTTGGACTCAGGGTTTGTGAGGGTTAACTCCCAACCCGTCACTATTTTGCGCATGCGCAGTTGGAAAGATCCGCTGGTTTTTCTTTAAAATTGAATCACTATTTATACACGAATTTTATGACTGAGAATCTGTATCCTCTCTCATAAATATATGTTTGGTTAGTCATTCTATATAAACAGGTCTTCTATAATGAGTTGTATACAAAAGATACATATGCAAAAACTATTTGTATTATGACTGAATCTGAATAATGAAGATAATATTTTATGTATAATAATAAATATAAAATATAAACAGAAAATAAAGTTTAATAAAAGCTTTTAGGAGATTTTAAAAAATTCGAGAAAACTGACTAAAATACCTCGATAAGCATTGTGAGAAATCGTTTTGTTGACTGACAGGAATTAACATATTTTAAATTTTATAAAAATCATTTAAAACTTTTTTTTAAATCTACTAAAGAATACATATAGTGTTTGCTGATACTTAACTTTATTCTTGTTTTCAGTGTGATTGGTTTAAACTTTGATTTTTTGGCCTTAAACATAGTGGGATTTGTGATGTACTCAGTATTTAATTTGGGTCTATATTACATACCTGAGATTAGGGTAAGTCATTTTTATACAACACCTTATATATTTAATACTGTTGCTAGACCATCAAATTGATTACGAACAATTTGTACAAATAAACGTAAACACTACTAAAACCAAAATAAAACTGCGAGACTCAAAGGTGTTTGAGCCAGTGGTACATATCAGTGGCGTATTTTAGGGGGAGGGGCAAACCCCCTCCCGCCCCCTAGAGCCAGTTTTACTGTTTTATTTATAGCTAACATTAAGTAGTAATTAATTTTTTTTGGTGGTCTATAATTCTATAATATTTATGTTCGAAACGCCGGCTTATTTACAACAAAACAGAAACAGAACCTTTTTTTTTGTTGTTGATATTTTCAAAAGCCTCAAAGCCCCCCTAGAAGCAATGTCTATATACGCCACTGGTACATATAAAGACAATAATTATATTTAAAAAAGTACCTTTCTCGTTTTAACTCATTTTTGTTATCTTGTAGTTGTAATATTTTTTACCCATCTGTGTGTATTTCATAAAATATAAAATAAAATTTTATCAGTTTTAAAATCCTCTGTTATAGAAACTTACCTATAAGTAGTATTTTTATAGGGTTGGAAAAATGTTTATAATATCCCATATACAGGGTGTCACACTTAAAATGTATATAAGCCAATATCTCGGTTTTCGTAACAAATCCTATTCATTTTTGGTGTGAACATTGAGTTAAGGCCTCATGGTTTCACCGGCTTTAAGTTGCTATATCTCATAGGCGTATATTTTTATGGGGACAGAAATATAATATTTTCAAGGACAAGCTCCCTGTAGGAAATAATTAATTTTAAAATTTTCATATCAGCTGTGGATTTTTCACAACCGAAAACATCCAAATGACAAGTTTGATAAAGATATGAGCTATCAAACTAGTGTCATTTCTGACGGTGTCGAGGTCGAAACGTCTTTTCATTGTATCTTAACTAAACTTGGCATCTGAATGGTCTAGGTTGTAAACAATTCACAGCTGACATTACATTTGAAATCTACTAAGAGTTTGAAAATATTTCAGTTCTGGACCCATAAATGCGTACGCCCATAAGACAAACCAGCTTAAGCTCGGCGATAACTTGGGACTTTTAACTCTACATGATCATGCCAATAATGAAAAGATCTGTTAAAAAAATAAAGGAGTTATCGGCTTTTTAATTGGGTTAAATTAATATGTATACAATAATTGTTAAACGCACTATCCTAATATTTGTATTTAATATTTTTAATTATTATACCTTTTTAATAAAATAAGTACACTAAAATGTTGCTTCAATATTTCTATATCAAATACATTTATCTTTGGCTCTCTCTAACGGACCTTCTCATCATACAAAGAAGTTTAAATTAGCACATTTTAAAAGAGCTTTGGGACAAATAAAATGTCAGGAAATTTAAAAAATTTTCAAATTTCTTGGGTTTCGGTGGCCCGTCTTTTTTAAGCTTATTTCGTGAAATAAAGAGGGCTCAAGTTTCTACGATTCAATTGAATATGATACCAGTTGCGATGTAGACTGTGTTCCACATAAAAGTACACCTTATACTATCTGGAAATATGTAATAGATACAAAAAAAAGTTTCTTTAAATTTGAATTTCTTTTAAAATATAATGTTTCCATGTACACAGGGTGTCCCAATTTTGCTCAGACGACATCAACTATAAAATTTTATATAGGACACCCTCTATTTTTGTCCATTATTTGATTTCCTGCCAAAAATAAACATAAGTTACCAATTTAAACTATAGTCGATTTTTGCGTAGTTTCTGAGTTAGTTAAGGTTATGTGTGATTTTTTTGAAAACTGGAGCTATTTTTCAAATCACTATAAATAATAGCAAAAATTTAAAATTGGGCTTTTGGGTGGTAATTTCCAGTTTATAAAGCATCAATGCATACACGGAATAGAAAACTTTTGTCCACACCTATACAAGGTGAACATATTACGAAATCAATCTTGCACATTTTTAAAGTGAAAAAAGTTTTTTAAATAGAATACCCACTATGTTTTTTATTTATGCAAATGATTATAAAAATATCTTCTTTTTCATATATATTTGTTCTGTATCTAAATTTAATGGTTACAGTGAAAATCGCAATTTAACAGAAAATCTCAATTGTTTCCTGAATATTGTGATGCTGCATACTCAAAAAAAAACTATAGTAGGCCATGGAATTGATAATATTTCTATTTGCGTAACTATAGTCCTAATTTTATTCTATACTTATTTTTTGCTAAATGTTAAATTTAAAACCATTATTGGAAATTAATATTAGAAACAAACTTCTTGAGTAACATAGCTATCAACATAAACAACAGATTACATTCGAGAAAACTGACTAAAACACCTCGATAAGCATTGTGAGAAATCGTTTTGTTGACTTAGACAGGAATTAAAACATTTTAAATTTTATAAAAACCATTTAAAACTTTTTTAAAGCTACTAAAGAATACATATAGTGTTTGCTGATACTTAACTATATTCTTGTTTTCAGTGTGATTGGTTTAAACTTTGACTTTTTGGCCTTAAACATAGTGGGATTTGTGATGTACGCTGATTACATGGAAAATAGAAAAATAGGAAACATTTAAAACAAATGACCATATATTTGATTTTCCACATACTGTCCGTTTTCTGCTATACAAAGTGTATATCGCACTTGAATGTTTGCCACAGCGTTTCATACAGAATAATTGTTTTGATTTTGATACACTCTATCTTTAAGTGTGCCCTATAAAAAATAATCTGAAGGTGTCAGATCGAGACTTCGCGGCGGCTATGGAATCTCACCGTTACTATATATAATTAAATAAAATTGCCCATTCAAAAATGCTCTTATATCTTCTCCGGAGTAGTGTGGAGCATTACCTTGTTGATAAACCAAGTCCACACGAATATTTTCCGGAATATCATTGAGTTTTTCCATAATTTGATTTCTTAAAAGGTTTAAAAATGTTTCTCTATTCAAATAGTGGTAAAAAACACAGGTCCTATTATGCGGTCGTTGTATTTGCTTTACCAAATGTTTATTTGTCTCAGAATAGTAGTGAGTATTTCTTTTGTTATGCATTCCCGCAGAGGAAAATATCGCTTCATCTGTCCAAAGGATTTTTTTTTAAATCCCTCAGTCAAAATGCAGGTTCATCATTTGCATAAAAAAATCCAGTCTGGTCTGATAATCGGCTTCGCTTAAAAATTGAACTGAAATAAACTTATATGATTTCATTTGATACTAAATGTATGCGGGTCATGGAAAAATGCAAATCCTTTTGTACATCTCTTAAAGAGTTGGTAGGATATTCAAGGAAATATAATAAAACCTCCATTTGAATTGTTTGGTATCCTTGCCATGGGAAATATTCGGCGATACTCTCTTAATGCAAGTGCTGGAGTTTTATTATTTTCAATGTAACAGTTATACAAATTTAGTCGTTCTTGAATTGAATATTGAGCCATTTTTTAACATGGAACAAGTAAACACCGATACAAGGAAACTTGTTTAAAGTCTAAAAACAACAACCACTAAAACACAAGTACGTTGAAGAACTGTCAAATTTAAAATAAATAGTTATATTATCCATTCCATCGCCTCCTATAGTTTTTTTTTTGAGTATACAGCATCACAATATTCAACAAATAATTGAGATTTTCTGTTAAATTGCGATTTTTGAATTTAGGTATATATATATATATATATATATATATATATATATATATATATATTTACATATAAGTATACCATGTGACCCAAAATATAGGGAACACGCTCTAATTTTTTTACCTTTTCAAATATCCCTTTGAAACTTAAATACATTTAGTACCTTACTAAGATGCAATTTTGACAGATAATTGCATTATACCTCACTTCCGATTTAACCGTGTAAAATTTGTTCCAATGATGTATCACAATTTATATTTTTATTCCAAAATGGCCGCCTTAAAACCTATTTTCTGAAAAACGTTAAATTCACCATATAACATATAAAACAAAAGATGGTGTCAAACTTCTGCGGTGACCGGATTAAAGTGAAACTCTTTAGATTAGAAAAAGCATGAAAGCATATTATTGTTTTATTTTTTTCAAAATATTTCGCCTTTTCAAAAAAAATAAAAATGTCTACTTTTAATGTAAATTTTCTGCCAAAATTTAAATTTGAACGTGTATATTTTATTTATCCGTTTATATTCACGTTAAATTGCGTTTCCACTAATGTGCCACAAGTTTATCCTTTTATTGTTAAATTACAATATTTCGATTTTTCCTCCCTGCTACATTATTTTTTATCGGGGATGCTACTAAATCACAATTTACCATTTTTATTAGTTAAATTATGTTAGATTTATTTATCCATCATTTTGAGTAGACATTAACTAAGTCTTCTATTGAGTCTCAACATGTGTCAGATTTTAACATTTGAACTTAAATGACCAGGCCTATGTTGTCCTTTTTGCCGGTATACATACCTGTATAAGCAGTGTTACCGATTCTAACACTCAAATGTCTATATTTTGTTTTGATAAAACATTTGACATTTGATTGATTGACAGTTGATTAATATAAGCATTTTAAAATAAGTTTCGCTTATAGTCATTTTAAGTTAAATTGTTTCTAGATACTTACTTACGTTCGTTCAACGTAAATGCAGCTTAAATCGTAATTCGCACATATTGAGAAAAAGTAGTAGGCTATGAAAAACAAAATAGCATAATACGGCGATGATTATCTGGTTATTGGAAGTTGTAGTATGCGATTTAAGCTGCATTTACGCTGAACGATCGTAAGCAACCATCTAGAAACAAACTTAAAATTAATATAAGCGAAAATTATTTTAAAATGCTTAAATTAACCAACTGTCACGTTTTTATAAAAATAAAATGGCCATTTACCTATTTCTCTAAACTGGAATATTGAGATTAGAGTATTAGAACAGCTTATACAGCTATGTGTATAAAATGGCCAACCTAGGCCTGGTCATTTAAGTTGAAATGTTATAAACAAATCTGACACATGTTGAGACTAAACAGAATACTTAGTTATTGTCTACTAAAAGTGATGGGTAAATAAATCTTACATAGTTAAACTAATGAAAATGGTAAACTTTGATTTAGTAGTATCCCCGATAAAAAATTATGCAGCTCGGAGGAAAAATCGAAACATTGTTGTAATTTAACGACAAAACAATTTAAACGGATAAATAAAATATACAAGTTCCAATTTAAATTTTGCCAGAAAATGTACATTAAAAGTAGTCATTTTAAGTTTTTTTTCGAAAAGCCGTAATATTTTGAAAAAAGCATAATAACATGCGTATATGCTTTTTCTAACCTAAAAAGTTTCATTTTAATCAGGTCACCTCAGAAGTTTGACACTGTCTTTTGTTTTATATTATGTTATATGGTGAATATAACGTTTTTCAGAAAACCGGTTTTATTGCCACCATTTACAGGGTTCCTTTAAATATATTGAAGTGTAGGTTTAACCGGAAGTGATGTATAATGCAATTATCTGTCAAAATTTGCATTTTAATAAGTTACTGAACGTATTTAGGTTTCAAAGCGATATCTGAAAAGGTAAAAAATTATTGCGTGTACCCTATGTTCTGTGTCACCCGGTATATATATATATATATATATATATATATATATATATATATATATATATATATATATATACATATATATGAAAAAATAGGTATTTTTATAATCATTTGACTTTTTTCACTTTAAAAAGGTGCAAGAATGATTGCGTAGTATGTCCACCCTGTATAGGTGTGAACATTTTTATTCAGTATATGCATTAATGATGCTTCTTTATAAACTGGAAATTACCACCCAAACTCCCAATTTTAGATCTTTACTATTTTTTATAGTGATTTGAAAAATAGCTGCAGTTTTCAAAAAATCACAAATAATTTTAATTATTTCGAAAACTACGCAGAAATCGACTATAGTTTAAACTGGTAACTTATGTTTATTTTTGACAAGGAATCAAGTTATGGACAAAAATACAGGGTCTGCTATTTAAATTTTTACAGAGTGTCCCAACAAAATTGGGACACTCTGTAGACATGGAAACATTACATTTTAAAAAAACTTCAAATCAAATGAAACTTTTTTTGTATCTATTACGGATTTTCAGATAGTATAGTGGGTACTATTATGGGGAACACGGTGTACGAAACAATGCCAAGAGAAAGTAATTTAAAGTAATAACCTTTTCCGAAAATTATTCAGAAATGTTGACATTTTTGAAAGATAAAGTCAATATTTCTTTGCAACTACTCATTGCCATTGCCAGGCAACCGAAAATAACTGTTAGGAAATGCTTATTAATGTACTAATATTATTTCTTTAGTTATTTGTATACTAAAAAATGTCAAGTTTGACAATTCAACTTCAATAATAGACTTTTTTCATAGTTACAAATTTTTAGCAATTTGATTGTTATAATTTGTATCCTTTTTTTCGATTTTCGGAAAAATATATGTATACCTCGTAGGAAAAGCCACATTCCGGGACTCCGTTTTGCCAGTCTCTGCTTACCCCTCGGCCGGCAATCTTTACAGTCGTCCAGGAATGTTTAGATTTTTTTACTATGTATATACTATTTTTTATTTTGCTGTCACACAGAGCGAAACACTATGGAAATTGCGTCATTCGTTTCCGTCCATTTGCATCAAACTTTATTTTTCTTTGTGTATTTTTCGGTGTTTTGTTAGATACTTTTTTGAAATATAGATTATAAACTGTTATATTTAGTTCCAGATTTAAAATTATCACCCATTTTTGTACCAGAAAGGTGTACTTCCTTTTTAAGTTTCATTTTTGTAGGTTAGTTTTTACGTAAAACGTTTTCGTTAGTTTCATTGTGTTCAACACGTTAAGTGTTTTCGATACGGAAAGTAGTGGCCCCTCTTTTTGGCACTAGTTTTTTTCTCTGCAAAGTTGGCAATGCCTATGAAACTAGTGTTTTGTTCTACTATTTTATGTTCACTTTTTGATCCGATCATGATCACAACAATGTCAATTGCTTTAAATCCGAAAAATCATGATTGACAGAAACAAAATGCGGTTTTACCAAATGATCCTGAAAGAAAGCAGCTCTGATAAAGATAACTTTTCACTGATGCAACATTTTATTGTCATTGTCAATAACGCATGATGCAATGTGCTTTGCTTGGGTTATATTATATTATACATATTGTGCGGTCATTGTGATTGCAAGTCATTCTACAATTTCAAGGCTAATTTTGTAGAATAAAGTATTTAAAACAGCTATTTTAACCCAACTCTCGTTTATTACTCATTGTTTAATTTTTAATTACTGGTTAATATTATTGGGCTATGAACACGAATGTCATCTACAATTGATAAATCATACAGTAATTTATTTGTTAACTCGTGATTCTTACAATTTGTAGTTAAAACGATTGGCTTTTTAGCTTGTACCATGTTAGCTGATGTTTGAAATACCGACTGCAACCATTCTAATAGTTTGTTTTTTGATCCATCTTGATAGCTTTGTTAAAATTATTATTCATATTGATAGCTTTATGTAATTATTATTATATTAAAAATCAAAAAAGACAATACGAAAATCAAATAATTTTGAATAAATATAGTAATTAACATGAAATTTGGCTTTTGTATTTGAAATTGTCTCTAATGTGCATTGCATAACTGACAATAATCAATAATAATTATAACTTTTAAGTGGCAATTAGAAAACAAATCGGTTAATTTCTTTTACCCCGAACTTCTCTCTTTATGAATCTTTCCTTTTATTAAAAATAGTGAAGTTTGACCCAATTTAGTCAGTACATGGTATTTAATAATACTATCTTTTCAAATATTTTTTGTTCACCATTTCATCTTAATGGATTCTTACCAATATTTCACCAATTTTTACCTATACCATACCTGATTTCTGGACATAATTTAAAACAAATTCAATACGTATTTTTCCTACGATCGTGCGGAAAAGAAACTCTTCTGGACTACTAGCACTGGGAAGTAACTTTTCTGCGAGTTTTGTTAAATTATGGAATATCCTATCTAAAACACTCAATAAGGAGAAATACTTGCAAAGTAAGTATTTTTTTTTGTAAGAAGCTCAATGATTTTTGTAATTACAGTATATTATTATTGAACTCAAACCTAATTACGTTTATGTGAGGACTATATCGATCGTAGGAAAAATTTTGTACCTACATGCGGAAAGTGTCTTTTCCGCCCTTGACGGCTTAACCGAGCTCCATTTTGTTCCGCCAACTTGAATTCGTATCACAACTTTACCAGTTTATCGTTACATCGCACTTAATACTAGCATACATTTTGAAATTAATCTAATGAGTAGTTTTTTCAAGCCGATTTTTAAATATTTTTTAGGCCGCCATTTTGGATTCGTATCAAAATTTTACCAGTTGATTTCTACATAATACTTAATCTTTGTGCAAACTTTGAAATAACTTGAATAACCAGTTTTTTAGTAGTGATTTTTTAACATTTTACTAAACCGCCATTTTGTTTTGACATATTGGATTTTTACGAAAATGTTACCAGGTTATTCCCGTATAATCCTTAATTGTTGACAATAATTTGAAGTCAATCGGGTAAGTAGTTTCTTAGCTATGAAGCGAACAGAGGGACCGACAGACAGAGCTACAGAATTGAAAAAATATCGGAGTTAGTAAACATTATTTGCCCGCCATTTTATTCCGCCATCTTGAATTCGTACCACAACTTTACCAGATTAGTTTTATATCACACTTAATGCTTGCACAAAATTTGAAAGTAATCTAATACGTAGTTTTTTCAGGCTTATTTTTTAAATATTTTATTAGGCCGCCATTTTGTTAGTCTTTTTTATATCCATACCAAAATGTCTCTAGTTCATTCCTATTTGACAATTGATTGATGTGCAAAATATGAGGAAGTTGGATAATTCGTTTTTTTAATAATAATTTTTTTAATGTTTCACTAGGCTTGTTCCGGCATAATGGATTTTTACCAAAATATTACCAGGTCATCTTCATATGAACCTTAATTTTAAACTAAAAGTTGAAATCAATCTGATGAGTAGCTTTTAAGCTATGCCGCGAACTGGCAGACAGACAGACAAACCGATAAACGGACTGACGTAATTGATAAAATATATTTTTTGGCGTCTAGGGATGCTAGAACCTGAAGATATGTAAAACCTGAGAGGGTGATTTTTTTACGAATATAACTATTTTATTTGGCCGCAATTTTGTTTTGCTACTTTGGATTTTTACCAAAATGTTACCATGTCGTCCCCATATGACCCTTATTTTTTGACCAAAATATGAAGTCAATCGGGTAAGTAATTTTTTAGCTATACCGCGAAAAGACAGACCGACAGACAGACAGGCCGACGGAATTGAGAAAACATGTTTTTCGGCCACTAGGGTCCCTGAATCTCGGAGGGTGGTTTTTTCATGATTACAATACTTCCCTTTTAAGTGGGAAGTAACAACAACAACAACGATATTTTATAGATAAAAAAGCACAGCTAAAATAAGTAGTGATAGTTAACGTCTTTTCTTCAAAAGCATATATTCCCTACCAAGTACTTTCACAAGCTTTGAGAGGAAACAAGAAAATAAAAATAGTTATATAGTTAATAGACCAATATGACATCTATCACTATCGCCACGTTTATATTCGCACCAGTGCATCAGTGAAGGAATAACGAAACCGAAACCAGCCAAAATTGGGCTCCCACAGGGCAGTATTTTAAGCCTAATTCTTTACATTATATAGACAAAGAAGAAATTATTAGAAAAAAACTTACATAAAGACAAAACTTTTAAAAATGTGTGTATTTTTTTAAAAAGCTTGAGTTCAGGCGTGAGGCACTTGAAATAAAGCCTCAAGCCTTTAAGAAAATTTTCAAATTTTTAAAAGTTCTGTGGCTATATTTTGTCCTATATTGGGCTCCTCAAGTATTTATTATGAGGCAGCTTTTTAAACACATCTAGAGAAACTAGAAAACATAAAAAAATAAATGCATTAGGCAAAGCATCGGCTTCTTAAACAATACACCAGTGTCCGTCATAGGACAAAATTTACGTGATACTTTACTTACGAATTCTTGGTCAATTTTCAGTCGAATCCGATAGATACACAAAATAATTTCACAAAGAAAAAGATTAACGTGGTGTTGAAAATGTACACCTATTACAGAAAAAATAAAAAAAAAAATTTTACGACAGTTGTACACCAAACTATTTATGAATCATCCAAAAGATTCCCCAAAGATGCAGAAGGTAGAACATTTAACCAGGCATTAGTTTCAGGGCTTTGAAATCGATTTAAAACAACAATTTTTTTGCTTAAAGCCTCCCTCATTTCATCATTTGAGAAAGGGCATCCTAATAAGCTGAACTGATCAAATGACACCTGCAAAAGATCCAGTGCCAGTTTTCTGAATTTAGAATATATGATTGAAGCATCGGTTTTATCAAAAGTAACTGAAATTTCGCATTTTTTGTAATTTATTTTTAAGCCAATATCCAATAAATGGATTATTTTTCTAAAGTCGTCTAAGTCTGTAGAAATATAATTGTTCCATCGTCTAAATACCATAAATTAATTTCAGAGCGAATAGCTTTTACTATCGGATAAATTGCTAAACAAAATAATGGAGGCCCAAGAGGAACACCTTGTTGAAAACTTCTTTGTGACAAAATACAGTGATCACCAAAAGATAGAAGATGTTCTTTATAACAATGAGAAATGAAATTTAAAACATTTGGATAATATTCTTTAATTTTAAAAAGAATTATGTCCCTATTTACCATATTAAAAGCATTAAAATAATTGATTTTTAGAATTACTTTATCAAAAGTTATGAGGATATTTAAGAAAACGACGCATGCTTATTTACTTTTATTCCACATTTGGTGCCAAAACCCAAGTGATGTGTCACCTAAAAAATGTAAATGCGGGAACACCGGCCGAATTCCATCAACTTTTTTGTTAAAAGTCGTTAGCCCCGTAAAAGACGGGACATATTAGTTTTGGATACAAACCTTTAAATATATGATTTATAAAAGATGCCAAAGAAGAAAGTAAATTTGAAGAGAAGTTACCAAGTTCCTTCGTGACGAAATGTTTGAGATGTTGCGGCCTAAGTGAGACAATGCCACCCGATGAACTTGGTTTAAATGACAGAATAGCTTTCTTAACTTCACAACTAAAAGCATCAGAATCAAATTTAGAAACTTCTGGTACTTCTGGAACATTTCTATTTTCTTCTTGATTGGGGCGTTTCGTCATGCATTTCTCATAAGTATAATTATTTTTGTCAGCAGAGGTGACTTCAGAACACAATAGTCTTATTGCCATCTTTCCGTCTTCTTCAGATAGTTTGTTTTTAATCTTTTTAGAAAAGTAAGGCTTTCTATTTCGATATTTGGTTTTCTTACCAAGTTTATTTTTATATGATGACAATACGGATCTCAATTGTAATAATTTGTTTTTCCCCCAAAAATTAATGTTGTCTTTAACAGAAGATGTTAAAGAAGAAGACATTGACTTGAATTTAGATTGGATCTTCAAAACAACATACGGAAATAAAAAAAGGGTATTTCAGGACAAAACTTCATTGTTGCTCACAAAAAAAAGATAATACTTCTGGTATTCAAAATTCGAACTGAGAACTTTAAAAGTGAAAAGTACTTTACAAGAAAGTTAATATTCAAGTCGAACTCCCGTTCAGTATGCTTTGATGATTTATGCAGATTAAGACCATTTTTACTTTTAGGATCAAAAAATGTTTCATTCAAACTAGAAGGATTCAGTAGGCATTACATTATTTCTAAAGACTTGACGAATTTTTGCAATATGAAGTTTTAAACCATTTGAATTTTTAAAAGACTTATTACATAACTTGCAAAACGTATTTTGCAGGCTTCGAGGTCTCATCATCAACTTCATTTCTTCATTCGGTCAGCGTTCGACCCCCCAAAACCAACGATGTATCACATTTAATGTTTGAACAGAAAATTTAAGATTTTCCAATAAGAGACGAGTATTTAGACGATAAGTTAGAGAGACGGAAAACCAGAATTTTACCAAATTCACAAAGAACAATTATTAATTACTCTAAATCTATGAGTGCATTACATCTGGATGGAAGCTATAAAAACTATTTTTTACTTCTCTCCTAAATGTAATGTAATCGTGAGAAAATCACCCTCCGAGGTTTTCTCAGATATTTACGTTTCTGGGTCCCTAGATGCCGAAAAAAATGTTTCCTCAATTCCATCGGTTTGTCTGACTGTTCGCTGCGTAGCTAAGAAACTACTTACCCGATTGAATTCGAATTTTGCCAAAAATCAAGTATTATGTAGGAATTAACTGGTAAAATTTTTGGTACGAATCCATGATGGCGGAACAAAATGGCGGCTTAATAAAATATTTAAAAATTCAGCCTGAAAAAACTACTTATTGGACTGATTTCAAATTGTGTGCTATAACTAATTGTGTTATAGAGATGAACTAGTAAAATTGTAGTACTAATTCAAGATGGCGGAACAAAATGGCGGCCAAATAAAACGTTTGTAATAGCCTCTCCGGTTTTATATATCTTCACGTTTTAGCGTGCCTAGGTGTCAAAAAATATGTTTTATTAATTCCGTCTGTCTATATGTCGGTTTGTCTGTCTGTCAATTCGCGGCATAGCCTAAATACTACTTACCATATTGACTTCAAATTTTAGTCAAAAATTAAGGGTCATAATATGGGGATGGCCTGCTAATATTTTGGTAAAAATCTAATATGGCGGAAAAAGATGGCGGCCTAGTGAAACGTAAAAAAATTATTAATAAAAAACTAATTATCAAATTTACCTAAAATTAAGGAAGGAAAATAAATCAAATGTGATATAGGAATGAATTGGTAACATTTTGGTATGAATATATTCTCAGCAAAGGTGTCCTTAGAACACAATAGTCTTATTGCCATCTTTACGTCTTCTTCAGAAAGTTTGTTTTTAATCTTTTTGGCAAAGTAAGGCTTTCTATTTCGATGTTTAGTTTTCTGACCAGGTTTATTTTCATATGATGACAATACGGATCTCAATTGTAATAATTTGTTTTTCCTCCAAAAACTAATGTTGTCTTTAACAGAAGAAGTTAAAAAAGAAGATATTGACTTGAATTTAGATTGGATCTTCAAAACAGCATACGGGAATACAAAATGGGTAATTCAGGACAACACTTCATTGTTGCGCACAAGAAAAAGATAATACTTCTGCTATTCAAAATTGGAACTGAGGACTTTAAAAGTGAAACGTACTTTACAAGAAAGTTAATATCCAAGTCGAATTCCCGTTCAGTATGCTTTGATGATTTATGCAGATTAAGATCATTTTTACTTTTAGGATCAAAAAATGTTTCATTCAATCTTGAATGATTTAGTAGGCATAACATTATTTCTAAAGACTTGACGATTTTTTGCAAAATGAAGTTTTAAACCATTTGAATTTTTGAAAGACTTACTACATAACTTGCAAAACGTATTTTGCAGGCTATCATTGTCTTTTGAATTTATCAGTAAGCTAAAATGGACGTTATTTACATTACCAGTAAAAAGTAGTTGTATTGAATTCTTATGATTTTCATAGGAAAGCTTCATATGTGGATCGAAACAAATTAACATTATCTCCAAGTATTGTCTTCGATTCGTCAAAATATACCTTAAAATTTAGTTTTAAAATGTCTGATAAGGCTCAATGAATGTTCCAAAAATTCCATTTTTGCTCATTTTTACGCAATACTCGTCTTTACTTAGATTTGGCCCGAGAACAAAATCCTTAAGCTTATCCCATTATTATTATTTTTATTTTGAAGTCTGAGGTTTTACAATCCGGATACTGAACTATCATATTAGAAAAATATAAATTATCTAAACAGTTTTCCAACCAAGCAATTAATTTAAATGTTATTAAAACTTGTTTACCTTTATTACTTACAAGATCCGACGTTTGCAATATATAAGGACATTAGTTTCGGTTTAGCTCATTTATTTTATAAAAAACGAAGTCTATTGACGTTAATTATTTTTAGATTTTAACAGTCGATTACGTCAATTAACACACATTATCTTTTTGTTTGCACCATTTTATTACTAGAAATTTCAGTTGCGTTCCTTTTTGTTTACCTAACCGCAAAAGGCATAGTTGAACGCACTATCTCGACATTTCGGTCAATCAAATAGACAAACAAAATTATTTCACTTTAAGAGGTGTGAAAACCGGGTGGGTTAATGTTTGTATAAACGAATAAAATTGGAGATTTTACACTAGTTAAAGAAAACCAAATTATTTGTTTTATACGCATTTCGATGCAGTAATAGTGTATTACACAACAAGTTTAGAAACGTTCAGTTTAGTTAAACGAGTGTGGCTAGTTTTGTATGCTAGCGAAGGAAGTAGTCAAAGTGTCCCCGAGTGCAACAAAATCACTTTTCTAACGCAGTGCAAATTCTATTTTTTCGCATTTCGTAAAGGAAATGCAAAAAAGATCCGTAAATCAGCTTTACTCATTATCTCGCACAGAATTCCACTACTTACAATAAACAATAGTATTGACATTTCAAAAACCGTAAGAAATACGAGGTTGGTGAAGTTAGGTTAAAGTTGTGTAATTTAATTTAATTCCGACTAAAAAAACGAAAATCATAATTTTCCTTTTCATTTTTTATAGTCTGCATTCGAAGAAACATTACAAAATACATTTTTCGTCTTTAGAGCCACTTTTCCTCCCTTACAAGACATTGCACTAAGATTTAAATTCCGACGTTTCGCCTTCGAGGTCTAATCATCAACTTCTTTCTTCATTTCGACCCCCTAAAACCAACGTTGTATCACACTTAATGTTTAAACAGAAAAATTAAGATTATCCAATAAGAGACAATGAGTTAGAGAGAGACGGAAAACCAGGATTTTACCAATTTCACAAAGAACGTTACAATTATTAATTACTCTTCACCTATGAGTGCATTACATCTGGATGGAAGCTATAAAAACTATTTTTTACTTCCTTCGTAAAAGGAAAGTATTGTAATCGTGAGAAAATCACCCTCCGAGATTTTCTCAGATATTTACGTTTCTGGGTTCCTAGATGCCGAAAAAAATGTTTTCTCAATTCCGTCGAAATGTCTGGGTGTCTGTTCGCTCCTTAGCTAAAAAACTACTTACCCGATTGACTTTAAATTTCGCCAAAAAATCAAGTATTATGTAGGAATTAGCTGGTACGAATCCAAGATGGCGAAACAAAATGGCGGCTTAATAAAATATTTAAAAATTTGCCCTGAAAAAACTACTTATTGGATTGATTTCAAATTGTGAGCTATAACTAATTGTGTTATATAAATGAACTAGTAAAATTGTAGTACTAATTCAAGATGGCGGAACAAAATGGCGGCCAAATAAAATGTTTGTAATAGTAAAAAATTAGTCTCTCCGGTTTTATATATCTTCACGTTTTAGCGTGCCTAGGTGTCAAAAAATGTGTTTTATTAATTCCGTCTGTCCGTATGTCGGTTTATCTGTCTGTCTGTCTGTTCGCGGCATAGCGTAAATACTACTTACCATGTTGACTTCAAATTTTAGTCAAAAATTAAGGGTCATAATATGGGGATGACCTGTTAATACTTTGGTAAAAATCCAATATGCCGGAACAAGATGGCGGCCTAGTGAAACGTAGGAAAATTATTATTAAAAAACTAATTATCAAATTTACCTCAAATTATGCACATAGATCAAATTTGACATAGGAATGAATTGGTAACATTTTGGTATGAATATAAAACAGCAAAACAAAATGCAGTTCTAATAAAATATTTAAAAAATGAGCCTGAAAAACTACTTATTAAATTAATTTCAAATTTTGTGCTAGCTTTAAGTGTGATATAGAGATAAACTGGTAAAGTTGTGGTACCAATTCAAGATGTCGGAACAAAATGATGACCACTTTTTTTAAATCTTATTAAATTGTAATTAGAGATAAACTGGTACGGATTCAAAATGACGCAACAAAATGGCGGTGTGTGTCAATGTAAAGGGAAATATTGTAATCGTCAAAAAATAATCCTCCGCGATTTTCTCAGATCTTCACGTTTCGGGGTCCCTAGATCGGTAAATACTCCTTTTCCCAAATTTTTTTCGTACAGAATTTCACTACTTAAAATAAACAATAACATCTCAAAAACCGTAAGAAATACGAGGTTGGTGAAATTAGGGTAAAGTTGCGTAATTTAATTTAATTCCGACTACTTCCGAAGATATCCGAAAAAACCGAAGATCATAATTTTCCTTTTCATTTTTTTCAGTCTGCATTTGAAGAGACATTACAAAATACATTTTACTTCTTTAGAATCACTTTTCCTCCCTTACAAAACATTGCACTAAGATTTAAATTCTGACGTTTCGTTTTCGAGGTCTCATCATCAGCTTATTTTTATAATAATGACCTGTATTTTCATTTTATTTTCAACAAGCCTTCGACCTCCCAAAACAAACGATGTTTCACCCGTAATGTTTGTACAGAAAATGTAAGTTTCCCCATAAAAAACAATGAGTTAGAGACAGACGGAATTCCCGAATTTTACCAAATTTACAAAGGACAATTATTATTAACTACTTTAAATCTATGTGCCCATTACATCTCGATAGAAGCTATAAAATAAAATATCAAAAGACACCCAGTTAAATGCTTTAGTCAAGTCAAAAAAAGAAGCATACTTGTCAAGTCCACTTCCCAGCCTCAATGCAACACGTTCAGACAAGCTCTTTATTGCCAAGGTTGAAAATTTGTTATTTCGCGAAACTGATTCTCCGTAAATAAATTGTTACTTTCATAATAGGTAGTAATTTGATCTTTCATAACTGATTCCAGTATTTTAGAAAAAAAGGTAATAAAAAAATTGGACGATAATTTGTATGGCCATCAGCACTACCTATAATTTCCTAAAATAGGATTGACCTTAACAGTTTTTAATAAACATGGAAAAGTATTCCCAGAAATACAGAGATTGAATAGATTAGTTAATGGAGAAATAATATGGTTCTTCAAAGATTTAGCGATTTTAGTATTTATTTTAAAAGAATCTTTGGATATGGTATTTTTTAAGTTGCACATCTTCTCTCTTACCATATTAAATGTAAGTTTGCAAAACTTAAAACAATCATTGGTAAAATTACCCATTAATTTTAAAGTGTACTGGATTGTAGCACTTCTTTGACTATATCATCAGAAATATTGACAGAGAAATAATTGAATGTTTCAGCATTTAAACTTGCTTGTGTAGAGTTAGAATTAGCTCTAACTACATTCTATATTGCAAATTGTTTATTAGAAGAGGTGTTTATGTATCAATCACATGCGATTTTTTCATATACATATTTTTAAACTATAGCTCTTTTTGTAGTCCGTAAGTTGTTCCTTATTTACAAGAATTGGGTTTTGTTTTTTAATTTGACATAGCATGGGTTAACTTTTTCTCATAATCCTTAATTTATCGTTAAACCAATTAACCACTTCACAGGGGAAACATGCAACTATATTTTGACTTTATCTTTAAATACTCCAGTTATAACAGTTTGGGTAAACAGATTGATAAAATCTAAAATGTATCCAAAAATCTATCAAAATCGCCATTAGTGGATCTATATACTGTTATTAATTGAATATTTGCCGATTTCAAGCGTGCATCCACATTATAATAAATCTCCTCTGATAAACTTGATATATCTAGAGCCACAAAAGTTATACCGTTGTTAAGATAAATTCTGACCCCTTACAGACCTGCAAAACCACACAGCAGTCACATAACCCCTCAAATTAGTAATTCATCAGCTGAAAGTCAGTGCTATTTACACACAGGCAGCCTATTTCATTTTCCTTGAGAAGCACCTCAGTTTGTAATATCTAGTTTCTTATTATTGATTGTATGTTGTATGGAATATTTTAATTATTTTGTTGGCTTGTTCCCCATAAACTAAGTCCTTAGCATATGAGCTTTGGATGTTCGAGCGCTTTGTAAATTTAGAGAATGGCTAAGCCTGACTACACTAGGACACATTTTTGCATTTAGGATTTCTTGATTTAATTCTTTCAAAGGATAGAAGTTTGTCTGGGTTTTTAGGCAATTTATTGAAGTGTTTAGATCGAAGACCTGCGTTTCGTCACTGATTAATGTCATCCTCAGGGCCACATTATTATGACTGGAAACTTATTTCCGGCAAATATTGTTGCATTAAACGAACATCACTTTAGCAGACTCAAATTAATATTACTGATAATTTCTTGGACAAATTGAGCTTGTTCGTTTTTGGTGGGCATTTTTTCACATTTACATTATTAAGATTTCGTTTCTGTAGAAAACTAAGAGTATAACTTGCTTCTGTTTTTGCTAGAGACACGATATAAAAATAAAATGCATTCCTTGTGCGAATTCAGGCTCTTTTTCTTCCTGTTTAGAACTCTTCATTGGAGGTCTATTCATACATAAAAAACTAAGTATTTTTGAGTTTTTCCTCGCCCTTGCCGAGAGATACCAATGATCAGTCATTGTTTACGCTTTGTACGTCTTTTTCAGGATCATATACTTCGATTACATCATCTTGTGATTCTTGTTGAGGTTGTTAGATTTTCCGAAACTGTCAAATTTTCTGCTGTTGAACTACTTTTATTAACTAGGTTTTTTGCAGTTCCTCGCCTATTTTTAACGGTAAAACTCGGATTCTTTCAGAAGTCACGATTTTTTGTACTAAATTCTCACTTTTTAATTTGGGTAGCTCAAGATCATCAGCAGACTTTTCATCACTTTTCAGTCTGTTCCATGTTGCCAAGCCTCGTTTGTGTTGCTTACAACAATAAGATCCCTATCTACTTTCGGGATACATGACAGTTTTATCCGCAATGTTTCTACATTGACAGTCTCGGCTTTTCTTTGTTTAGAATTTTTTCCGTAAGGTTTTCCCGATCGTAGTTTTCATACAGATAATTTCAGACCCGTGCACCATGGAAGCTAGAATTTTTTAATGAGGATGCATTGAATTAAAGGAAATGAATAAGAGAAAAAAATCTGGGAAATGAATGACTTTGAAACGAAAAATCAGCCCTAAAAGTTCTAAAAAACCCCAAAATGTACCAGTTTGGGTTAAAGGAAATTGGTAGCTATCAAAAAACAGATGAAAATAGGTTTAGGACTTATTTTATAACACAAATTATGTCCACCTTTTTGTGTTTATAAAAATATGTAATAGACCATACATAGTTTTTCAAAAACAGATAACTTTAATTGACTACATTTTGTGGTACCTGTTATACATTTGTTTTTTTATGTATGAATAAAATCTACATAAAAAAAAGGGATGTTCATATTCTATTCAATTACCCTATACTTTGGGTCCTACTGCTTGGATACCCCGCATGTACGTTCAAGGAGGCTTTAAGCATAGAGTCGGTCTTGCATGGCAAATCCCTTATCTCTTATCTCTATCTGCATCAGTGGCATATATAAGGGGACGTTTGGGGGTTAACCCCCCCCCCCCAGAGCCACTTTCTTTTATTTAAGGTAAAATGATAGAAATAGTTTAGAATGAGGACCTTTCTTGGGGATTGGGGGGTAAAACCCCTCTAGAACCAGTTTTGTCATGGTCTTTACCTTGCAAGTTTTCAATGTCTATTAGTACATTCATTTTTGAATATACAGTTGTAGTTAAATCTTAACCAGTAGAAGTATATTTACTGGGCAATATCAAAAATATTTGACAAGCAGGCATACTGAAAAATGTAATGTGCTATAAAAAGTCACCTATACTGTAATATTTAAATAATATTTTTAAATTTCGATGTCATCGCCCCCAAAAACGACCGCCCTGGAGTCCGCCGCCTATTTGTGCGGGCTATTAAGATGACTCTGATGGTAAGTCCGCAAACTTTAGGCATACGGCGATAGCCCTACATTTCGAAGGCCCAATACGCTTACAAGTAATCTCGGTATATGTCCATGACGCCATAGAGGAACACCAATAGAACACAGGAGTTCAAAGCACCTGCTCGATTACGAAGATTTAGCTAACTTTCTCGATTTGACCTCACAGATTCGTCTCATTTTTCATTTGAAACAGTGACAGTTTTACGCGGAAATTCGAAATCTGATTTAACAGTAGATTATTTCCTTAATAAAAATTACCAAGTTAAACCAAAAAAGTTACGTATTTGTAACCGTGTCCAAATTATTCCAAAAATGTATTGTCTTCGCATGGAACAAATTCACTTAAAATTAGTAGATTTGCAACGTACGATAAATTGTTACGCCTTTAACGCACTGTCGTTTTTAATTGCAAATAAGAAATAATTTGGCGTTATGATTAAATTTCAACGTCTGAGAGAATTGCTAAAAATAACAAATAAATAGATTTTAAATGAAAATAAAATTAATTATTTCATTTGAAATTAGACCAACATGAAACAATATTAACAGATGTATTGTTAAATCTAGCGCATTTGGCCGACAAAAGCGGAAGCAATAACATAATTGAAGAAAATTGTTGTTAATAATGACCCATAAAACGATAATTATTTTTGCATGATATGAGCTAATATTTAATAGTAATAAACATTTTTTATTTAAGCCAATTCATATTTCATTATACATTTTTAAAAATATATCAAATATTAAAAACCATGTTTGTGGTGAAGAAGCATGAGAGTTTTCTATGGCTGACCACTGATTAAGATGAATTCCCTGGACAGTTTTTAAATTCATAAATTGATAATGCAAATTAATCAAGTTGTAGGGGCAGCGGTGCTGCATGCCGCTATTCGAATTGCACTAGTATTTGTTTTCTAAAAATAAAAAGCATTTTATGTATTTACTTACTTACCTATCAAAACCAAGTATTTTTCTAAACATTTTCATTTAGTTGCTGCCTACAGAAGCAATCGTCTGTATAATTTTTAGATTAGGGTCAATTTTCATCATCCCTAATAGAAATAAGACTAGAAGAAAAAAAATAAAAGATGTGAAAAATAAAATTAATAAAATAGGTATTGATATTGTTCAAATCCGAAGTGAGGTTATATATTGAATTAGTTTACATATCAAACGATTTTAATTTCAGTTCTCATTGCCATTGTATTGGTTCAACATGTCATTCGCTTTTCTGGTTATTCCTAGAGGTATAACAAAGTTAGGAAAAGAATAATTGTATGTATGCTAATATTTTTATTGAAGTATTAATACCTTAAGGCAATTAAGACATGTAAAGAAAGCATTTCATCCCTTAGCTCCATTTATATCTTCTCTTCCCCATCATTTAAGATTGCATGTTCATACAGTGTTCCATGAGATCTTCTTTGCTGACAGTAGAAAACAAATATATGTCATATGAGAAAGTAATTTGTTGCAGGTTAAATCTTTTTTTACAGATTTATAACGTCATGGTATTTAAAAAGGTTAAGCTTAGGCATTGAGATACATGACATATGCCTCAACAACTCTCGTGGCTATTTATAGGGCTGGTTCTTTCTTACCTTTTCAACTACGTGGTGGTTGCCTTTGTATATTGCATTTTCAGTTCAATCCAATTCAAACAAAATTAGTCAAATTTTGGGCACCGTTCAAGAAATTAAATATAAACTTAAGTAGATTTAACTGACAACTTGGTCCCACGAATAACCTTGAGTATATACTCAATATATATAACACAATCTAAAATAATCAACTGAAACACAAATTTCAATTGTTAAAGATATTTAATTCTTTTAAAAAAATATATTTGACGTAATTTTTAGAAAACATGTAAATACTAATGGTAACCTCTCATAATTGCAATTATTTACATGAGGGGGAAACGTTTATGTATAAAAACACTTGAGTGTGTTGTCACACACAAGTGATTTAAAACAATGTACTTTTAGTTTTAAAAATTAAAAACAATATAAACTATTCTAACTATATCAGACTACCTGGACCCAAAGGAGAAGAGCTGGCAAATTGTCATAGCCAATAACAGAGCCATTAAAAAGAACTGAACAAACTACTTCCAGATATAGACTAACTTTGTTTTTTTAAATGAAACAATCACTATATTTTTTTAAAATCGTAAAATGTATTATTTCCTCTTTTTAAAAGCTTTTATTTAACTTCTCTTATATGTTAGTTAATTAGTAAATATGTTTGATTCAAATCCTGCAAGTAACTTTTGAATCAGTTCCCGTTAAAGAGGAAATGACTGAAATTACGTATCACAATGACAATACAATATTATATGACGTCCAAATACTATTATGTATATATCTGTAAAAGACATTCACTAATGTCTTTTCAGAGTTTCCTTCCTTGTATTTTAATATGAAATATATAAGTATTACTAAAATAGTGAAATTATATAAAATAATATTATATATTGTTAATATTACATTATATTAGTTTCCTATTTTTACTTAAATACAATGTACAGGGTGTCCCTTTTTGGGTACTTTTGCGGGGTTTCTCCGTTATTTTTATATATATTATATAAATTTCGCCTTTAAACTCAGAATTTTGTTAAATTCCGCTTTAAACTCAGAATTTAGTTAAACTCTGACTTTAAACTCAGAATTTGGTTAAATTCCTACTTTAAACTCAGAATTCAGTTAATTTCTGACTTTAAACTAAGAATTTAGTTAAATTTTGACTTTAAACTCAGAATATTGTAAGATTATGACTTTAAACTCAGAATTTTATTAAATTCTGACTTTAAACTCAGAATTTTGTTAAATTCCCACTTCAGAATTTTAAAATAAAAAAAATTGTGGCCCTTATACGCTTCCGTACATGTGCTTACGTTCTTTTAGGTATCGGGATTTACTAATTTAATGAAATGATTTATTATAGTGTTTAAATCTTATGTTTAAACATCCATAAGAAGTACGACCTTAGATATAATTTGTTGGTAAAGGGAAAAGACATATGATCTTTAAATTATTTTATTTTAAAATTACATGCCATAGCTCTCATTTATAAATAAATAACAACAAAGCAAAGTCATTTTAAACAGTGTACAATTTTTGATATAAGGCATAGGTAGTTTCTGGTTCCTTGAGAAACTTGGAAAACTGACGTTTTCGATATAGCACAATTTTATTTTTTATTATTTAATTTTAGGAAGAATACTCAGTAAGATATCCTAGAGGTCTGAATCCAGTCCAAGTAAACGATATTTTCTTCGCTGTCCATGCTGTTATTTTGACGTGCTTCACTATTTTCCAGTGTTTCATATACGACAGAGGAGACCAAAGAGTTTCAATTACGGCCAGAGTTATTTTAGGTAAACGCAGCTATATTTTTATAATAAAACATACCTATACAAATTGTTAAGACAGGTTTCCGTACAAAATGGCGAATCTAAATAAATTCTAAATGATATTGATAGAGAAAGATGTATTATTTGGTTAAGTGAATAATATATAATAATTTTGAAAGTATTGGGTGATGGAAAATACCGAACATAATTCAAAAGTACGAGTGACATCACATATTTAAAAATTTGAGAAAACGCACTTTGAAGTTTATAAGGTTTCAAACCTGAAAAAATAACTATTTATTCAGAAAATACGTAACACAGAAAAGGTCCACTCAGAATATTTAAAATAAGATACTGCCCATTTTAAATCTATCTAGTTACTAATACGAACTTTCTTTTTTAGGTGTATTTGCATTGTTCGTAGTAATTTCAGCGTTTGTGGCTGGGTTTAATGCCATCCATTGGTTAGATTTTCTATATTATTGTTCCTATGTTAAGCTGACCATAACTCTCATCAAATACATACCACAAGTAAGTATAAAATAGGAACATCAATCTTTGCTTGATAAGAAGACCAAATTGTATTGCCAATTTGTATTCCCTATTTATACTTATTATTGTGGTTATTTATTATTTTATAATAAAACTTAAAGCAATATCAGCGTGATCACTGGGAATTGATAAAATAAATACAAAAGGGAACAGCAAAAGTCAATACTTATTTCTGTACCAATACAGGGTGTTACAAATTCGACGTACGAGCGTTGGGGTTTCTGAAACAGTCTCAGATTCGAAATTTGCCACCTCTGACACTTCAGAGATATTATTAATTAAAATACCCTTTCAAGGTACCATGATTACCTCTGTTTGGCCTTGAACTTTTGTTTGGGCCAGCAGTGCCTGCCTCAAATCTGGATTCTTCTAAATGGTTTCTGAAAGCAGCCGTCCATGATAGATCTGCATCGTTTTCGTGACCGATAATGTCTCATTTTTTAGGAATTCAGTCCAAAACTTTGCTTGCATCTAGGGGTATAATTCCGCATTTCTTAATTTGTGCTAAGATATTGTACGAATTTTTTAGACCAATTTCTAGTTTCCTTCAGTTTTCGTAGCCAAATTACGGCTTAATTTCATTAATTGCCTTTGACAGATTTGTTGACTGACACTATAAATTTATTAAACAGGACTTAAGTAACAAATAGTTGCTAAATTAAGATATTTTTCCTTTTCTGGGATTAAGTATGACTGCTTGAGTGAATTAAATAAATTTAAGATTTTTCATTTACAGGCAGTGTTTTAAATTTTTATTCAAGTAAATATATTTAACATTAGTTTTGTTTAATTAGCGTTTTAATCTTTTTAAAATTTAAACTTAAATTTAAAAATTAAAATTAATAAAAGAAGAATAAGGAAATACCAACTATTAAGTTGTTTTTAATTTTTATAAATATTATATTCGAAATAAATACGCAACAAACCAAAAAGGCATTTGTTGTCTCCCCTTAAGGGTTGTAAATGCGATTAAATAATGCTTTATGGTCCATAACATTTATAATCAATAAGATAACCCATTTAATGAAATTATATTATACAGAGTGTTTCATTAAAAATAACAAAGTGAATGTTCATTTTGTTAGTCTCCAAGTGTCATTTGTTCGTTTTCTAGCATATCCTGGTGGTTCAGATGTTTCTTCTATCTTATAAGAAAAAGCTACATACAAATTTATAATTAGCTCTTAGACCATTAGGATTTCGTTTCGAAACTGAAATGTGTTCACTCAATCAATAATCAATTACAACAAAATTTTTGGTGATGTAAAATAACTTGATTTTTAGGCCTTCATGAACTACAGGCGAAAAAGCACCTCGGGATGGAGTATAGGCAACATACTTCTAGACTTCACCGGAGGAATTTTGAGCATGCTGCAAATGATTTTAAATGCATACAACTACGGTACGTATTATTTAAAATTATTATAATTTAAAATTTTTATTATAAATATCTATTATAATTTACGAGGCATAAGCTATTGGCCTTAGATTTAAAAAATCCCTAAGAATTTTATACAGCAAGTAGAATCTTACATAAAATAGGCCTTATTTTTTTGCAAAAAGCAAGTCAAGTTATATTGATAACATTTAAAAATACGAAAAACAAATTATTTGGCGCAAGGTGTCTCAGAAGAATGGAGACCACCCGATTTTATCCAGATAGACAATCCATCAATGGAAAATAATATACCCACAAATGGATCCCAACTTTGTATTGTATTCCATATAGTTGGAATCCATAGAAACATTTCCGCGTAGTTGAACACCCAGAGTTTCCAGTCCGCGGCTCACTGCCTCGGATGAGCTGGTTAAATTCCTTTATAGGTCAGTTTTTAGATCTCGTGGAGTAAAGTTCCCTGAAGATGCCTCGTGCAATCAAAGGCGAAACGTCGGATAGTAATTCCAATTTAATACAGTCTAATCCCAAGAACGATGATTTCTAGATTAGAATTTACTCGTTGCAGTTTGGTAAAAAAAAAGTCTTTAAAAATCAGCAAAAGTTGTATATCGCCTTGAACTAGCCATTTTTGAGAAGTTTGATGCACCTCTCTGGTACAAGCTTTTTATAGCTCAGTACGTTTTATATCCATTTTATTAGAAATAAGAGTTGATTGAAG
Source organism: Kuschelorhynchus macadamiae (assembly GCA_030620095.1). Taxonomy (NCBI): domain Eukaryota; kingdom Metazoa; phylum Arthropoda; class Insecta; order Coleoptera; family Curculionidae; genus Kuschelorhynchus; species Kuschelorhynchus macadamiae. Next base: position 341,588 of record JAUTXW010005097.1, on the reverse strand, counting down.
ATAGAAAAACGATAGGTTTCGTATTTTCGATTTCATAATCGGCCAGATATTATTTCAAAACAACTAGTTCAATTTAAAATTATATCTAGAAAATATTTCTATGTATTTCTTTTTCTTGCCCCAGTTTCCAAAGCAGTCAAACTGAAAACCTTATTCGATCACCCAAGTACTTGCACTTGACGAATGGTAGATCTGTTTTTTTATAATTTCTTTGATAGCATCAATGTTGTCAAGCGTGCCAGCCCACAAAATATTCCTGACATGCATCATCCCCCCCCCCCATTGGATGCCAAGTCTGCACCTTTGAAAAATATGTACCCCAAAAAAATATATCCAGAAACAAATATCCTAAGAGCTACAGCTAGAAACTAAAGAAACATAATTAACAACAAACTTTATAAGAAATATAAATATATAGATTAACATTCTTTAACTTATTCAAAGGTAAGACAAGAAACAAAACACCTAATAGAGTTATGCTATCTAATCTATGTATCAAACACAGAACAAATGATTCCTACAAATAGCAAGGATTGGTCATATGTGAACTCGTTATGTAACAATAATGGTATTCCAAAGGTTCTCGAGTACAATGGTTTATCAGTGGAAACTACTAAGGTACATTATTAATGCCTTTGCAAACCATTTTGAATCATGTTTCTCATGTTATGACCCTTTTCATCAATTTGTAGACATTTCTGAGGCTCTGGAAAACTCACTTCTTCAACATGTTTTTACATCCAAAGAAGTTGGAACTAAGATGGCATCCCTAGAAATAAATAAAACTGCTGGCCCAGATGGTATACTTCCAACATTCTATAAGAAGAAAACTTTATCTAGTTCTCTGTGTCAAATATTTCAACAGTCCTCTAATTCAGGGAAATTTCTTACTGTTTTAAAATAGTCAACATTATTTCCTTTTTATAGATCTTGTTCAAGAGGTGATATTAACAATCGATATCTTTGATGTTGATTGCTGTAAAAATGTTTGAAGCAATAATAGCGGATAAATTGTTTCAAACTTAGAAGAATTATATTGTACCAGACTCAGTACCAGAGCAACATGGTTTTTCCCAAGGCAGGTCTACGGTTGAGTAGTCAGTTGTAGATGTTAAAAAAGGCAAGGGTTCTTCAGCATCAAACGAACTAGAAAAAGAAGCAATAGAAGTTTGGGGGGGCTGGAAATTGTGGGTCATCATTATCTAATTCAGATACATTACAGTTTATTTCAGACATCGTCTCTCTACTCCAAAATAATGAGAACTATTTAAAATATTATTTCAGTCAAATATTAGTAACAACACTTTTAGCGTTAACACATGTATATTTGGATGGGTATAGAGACTATGTGCAGAGTGCATGCATGCATGGATTATGATGATTTTATATTTTCCTAAAACTTACATAATTTGTGTTGAATATTACTCAGATTGTAAAAACTGACTACCTATATATGAATATGTTTAAAAAGTGTTGTTTTAAATTTATACCTTCTGTTTTGCGGGCAAATCCACCGATACTTGATCTTTTTCATCACAATGTAAATAAATCGGATGTCTTCTCTGTAAATGTTTCTTTAAATTCGTCGTGTTTCTGGGCGTTTTTATATGAACTTGGCATAATGCCCCCCTGCATTTGTTTTCACAAATAAGTTCCATATACTACTTCTCGTCGGAGGCATGATTATAACAATAATAATTATTGACAAATTAACTCGCACTTGCACTTCCAGTACAAATACAAACCACTGATAAACAGAAATGAACGAAGAGAAAATATAATCTTACTGGGAAACCCCCGAAATCAAGAGGATCGATAAAACTTGGTCCTTGTTTCTATCTATAAACAAGGACTTGGTGGTTAGCGCGCTTCCATATTTTATTGGAGGTTGAAGTTGACGCCTTTCGAATAAATAGACAACAGGAAAGAGCCTATATATATATATATATATATATATATATATATATATATATATATATATATATATATATATATATATATATATATATATATATATATATATATATATATATATATATATATATATATATATATATATATATATATATATATATAGGGTGTTTAGGCTAGGGATAGCTCTCGGCCATATCTCAGAAAGTATTCGCCCTAAGTTATCGGGGAAAAAAATTTAATAAATAAATCGGGAAAAATAAAAAGCTGTAAATTATTTTCGACTTTGTAAGTCTGCCGCTAGAGGGCGCAACACCAACCGTTAAGTAGAAAACACGGTTTTATTCAAAAATACTCCCAATTAACCCTTATCGAAAATACTTTTTTTGTAATCTACTAATAATTCCAAAACTTTTTGTTTCAACTTTTTTTCTCTAAATTTTTAAATAAAGGGAGGGGGAGGGGTAAACATTGGATTCAAACAAATTAAATAACTTTTGTTTGGATTAACCGATTTTAACGATTTTTTTTTTGTTTTAGGGAGATTATGTGTAAGTTTCTTCGCTAGCCGCTAGATGACATTTTATGACAAAGTCGCAAACTTTTGATATTTTCTCTAAAATTGCAAATACAATGATATTTTTTTCTTTACTTAAAAAAAAAGAACATGAAAAAATACATAAACTGGAGAAAACCGTCGGTTAATATCTTTATTCGTGTCTGAGTTATTTTGAAATAATTTTATTTTTTGACAAAATGTGATGTCACTCACTTTAAATTTGCTTTCTGCATTTATAAGGTATGTTGTCATCTCATTAAGACTTGGAATGAGCTACGCTGAGCGTAAAATTATGCATCAAGTGTGTAAAATGACTATTTTTTAACTAATATGAATATTGTAGGCCGAGTCTTAGCGAGTGTCTGAAGTAATTTGTTAATTTGTATTATACATTTTTAGTTACTCTAGGCACTGCTTTAAAAATGAAATTTAAGCATCTCGAATAGTGCATAAGCGAGTACTTTACGCACGGTTGCAAAAAAAAGTGTTTTAAAATTTAATATGAATGCCTAAACCATGAGTAGAACCGCGAAATCAATTACGTACCTTATTAAAAAATAAATTTAATTGCAATGAAACTATAAAAACTACACATTAAAACAAAATCTATAATAAACTTCTAACATGTTTAAAATGTCTACCATCCAGTTGAATACATTCACTGAGTCTATCAAAGGTTGAAAATACAGCGGCTTCCGTTTCCGCCCTGGATATGCTGTTGATAGCGTTTTGGATTCGATGAATAATATCTTCTCGTGTTGTAGGGCGAGTTTTGAACACTAGATCTTTATGCCTATCCCACAAATAAAAATCAAGGCAGGTCAAATCGGGGGACCTTGGTGGCCGCTAAGACTCGTGCTACAATATTCATATTAGTTAAAAAATAGTCATTTTACACACTTGATGCAAAATTTTATGCTTAGCGTAGCTCATTCCAAGTCTTAATGAGATGACAGCATACCTAATAAATGCGGAAAGCCTATTTAAAGTAAGTGACATCACATTTTGTCAAAAAATAAAGTTATTTGAAAATAACTCGGACACGAATAAAGATATTAATCCACGGTTTTCTCCAGTTTATGTATTTTTTCATGTTCTTTTTTTCTAAGTAAAGAAAAAATACCATTGTATTTAAAATTTTAGAGAAAATAACAAAAGTTGCGACATAAACTGGCATTTAGAGGCTAGGAAATAAAAATAAAATCTAAATGTTAATATTTTCGAAAAAACTTACACATAATCTCTTTAATACAAAAAAAAAATCGTTAAAATCGGTTAATCCAATCCTTGACAATTTAGAGAAAAAAAGTTGAAACGAAAAGTTTTGGAATTATTAGTAGATTACAAAAAAGTATTTTTGATAAGGGTTAATTGGGAGTATTTTTGAATAAACCTTGTATTCTACTTTGCGGTTGGTGTTGCCCTCTAGCGGCAGACTTATAAAGTCAAAAATAAAATACAGCTTTTTACTAATTAAATTTTTTTTCCCGATAACCTATGGCAAATACTTTCTGAGATATGGCCGAGAGCCACCCTTAGTTGAACACCCTGTATATATATTATATATATATAAATATATATATATATATATATATATATATATATATATACGTATGTTATAGTATTCATTATTTAAATATTTACTGTGTACCCATTAACTCCACAAAATTAACATATTTTAGTTCATGCTTAGTCTAAGTAAGTAAGTTAAACAAATAACATTTGTTGATAAATATAATCAAACTGTTTCCACTTTAGCACAGTATCAGACCCAAAAAAAGGAGAATATAATGTTTAGATATTAAAACTTATTTTATCCCATAAAATTGTTCGAAGAAACCCATAACTTACGCTACTGTGTTTTTTATATACCACTTGGTTCCTAATCTAATTGTTATGATTTTAATTATAATAACTATTATTTTTGCCTTTAAATCGGATTTAAAAGTGTCTAGTTAATTTCTTACTTACGAAAATACAAAGGCGCTCACCGGTAGAACGAAATTCCTTTCTTCCTTGTGCTTTTAATAAGAGTTTAAATTAAGAATTTAAATTGTACTTTGGTTTATTAAGAGTTTATGCAAACTAGGAAGTACTAAATAAAAATGAAGGCGTAGGAACTTCTGGTACCTATATTAATATTTTATAATATAATAAAGCATTTTTAACCAATAAAATTTATTGGTACCGTATAATAGCAGTTCTATGTTAATTTGTTTTTTTTTTATTGGTATAATTAATTTTACTGAATTTTCTTCTAACCTAATGTGTCTTAGATGTTGATATTTCGTAAAAAGGTATTTATCTAATGTTTTGTTCTGTATTAAATCTGAGTAAATTTAAATGAAATAATAATTCTTGAGCTTGTTTTTATTTAAAACGTAATTTAGACTGAACTAATAAAATTGTTTACTGCGTGTTACGTTTTAGTTACTTAGAAAAAATATAATTTCCTTGATCAACTAAAAATAACCAGTCTGCTTAATAAAAAAATCATTAAATTTTATTTATTAAATTCAAGTAAATTAATGAAAAGAAAGCAGAAATACAATAGGACATATGGTTGCGCCGTTAAATTATTAGTCGCAAGTACTTCTTAGAAGCAAGCTTTAGATCAAATTTCAGTGGGCAAAATTGCCACATTCCTTTATAACTTTGCTAAGTCGCTATTTCATACCCAAAGTCAATTTTAAAGCATCAATAACAACAAACGTTGAACTTAAACTCATGAATACATATAAAGGTTTTTATACGAAAGGTTTATATGTAAAAAGTAAAATTTAATAATATCTAAAGTGAGCTGTTAAAGACATGAATTTTAATATTTCACCAGTTTTTTGTTAAATTGACACCTGAAATAATGTATCACACTAATTGGCTTGTTTAATTTGGTTCATACCTTAATTATAATTATTTTTCAAAAGTCTAAGTTTTCAAATTACTTTCTGAATTTCAAAGTAAAAATCAAAGTGGATACACCACTGAAAACCGGAAACAAGATGTTGTCATTTTGACGGGCTATCGTTTTGAATCTTGGGACCTTCCCGGTCTCGTCAAGGTCACGGCTAGGCTCTTTCCTGTACAGTTATTTATTCAAAGTTGACGCCGCACAAAGTAAAAACAGTTTCCTTCCTCACCTAGGCGGTACAGTGTTCCACTTTGTAAAAAGTTTTCTGTATTGGAGGCTATGCTGCGGCTGCTTTGCTTGTGGGCCCCTAAACTTGCACATTTAACCGTATTCTAATTGTTCGTGGATGTTCGGAACTGATCGGGTAACGTGACCCTGCCCGAACACCCGATTGTTACACTTTTTGTTCAGACAAGTACATATAGGGGGAATGGAAGGGGTGCGCGGAAACGGGACAAGAATCACCCTTCAAGGATGGGCAAAGGAATTTACGTCTAGGGAATGTCAGCCAGACGGGCCCTACAGTTTATCGAGGAGTCCGAACCTCGGCCATCCCCTCCACCTAAGAGGGTATGTGATGGCGGGGAGTGTGAATTTACGTCCTGGTTACCGGCGTGAATGGCAGCGTGGACAGTGAAATTCTAATTTTATATTGCGTGTGATGTTTTAAAATTTGTCTCTGCAATATTTACAACTGTTATGCGGCGATGTTTGTTCCAGGGTTGGCAGGTACAGGTAGTTTAGAACCTAGGTTTTTTGGTTTTTTAAAAAAAATCTTAATCTGCAATTTAAAAAAAATTAGGTTTTTTTAAACAGAATTAAGGAATTATATTCTTTTAAGATGTTTAAAACAAACTTAGTTCTTAATAAATTAATAAAGGTTAATTTTTAATTTAAAGGTAATTTATTTTTAAGATCAGAGCCGCATCAAAAATTGTTTTAGTTTATTGTGTGTACTGTGTAAGAGTGAAGTTATACTTGTTTAAATTGGACATTGGGCATTGAAAAAATAGTTTTCATAAAAACGACTGTAAACATTCTTTCAAAAGAAAGCAATGAAGAAACTGACACTGACCTCAGTAATGACAGCGAAAAAAAGAGACAAACTAGATAACTAGAAAAGAAAAAATTTTTATTTTTATTTATTTTTTATAGTTTATGTAGAGTTATTTTGTTTTCTATTTTGTTTTGTTATTTTGTCTTAGTGTGCTACACAATAAAGGACGGGTACCTGAAAGTTCTTACTCTGTGTTGGATTATACAATTATACAGTCCTACATATCTCATAATATTGAGTATCCTTTATAATATATAAAAAATCTTAAAAGACCTATATAAACCTAAAAAAACCTAACGATGCTTGGAAATATAAAAAAACTTTAAAACCTAAAAAAAATGGAAATCCTAGGTTTTTTCCAACCCTGGTTTGTTCTTGTAGTGTAAGTTTTATATTAGTATATTTTTATAAACCTATTTTTTTTTTAAATTTGTTAATGTGTTTTGTTTGACTTTAACTTTGGACTCTTAATTCTGACCCTTAAGATAAGTTTGCTATGTGACTAGTCTAAGCCAAGTTTTTCTCTATAGAGTTTTAATAAATAAATAAAATACCAGCTATATTATAGAGGAAATACCTACATAAAGAAATCCATAATTAAAAAAAAACATAACACCCTGCATTTCGAAAACGTAGGAATTGGAGGACCCAATTTGGGTTAAACAAGCAGATTTATTTCTCTAAATGAATGTTGTATATATTTTCAAGTTACCATTTTTTTTTAATTCCAGATTTTTTTTTCAGATGACTGGGTGTCAATCTTCGGTGACCCAACAAAATTTGGCCTAGGATTATTTTCCGTAGCCTTTGATATATTTTTCATGTTCCAGCATTATGTCTTTTACAGACATAGCAGATACGAAGATAAATAGCATCTTTATATATAGTTTTTATTGAAAAAAAATGAATTGAAAACACAGGAACGAACGACTTATCAGTAACGTGTCTAAAATCTCGGAAATGTCGTCTCACACTCATAAACGTGGCACTCCAGTACGATCATCCTTAGCGATGTTAAGTTTTTATTTTTTTAGGTCTGATACAACCACTTTACGTAAAAGTTATTGTTATTAATACGACCAGTGATATTTGTTATAGTATTAAAGAATTTTAAATTATTTAAGAAAAATTTGTGATTATAGATTAAGGCAAAAAGACTTCTGCTTTAGAAATCACTGCTAATATTTATATGTATCTCTATGTTAATTAAATAATTTAGTTTAAGTAAAAATGAATGTATTTTATGCATCATCGAAAAATCTTTCCCTAGACCCAGAAAATAAAATGAGATTTTTTTAACTTGGTACACCTTTGCTGCTCTTAAGCCAAGTATACATTCATTGTCTTATGCTAGAATTTATAAAACCTGAAATAAAACTTCCAGCTGGTGCAAGTTTGTCCTATTTAATATTTATCTTACTAAATTTGTTACAGAGTCTATTAATTTTATCTTCAACTATATTTATTTAAAACAATCAAAAATTAAGTAGGTAATACAAAAAGTATTTTTTCTACGAGTGCTATGAAAACACAACCCCTTGTACAAAATACAGCCTACATATTTTATTTTATGCGATATATTGGTTGGTGGTTGCTTATTTAGCTTCTGTTTGAATATTTAAAATATGTTTGTCATTAAAAGTTACATTGTCATATAAAAAATGGAGGGTATGCAGTGAATTTAAATGTAGCCCCAAACTGCAGTCGTAGAGAAAATTCAGTATGTAACGTTTTAAAACTCATGTGACTTGTGGAACTTTCCTACGTCTCGTGCTACCACACTGTCACATTACTGTGAAAAGAGCTGTTTTTTAAAACCTGTCATACAATATACAGGGTGTCCAGCCATATTTTGACCTTAAATATTTCGAAAATGAAAAGACGCTCCCGAGGTGCGGTTATCACTAAATATGTATTTTAGTTTACTAAAACTTTTATTTCAAAAATATATAATTTTGTTTTGACAACCTATAAGGCAACTTTGTTAGTCTAAATGAAACAGTAAACACTCTGTATATCTTTGGATATGTTAAAGCTTGTTTCTTCTTTTTGTCAAAAACACAGTAAGTTATTTTTAAAAATGGCAGATTAACTAGCTATGAGAAAGTAAGTCACAAAAGCGTGTTTATTAAGAGAACTAAATAATAACAGCTTAACTCATTGAAATATATGCGGAAAGTGTCTTCCTTCAACATCAATGCATTTTTCTAAATTGCTTGCAAATATGATAAAACTGTTTTTTAAAAATATGTGTGAATACTTGAGATATATTTTTAACCGCTAAATTTCTTTTCCCAGGGGTGTTGCATACTTATTGGCTTTCCAACTTTTGTAAGGTTATTCGGTGGAGTATAATCAATGCTCGTTAAATTATTGGTGTGAAGCCTCCTGGCTGAATGGTAGGGTGTTCCAGTTGCATTGCAATGGATCAATGCCCATTTGGGGCGATATATTTATAGTTTTTTTTCAAAATTTATCATTTTTTATGTAGTGTTTTACCAATCAAACTGAGTTTTGGTTAGCCCTGGTTAAGCCTATTTTGACGTGATGGAAAAAAGTGTATGTATTAAAACCAGTATTTTTTTTCTAATAAAACCTATACTCTTAGGTGGATCCATCCCGTTAGGTAAGAACCAGTTTTTATTAATAAAACCATCATTAAAGCCATAAAAAATAATAAAAAGTGACACTATTACAAAGTCCTCTGGGACTTGAAATATCGCTTTTCAATCACATTTCTAATCTTTATTTTTAATTCATCCAATGTTTGTGATAACGGACCGCAACAACGATATATAATTCCTGAGAAAAAATCTGGAACTGTTAGGTTTGAGATCGAGGAGCCTATAGAATAGGGTCTGATTTTCTGATCCATTTGTTTCTAAAAGCCCCGTATTAAGAGAATATCGAGTTATAAACGCGTAATATGAAGTAGCTTCGTTTATTGGATTATTGAAGAATGGTCAATATATTTTTCATGCAGACACCACACCAAGCTATAACTTTGGGTGAATCTCTCACATATGCCTGGTAGAGTCGGGGATTTTCCGAGCCCCATATTCGGCAATTATGCTGGTTGAGTTTCTATTTAATTGGAAAGTAGACGTCAGACATTATAAAATTAAAAGAAATTATATTAGTAATTTTTTTTTGAATCTGATTGTTTTAATTCCTGTGCCGTTTGGATTTTATATGGTTTTAATTTCATCATTTTTGATTTTTCATTGTGCATATAGTATGGCACTAACGATTTTCCCTAGTTGAAAGAATGTTGTCAACCTCTACTGAAACTTGAATGTCATTGTTTAAAGCATTCTAGTTACATGTTGTTCTTTTTTTCCTTTTGCATTTTTGGTTGGTGTATTTTTGTGAAACAAATTTCTAAACTTTCTCGGAGTTTCAAGCATTGATTGTGATTCAGCAACCATAATCACACCCTTGCCCTGTTAAACTGAACATTTTAAAATTATGGTTGGACAATAATTAGTTCAAAACTCCATCTTTTTTAATTTCGATATATTTAAGGTCAAAATGAGTCAAAGTATGGTTTGACACCCTGTAATATTTTTGAGTTTATTCACTGTTTTCAGAGATTGAAAGCACAAGCTTTGAAGAATGTCACTCTGTAATTAACATTGAAATAGTAAATGCATAGAATATATATATTTTTTTGTTATATGATTATTAATTATGAAAGAATTAAAAAAACGATTCTGTACATTTTTAAGAGAAATCTTAAGAGAATCAGTTTTTGATTTTACACAATATAAATTTGTTTTCAATTAAACAAATAATGCTTTGTTTCTGGACAAATATTGATTTGTATAAAAGTGTTTAATAAAGTTTTGTGAAATATTTAGTTTTTTTTAATACGTTGGCCAGTCTCATATAATTTTTTTTATCAGGAGCATAGAGGGGGATGGGGCCTTGGGTATTAACAAGGCAAAATTTATATTTTTATAATTCGTGGAGAGATCTTTTACGTTTTTATCAATATTATTTAAATGTTTGATATTATTTATAGTCATATTTATTATACATACATGAAAACATTTTATTTGTTCATAATATGGGTGAAAAAATTTTTTACATGTTGAAATAAGAAGAGATCAATAGGTGCTAGGTCTGGACTATACGGTTCGAGCAGCAGTGACCGCCCGAGCGTTACCTTGTTGGAAGATGATCCTTCCATTCGGACGTTTTTCGCGTACATTTTGAAACACTTGTGGTAAACCAACTGTAGGGTACCACTCAAATTCGCTAATTCCAAGGAATAGGGGCGACCATCTTGTTGTTTCGACTTTTTTGACAAACAACTTTTGTTGGAGCTGATTCGTTCTCAAAAACCCAAACTGCTGTATGCTGTTTTCTTTTAGGATCGTACCCACGTTTCGTCACCTGTAAAGATGTTGTACAACAAATGGGACAATCCATTGTTAAAGTGATCTTTGTTTAAAGCATTAAATTGTGTTAATCACGAAATACCCCTATGGGAGCTGACAGAGTATAGTTTTAGAGGAATCACACATGATTGGTTTCATTCATATCTCAGAGACACGTTTGCAAACGGTTGAATTTAATGGAAACAACTCAGTAGAGCATGTTCTAAACTCGGGCGTCTCTCAGGGATCAGTTCTTGGCCCTTTACTGTTTCTCACTAATGTCGATGACCTCCCTCACCTTGACATGGCTAGGGCTTGGAAGGTCTTACAAAAAATATAAATGAAAAACTATGTTGTCATACTAACTTTTTGGCTTTCATTGTATCGAACACTAATATACTTAATTTTAAATGTAATACTGAAAATATTTGCCTGGATGATGACCTAATTACAATGCCTAACTCAGCAAAATTGTTGAGTTTGTCAAAGCTCAAATCAACAATTTATGCAATAACATTTCTTTTTAGTTGGTACTCTGAATCATCTCTAGCAATCGAGATCCATCTATAGCTCACAGTTCATACTTTGCTTTAGGCGAGGCTCTACCTATTTGTTTAATAGCGTTTATAAGATAGCAATAAGATACGTCGTATGTAAAAGCCCGCGATTCTTGTGATCCTTTATTTGTAAATCACTCAATTTTAACCAGAGTTGTTGTACGAAGAATACTTTTGCATTTTTGGGATCTGCTACAAATTGTATAAATATTTTCCGTTTCCTAAACCAAAATGACAAATTCAATTATTTGAGAGAAAATAACGGCACAAAACTGTCACTTTGGGCACTTTAAAGCCCTCTAGCGACCAAACTAAAACTAAGCTTTATTGTGTAAAAAATACAAAACTCTCATTCACAAAGCAGTATACAACAATACCAACTAGTTAGCTAAAAGAAAATAATTAGTAGGCACTTTCTTTTTTATAAAATTTACAAAGAAATATCAGTTTAGAATTAAGCTACAATTAGCATATCACTTTAAAAAAAGTAATAAATATAACATGAAAAATAAAGCAAAAAAAGCAATTAACAAACAAACAAAAAAGAAAATATCCTACACTAGAAAAAAGTTACAGAGTCAACCAAAATAAGAACTTTTATAATAAGAAAGTTTTACAAAAACAACATTTTCATTTAAGTCATAACATAAAAGTCTATAAACAAAAAATCGATAAAATAAAATATTCACAACAACAGATAAAACAATATAGGTTTCAACTAAAAATACCAATTAGTACAATCATGAAAATATTTCTGAGTAGTATGATAGCCTTTCGCAATAAGAATTTTTTTCACTTCTCCTTTAAACTTCTTTGCTGGCAGGATTTGTCTAATGTAAACTGGCAGATGATTAAACAGCTTTTTACTATCATAAAATATAGAAGATTTAATTAGTGCAGAGGATGGAATGGGAAGCGATATAGTACAAGTTGTAGGCAATGGATATCCTGATGAAGAGTGCAGACAAATGTTTCTTTTCCTCTGCATTAGACACACTGATTCCAAAATAAGTAGCAGCACATGAACCCCAAAAAGATACTCCATACGAGATCCTTTTAGAGCAAAGTATACATTCCGTGATATACTAGTGTTCAATTCACTGGCAATCACTCTAAGAGCATAGCAACCAGCAGACAGTTTTTTATTTAAAATTGAAATGTGATGTTCAAATTTTAATTGCTCATCTATATAGAGTCCTAAGAACTTATTTACTACTGCATTATTGATTTTTTTATTTTCCAATGATACGCTGCTTAGTCTACATTTAAAAGTAATAATATTAGTCTTAAACATGATAAAACCTAAATTATTCGCATCACACCACCTCTTAATACTAGCTATATCCCTATTAACATCTTGCTCCAAAATGGTAGGATCCCTGTTATGCCAAAACATCGTAATATCCTCTGCAAAGATGGTGAATGAACCCACAATATTCAGGTTTGGAAGGTCATTCACATATAAAAGAAATAACAGGGGTCCAAGAACTGAGCCTTGAGGTACTCCTGCAGTAATAGTCCTACGAGCAGACTGCTCATTCCTAAAAACTACTGACTGGTAGCGATCCGATAAATAGGACTTCAACCACTCCAAAGCAGTATGCCATGATCCACACAATCAAAAGCCTTGGATAGATCACAGAATACCACTGCCATGTCCTCTCCACCGTTAAGCCTTAGGTAGCCCTGGTCAAGCAATGAAAAAACAGCATCACTGGTGTCAATGCCACTCTGGAACTTTGAAAAAATAATTGTTCGCTCTCCTGCCATAACATTTGAAGATCTAATATATAATATCGATATTAATGTCTCATTTAAATAAATACAAGTAATTTTTTTCGTCATTTCTAGTTTAAGCAGAAGTTAATTCAGGATAGTTCTAGTAAACTTAATCTAAGTTTGGTAGCTAAAGGACTTTAAATTGCCAAAATCTAATCCATTTTCTCTAAAAAAGTTAAAATTTGATTGGGAGAATGTTAAACAAATTGAAGGTTTGTGTCAACTTTTTTTGACCATTCGGTATGTCATAATACTGTATTATTTTTTTGGTAATATTTATCTAAAATAACCAGAGTATCTAAGACACTTTTGAGGTTAATAGGTGATCTTACTAGTTTGGAACTACCTATCAGTCTGAGATTAAAAACTAAAACCATTATAAAATAAAACCAATATGTATTACAAATAAACATAAGTATCTTTATTACTAATTTCCTAGTACTTACATTTCCTTTAGCATACATGTCAGCATGAACAAAACTTATTAATGTGTAAAAGATGACAAATGGTCAAAACTAACATATATCAATAAACAAAATACATGAAAGAAAAATATTGGATGTATTACTAATCAATACATGATTAGTATGGTTTTAGAAGCAAACCAATTTGACACAAAATATATGTAAGCAGTGGCATATTTATGAGGTCCAAATATTCCACCCTCAAAGCATATGTTTGTGAATACCACTGTGTACAATAACAAATAAATGATTTTCTGCTTATGTTTCTAAATACTCTACTGATTTTTCTAATACTCAACTGATCTAAACATACTAGTTCCAAGAAAACCAAACTATTATTAAGAAAAGCAAAACAAAAGATGGAATGTTAAGTCCCTGCTATACCAGTAAACTGGCGTTTATACCGGTCCACAATTGCTTGGATGTGAAAAAAATAAAAAGGATGCTGTTAGAAAAATCAGTGATAATATAGAGAAATGATCCTTTAGAGTAAATAAAATGGTTGCTTCTTATGTCAGGTAATAATAATGTTAACACACATCTTCTTACACAAATAGTACTCTTAATATCTTCCGCTTCTACCGGATCTACGCCCGGGAGACCTGCTGTTCCCTCTGCCCCTAGAACGAGACCGCGCCCGTTTAGGAGACCTCGAACGAGAACGGCCTCGGGGGCCACCACCTCCACCGCCGCCGCCGCCCCCACCAACACCACCACGACCTCCTTTTCTACGTGAATAAAGGTACCTAGAGAGAAGAATAAGTTTTTCTATTAGCCTCAATGGAAAAAAACAACAGTACAGGATGTCTCATGTACGGTCACTAAATATTACTCACCCATGTTAGAGAAAAAAAAATTCAATAACTTATGTAGTTTTCTCCAGATTATTGAAATAAGACTTCAAAACAAACAACTGAACGCATTATGAAAAAATGATGGAAAAACTGATTTTCGAAAGTTTCGTCACCTGAAAAGATTTGAGTGTTGGGGTTGTAGGAAAAAAATCTATATGTATTCAGTAAATTTCGCTTTGTTCCATAATCATATGAAATAGCACAGATCGATAGAGCTTTTTATTCTAATTTCATAAATCTATAATACATATTTATGTTACCGTTTTTGAAATAGTCTCGAAAATCTTAACAGAGAAATATACAAATCTATATTTTTTAAATTCAGGAGGAAGAGCCCTACCAATCTGTGGTAAAAAGGATTAATGCATTTTTTTATCAATAGTTCTGCCATATTTGTTTTAATTGTTCAATTTTGTTTTTCCAGTTTTTATTTTCGTTAAAAAAAAATCGAGTGGCCCAATTACATGAAGCACCCTGTACAGTGTATCTGCTTATATTTTAATTGACACCTAGAGACTTTATTAGATGTGTTATCAAAAAACTTTAAATATGAAAGTTTGTGGCTTTTATTGGAATTGTTAGATTTACATAAAAAACAAAAAATAATTGGAAAGTTAACCAATAAGCATCAACTTCATTATTTTTAATGTTAAATGTTTTTGCTGATTATAAATACATTAGATTTAAGACTTTTATTAATTTATTTATTTATTGTTTATTATAACCTTACAAAATACTTTACAAAAGTATTTATATTGGAAGAGTGAGAGTGTATACCATATTATCTTACATATCTAACACTAATAATTATGAGCAAATCAAACACACTGACATACTCTAATATACTATCGACATAGTGATAACTTATATTTCTAACACTGACAATAAACTCAAAAGGAATGTACAATATAGAAGCCACAGACATACTAACACTTAAACCATCAGATTGGCAGCCAAAACAACAAACTACATTTGCCCGTACTTAAAGTATGTTTTATAGTGTTTACATCTATATTAAAAAGGTATATAACACAATGGATCAACATAGAAAAGTCGTCTTTATACTCTAAGTGTAGTCTTATGAATGCATTGTAAAGCTTAACAGTGATATCAACTCTAAAATACTTTGAATTTCTAATTACAAAACCCAAAACTTTGTATGATTTATTTACAATAAACTGATGCCTGTTGAACCTCAAAGTTGCCTGCAAATAAAATCCCAGGCCTTTACGTTCAGTTTTCCTTACTACAACAGAGTTGCTTATAGTATAATTAAAATTTATAGTTAGTTTTGCGACTAAGAGCCACTACTTGGCACTTACATTTAAAACCATTTTGTTTCTAACAAACCAGTTTACAACACAGTCCAGATCATGCTTCAATTTGATACAAAACTCCGGTGAAGAGATTATTGTAAAGACTTTAAAGTCAACTGCAAACAACAAGCTTTGAAAATTGCATGAAGGCAAGGTCTTCACAAAATAGCACATAGTAAATAGTAATTGTTCGATGTTCCAGATGAAACTATGAAATTCTGAGACAAACACTTCCCTATTTTTACCTGCTGCCAAGAAAGATTGTATAAACATAATATTTCCCGACCCCTTATATAGGGAGTGATGATAGCTTCTTTAAGTTTGTCAGGAAATCGATTTGCTTGGACAGATTAAGAATTTTTGATGAAGTTGTAGAAAAAATGTCTATACATCCCTTGTATTATATTACACTGTTTTTTATTTGTTCCTCAGTGATATGTGAAAATGAGAAGTTACCCTGATAATCGGATTTACTGGCGACATTTGACTGTCGAAAAATGACTTAAAGTAATGGGTAACGAGATCTGCAGTATTTTCTTTCTGTCGTTTTTTTTGAATCTAGAAAATACCCAAAACTTCTAGGGCCAATATTTACATTACTTTCAATATTCTGATGATTATATAATTTATAGACTGTAACAAAAAATCATAAAATAATGTCATAACACCTGAATAGAGTACATATGAGATAAAATGTTTGGATTCCCAAAATAAGAATGCAGGAAAAGGGGACTATACCGTTTGACAAGGGAAGTTTAACAATGTTTTGATAAACATGAGATTATCATTTACTTGACCCAAATGAGTAACAGTCATTTGCTTATATAATTTTAATTAAAGTTGAGGCCAATACATATGGATCTGCACAATGCATAGCACAAAGACTTGTTCTTATGGAAAATATAAATGTCCGAAAAAATGCCACACAACATGGTTTACTTATACTGGTTGTAACTTGTTAAAACCCTTATGTGTAAATTCTTGTTATACAGAGTTGTCTATAATAAACTTTGAGGTGTATAAGTGTAACCTACTATAACTGGACCTGTTTAAATAAATAAATAAATAAATTATAATTGTAACATTTTTGGAATTAGAAAGATATTATGGAGGTTTTGGTTGTCTAGTTTACACATACATTCTAGAACCTAGATAATATACAGTATACTTTTTTATTTTCAAATATTTTACTATATACATAACAGTGCTAAAACTCTGTAATATAAATATGATTTTTATTGGAAAAATAGTTCATCAAAAAATATTTGAATGTAACCATTATTTAGATGAATCTTCATTCCTTTACTGTTTTTGTTATGGCCAAAAGAATGGAAACATGATAAATAATATCGAAGAGAAACCAAAAGACAAGAATGGAATTTGCTAGAAATCATTTGACATGATCGGCGCAAAAATGAGACACTGTACATTTCAGCGCTCAAAGTAGTAGTAGTAGTAGTAAGATGGCAGCCTAGCCCTAAAACGCCCTTTTCTCTAACCCAGTCCCACCCACCTCATACCATTTCTCCAGCAGGCAGCCAGATTGCCCAAATCAAATCAAAATATGCTTTATTGTCAAAGATCGTTATCTTATTGACAAAGCCAATTACAAAATATAAAAAGTTGAGAAAAAAAAAATGGCTTATCATAACATAAAAGAAAATAAAGCATAAGTCAAACATAAAAGAAAATAACTTGTAGCATCACATATAAAAGGAACAGTACATTTTTACAAAATAAAACAAAAATAAATATATAAAAATTATTAAAAATAAACCATAAAATATAATAATGAGCATTAAAATAAAATTAGAATAAAATAACAAAGATTAAGTATGTGCAATATAAAAAAGTATCAGGGTAGAATTCTCCCAACTCATAATAAGCTTTTTCAATCAACATGCTCTTTATAGAAATTCTAAAGGAAGATGGTTAAACATCTTCCTGCTTTCATAAATCAGAGAATTTTTTAAGCAAGTCAAAGATGAGATTGGCTCGCAGAGATCATGAGGCTGGCGGGTGTCATGGGAATGGTCTGGCATAGGCATTCTGTTCTTATGTTTATAAGCCATGCAAACCGTTTCCAAGACAAACAATGAGGTTAAAGTTAATATATTTTTTTTAATTTAAATAGTGGTCTGCATGGTTCTCTACTATTAACATTACAAATATATCTCACTGCTTGTTTTTTGAAGAATAAATAGCAAGTTTAGTAAATAGTTACTAGAATTGCCCCAAAAGACAATTCCATAGCATAAATGCGACTCCACAAGTGAATGGTAAATGGTTTTAACCGCTCCTAAACCAATCTCACTCGACACCATCCGAACGACATAGCATCCAATTGAGAATGTGTGCCTCAAACCGTAGTTGGTCATCAATAACACCCAAAAACTTTATTGTTGTCTTAACCTCCGAAAGAGACCCTCCAAGACTCTGGTCCCCAACAGCACATCCAAAACCCATAATATTGGTTTTGCCAATATTCAAAAAGAGGAAATTTGAGTCGAACCATTTTTTGATTCTAGGCAAGTCTGCTATTCTCTCTCTGAGAATACACACCCCAGATTCACGCCAAAGAATCGTCCGCAAAAAGAGTGAACCGTCCTCCAACATCGACACCAGCCAGATAATTAATATACAACAGGAAGAGAATCGGCCCCAGGACCGAGCCCTATGGAACATCCCATTTCACCTCACAGGACCAAGATGAATTCGCGCCAACAACCACCCTCTGTGAGTGCCCTCCAAGAAATGACTCAAACCACCCCAAGACCCTACCCCTGAAACCAGAAATAGAGAGTTTCTTTAGCAGTATTGATGTATTAATTCTTCCTTGAAGGATTCAACACCAAAAGTTTTCCAACATAGCCTTGGCCACCTTTCACACATGCCAACAAGATGATAGGAATCCTCCTCCTCTGCCCGGAACTTAGGACAACAAAGGTTGTCCGCTAACCCCAGCTCGTACATGTGCCTGTTTAGTTTAGTATCCTGTCAAAATGTCAATTAGTGACTAAAGTAAGTTCCACATGTTTGGAAGTGATGGTAGAAAGTAGGTGGTGAGGCCAAAAGGTACTAAATATGACCAGAAGCACCAGCTGCCGCCAGTGAAGCATGGTGGGGGTGCCAAAAAGGTATGGGGATGTTTTTCCCGGTCCCGCACTGAAACCTTAGTCAAAATAGATGGTAGAATGGGTTGTTTTGTTTACAAAGACATCTTAACAATCATATGCATCCTTATGCCAAGGAAGAAATGCTTCTTAACATTCTTGGTTATTTCAGCAAAATAATGACCCAAAACACAGATCCCAGTTAATATAAAACTGGTTTACAGAAAATATGGTATCAGTAATGGATTGGCCATCTCAGTCACCAGATTTGAACCCAACAGAAAATCTTTAGTATCATTTAGAAAGACAAATACAGCAGCACACAATTTCAAATAAAGATCAGCTGTATTAAGTTTTAATTAGTGAGTGGGAAAATATTTCAAATGAGTATTGCACTTCATTGGTAAACTAACACTGACTGACTTTTTTTATTATTTTGCTACTTTGTTCAGTATAAATTGAATCCTTCCTATAACTGTACCAACATCTTAATTTTGTTCAGAAAAAAGGTTTTTTAAAAATAAAATGTTTCCATACTTTTGGTCACCACTGTATATATTTTTTATATATGTAACAGTAAGTGCCATCTAACATCAAAACAAGTATTTACTAAACAGAGAACATACCTTCTCAATTCTCTGGAAATAGGCTTCAAGTGCATGAAGTTGCAAAAGCCAGATCTGGTGCATTCACCCATTTCATACTGACGACAACAAGCTTCCCTGAAGTCAGTAACCGGACTTAATTCTGCATAAACTGGACGGCCACCAAACCATCTATTATTAAGGTCATTCACTGCACGTTCTGCATCTTCTTCTTTACGGAACTAGTATAAGAAAAGATTTTAAAAATCCTGTATAAAAAAATTAAAATTCTAACAGTATCAGCTCCACAGCAAAGGATAATGAATTTTGATTGGATCACAGATATTCTTATCGAAAAGAACTTCTAAATAAGTTTAGAAAATTATTTTCAAAACCCAGGATACTTTTAGACACTTAAGCATGCATGATCTCTTAAAAAGGATTTAACTAATCATGCTTCTTTAATTTATATATTATTTTCTTTGTATCCCTTTCTATGAAAATTGAGATAAAAAAACTTACCTTAATGTACACATTTCCGACTAGGTGATCTCCAAGATTATCACAAACGTTCATCTCTTCAATTTCACCATATTTGTCTTCACATTCTACAAAAACATCTTCAAAAAAGTTGTCATAATGCTCCTGCATTTCTTCATCTGATACATTGGCGACCACTAATAAAGAAATAGATATTTAATACAAATATTAATGCATTCCATTAATCTATTAAAATAAAAAAAAAAACAGATTTATATCTGTCATTTTGGTGAAATATGATTCTCCTGTAGCATCACTAGGAAAATATAGATTTTTCAAAGGTTTTTTTTTTACTTAACATTCAATAAAATTTTAACATTATGTTGTAACTACATATAGGTATTAGAATATTAACTGTAACTCAAATTATACAAAAAAGAAAAACTTGTTTACCTACTTTGCATTTAAATCCATTGTATTGAACACCCAAAAAAAATACATTAGAATTATCCAAGCATATATTGCCAAGCTGTTAATAAATACATTTAGGGTAACCTGACTTCCGCTAAATCTGGACAAAAGCAATAAGATTTTTTCAAAGAGATATGGACAGCAACACCTTCCAATCTAATAGCATTTATAATTTTATATGTAAAATACATATCAAGATATTTCCATTTATTTCCTAGGGGCTCCACCCAAAATGCTTCCCTATTTTATGGCTAACATCCATCTAACCAAACCTGTATCTGAGATGTCTCAGAAACATATTGTGCAATTGTTCGATGCAATGTTTATGAACATGATAATATAGGTTCCAAATTATAGAACCAATATGGACAAACTGTACGTATCGACAGAAAGATTGTGATATTTAAACAAATACCCTGTGTTTAAGAACTATTATCTGTATTCTATAGTAAACAATAAATACTTGGCATTATTTTATACTGACTACTTTACTAGGTATAATGATTCTGAATGTATATTTCATAACTGTTATTTGTCAACAAAGTACCAATTAACTGACAATAATTAAATCAAAACCAACTTTTTAAAACTTTATATCATTACATTGCTTACAAGATATAATCATTACACTGCAACTTCTCCACAACTGTCTTTTAACCGAGCAAATAACATTTACATTTGATTGGGATATATTTAAAGATGACACTGTTGTATAATTTTTCTATTTTCCAGAGGATAAAGTAAAATGTATTACTAAAAAAGTAACTACACATATGATATTTTAATAACATAACTACAAAATGAGAAAATGTCATGAGCTGGTCTTTGGAGAAAGGGTTCCTACGTTAGCGCCACTACTTAAGACTCATACTAACTAGTGTAGTGTTAAAAATTTATTTTACTATACACTTTATTATTTATCATTGCTTTAATGATGGTGTTATCAACACACCTGGGCTTAACTAATGCCTAACAGGACAAATCCACCTAACAGTATAGGTTTTGTTAAAAAAATCCTTGTTTTAATATACTCAGAATTTTGTTTTGTGCGCATATTTATATTTATAATATTTATTATAACAAACCTAACCAATCTTAACCTAATTTTTATTAGTAACAGGCTTTAAAAGAAAAAAATTTAGAAAGTCATCTGCATGAATGGTGATTCGATTCCATATACACCACATGCAAAACCGATTACACTGGGGAACAGCAAAAATGTTTTCGAGATCAAAATAGCAAAATCTTACTTAATTATACTAATTAACAATCTGTCTTGCAAAAGTTACAGCTGGCCCTGGTTTTATAGATCCATGCTGATATTGTTAGTAAGTTCTATTACAACCCCCAGTTGATTGAGAGCTGTTTGTATTTGAGAAATTAGAGAGTTTTGAGCAACATGTCACGAGTTTGTGTAACTAAGCTGGATCATTTTTGTTATATATGTGCTGAAATGACTTTTGTGAAACAAAAATGTACTCTTAGCCCTTTAATAAAAAAAGGCTTACCACTTGTATTATGGCTGCAGTTGGAAACCAAGATATTGGTTTGGGCTCCCCATAACTGCTGCAACAAATATGTATTCAATATTCCTATGATCTGGCGAGAACCGAAAGACCATGTTACTGACTGTTACTTTTACTTGACACATCCCATCAAAAATCATTTCGAAAAAAAAAAAGATCTGCAATACAGTATCCAAATTTACCATCGACCATATGTCTGGTGCTTCATAGTGACAAATTTCAACCTCAGGAATATACCCTTGATGCTGATGATCAAATGGATTCAAATGATACTGTACCGGAAAATATCAATGGCCCATCAACCTTGCAGGACTCTAATTTTGTCCTCGTAAAAAGCCTTACAAAACAAGTTAAGTGAATTAGAACTATTGGTCTCTAGACTGCAACAATAGAATTTACTTCGAGGTAACATAAAAGTTCCTGTGTACCGAACCCACCAGAAAAAACCTAACACCATATTTTATCATGAAAAACAACTTGATAGCCTGTAGGGATCTTGAGGGATTAATGGCATCGATCCAAAACACTGGAGAGTTTTCATTGATTCCTCAAACAGAAATTTGTGTTACTCCATAATATTATATTTTGACAATTATAATGAACTTTGTGTTTATACAGTAATATATTCTATTCAATGAAAACAAGTATCCTTCAGTCCCAGTTGGTCATGCAGTTCATATGAAAGAGACTTATAGCAATTTGAAATTGTTACTGAAGATTTGTGGAGATTTAAAAGTGGTGGTGATTTTGCTTGGAATGCAGCTAGGTTAGGTTATACCAAATACTGCTGCTTCCTCTGTGAATGGGACAATCGAGCTGGATCAGATCACTACAGAAAGAAAATTTGGCCACCGAGAGTCTGTTGAGACTGAAAAGAAATATGTAATCAAACTCAAACATTTATTGGTTCTGGTGACCTTAAACAGGTATAAAACATGTCATTACTATAAAATACAAAAATACATAGTAAGAATATAAAAAAAAACTTAAAGCTAGAATGTAAAAAATGACAGAAAGTTACACACATAAATTAATTAACACTTAACAGAGAAACCAACCACAAAGCATTAATATTAAATTTTATAAAAATCTGTCCCTGAGATATTCATCGATTGAGTAGGATCCCTTGGTTGTTAAAATCTTTTTAAGTTTGGACTTGAAGACGTTTATGGAGGTGATTCTCTATAAATTATCCGGAAGGTGATTATAGATCCTACTATTACTATAATAGGCAGATCTTTTAAATTTAGTGATTCGGTGTACTGAGTGAAGGTTCTCAGTATGTCTAGTACTATATTGATGATTCTCAGAGTTAGATTCAAACAGATCTCTATTACTTTTGAGAAGTAGGCAACATTTTAGGATGAAGATGGAGTAAAAGGTCAAAATGCTTTTGCTAGTAAATGTCTGCCTACAAGACTCCCTATTTCTAAGATTATACATCTTTCGAATAATTCTCTTTTGAAGAATGAAAATTTGGACTGAGCCAACTGCTGCTCCCCAGAAAGGAGTGTGGTATGACACTGCTGAATAACCCAAAGCATAATACACTGTCAGTAATGCAGCGCTATTAGATTTTACTACCATCACTTCATATAAGATTGAGACTTTCAAGAGACAATATTTGTGGGTCCCCAGATTAAAAAACTTTTTGGAAATGCGCAATTCAATCCATACTTGCTAAGGAAAATGACACTTGGAATGCCTTAAAAATGGTTGCAACAACTTTTTTGGGAAACATAAAAGCAGAAAACTATAAAGAACTGATTGCCCAACTTCTTTTGTTTTACCAAAACCTAGGGAGTAATATGTCATTGAAAAATTAGATTTTGGATTCTCATCTGGATTACTTTCTGGAAAATAAATTGTAGTGCTGTAAATGATGAGTACAGGATATTTCAAACATGGAAAGGAGGTGTAAGGAAAATGGAACAAGGAGACGTTAGTCAGCTACTGCTGGACTATTACGATTAGAAATTCCCAGCTATAATGAGTGCCTAAACTTCAGATTCAAT
Source organism: Kuschelorhynchus macadamiae (assembly GCA_030620095.1). Lineage (NCBI taxonomy): Eukaryota > Metazoa > Arthropoda > Insecta > Coleoptera > Curculionidae > Kuschelorhynchus > Kuschelorhynchus macadamiae. The sequence goes on along the minus strand of JAUTXW010005097.1, from coordinate 317,612 downwards.
GATAAAAGTGTGTTATTTAATACCTGTTGTTGAAACAACGATAAATTGTTCTGTATTTTGTATGTTGATTGTATATGCATACAAATTAAAATTTTGAAACAAATCATTCAGTTTTGTGAGCAAATGAAAATCTTTAATAAAATTTAGATTTTTTTTGGGAGCCAATTAAATTCTTGAATAGGTATTTTTTAGTTACTTGGGTATTCTTGAATCCAAAAAATAGGCTTTGTTCAAGAAACAAAAAAAAAGTTGAAATTTGTTCCCCAACATACCTATTATACTATACCATTGAGCCACAAAGCCCATGCTGTCCAATCAACTAAACTTGCTTATACTTTCCAGAAATAAACCTATGTTTTGATGAAAGTCTGCTAGGGGCATTAATGTAGCAAGGAACCCTTCCTCCCAAGGCCACGTCATTAAAATAACTCCTTGATTTAAAACTATTAAATATATTTTTTTAAAAGATCTTATTTTTTTAATAATTGTAGATAGGGTCAAGTGGGGTAAATGTAAACAGGGGTAATTGTAAACGCCATAAATATTCGTTTTAAAATTCGCGCCAGAACCTAATACCGCATGGCGGTTGACAAAATATCCCCACCTTCCATCGTATTCAAACGAACAGTTGCTTACGGACGCGTCTTCTGATTGTTGTTTATTCTCGTCTGGACTACTGCAAAAATTTTGTTTTCGTGTTAGTGATACTGTGTGAAATATTTAAGTGAAAATTCAATTTCAACGGTAAGTTTTACAAAATATGTTTAAGATAGTTGCAAATACCATAATTATTAATCTGAACTATGTTTTTAAACTAGCTGTTGTATTTTTACAATATTATAGAGGTGTTTACTTTTACCCCGAATAAAAGTGTGAAGGGGGTAAATGTAAACGCTTGGTTGGGGTAAATGTAAACAGACTTTAGGGGTAAATGTAAACGTATATTTTAATTAATAAATTTGTTCCAGATGCCCAGAAAATATATCCGCAAGATTAACGGCCCAGCTTATGGACAGGAGGATCTAGAAAGAGCTGTTAGAGACGTACAAAATCGTCTTATAGACAGGCACAGGAACAGTACGGTGTACCTATTGCCGTTATTTCGCAGCGGCTTAATGGAAGGAAAACCGCCATTGACTCTCTAGGGCGAGGTCGTAAACCAGCGTTTAATTCTGAAACAGAAAAGAAAATAGTAGATTGTCTATTGGCCCGCGCACAATCTGGATTTCCATGTGATAGAGACGAACTGTTAGACCTTATCCAGGAATATATAAAATCTAATAACCTGTCAACCCCGTTTATTGATGGCCGCCCAGGAACAGACTGGTATTATTCGTTTTTGAAACGTCATAACAACCTATTATTATTAAAAAAACCCGAACATTTGCAAAAGTGTCAGAAGGATGCCAGAAGGCCGGACGTGATCTACAAATTCTACAAAGACTTAAGCACCACATTCGATCGACTTGGAATAACTTCTCTAGAACAGGCATCTTTTGTTTTCAATACAGATGAGTCGGGCTTTAAAAGCGACCCAAGTCGAATAAGGGCCATTGGACAAAAAGGGAAGCCACTAAGTCGAATATCTGGAGGATCGGGTAGGGAATCGACTACGGTGTTGGCATGTGTTGGAGCTGATGGGTCTGTTCTTCCTCCTCTCATCGTATTCAAAGGCGCTGGTATACAAGCCCGCTGGGTGTCCGACAAAGCTTATCCTGGGACGTTATATACAGTATCGAAGAACGGGTGGATGGAAGAACCCCAGTTCTTCACCTGGTTCACCCAGAGTTTCATACTTCATGTCAAAAATTTAAGGCAATCGAAAAATATTCCAAACCAAGCAGCGGTGCTAATATATGATGGGCATGCTAGCCATATTAGCGTTCGCATAGTTGAAGAAGCTATGTCTAATAATATCACTTTGATCAAGTTAGCAAGTCATCTGACCGACATGTTACAGCCTCTTGATAAATGCGTGTTTGGTCCTGTCAAGACTTTTTGGGAGAAAAAACTCGTAGCGTTCGGAAAGAGACAAATCGGCAAGGGAACTGGAAGATTGTCTAAAGTGGACTTTATTGAACTACTGGCTGAAGTATGGACTAGTGCTATAAAACCAACCAATATCATATCTGGCTTTAGAAGCTGTGGGATTTTTCCAGTCGACGAAAAAAAATTTCCAACAAGTTCCTTTAAACAAGGCGAACTGGAGGAATATCTGCAAAATCAGAACACTCCATCCAAAGAACGCATTGTCACTATGCAAACAACAGAAAGCTCTATAGATGCTTCCGAAGATATTCCTCAATTAGAAGCTGTGCCGAAGCCAAACACTTTTATAGAAGAAGGAGAAACAACACACAAAACAGAAAACCTTATAGATATCCCTGAAAGCATTTCTCTTGATGATCACCAGGAGGAGCCAAGTAGGCAAAAAGTTAGGGTATTTACTCCTCCAACCCCCAAACAAAATAACCAACCATGCAAACACGTCAGTACTGAAATTTGTACGTCTATTTGCATGTCAAGTAATATACAAGCTCTTGATGATCACCAGGAGGAGCCAATTAGGCAAGAGGTTAGGGTATTAACTCCTCCAACCCTAAAAAAAAATGACCAATCATGCAAACACGTCAGTACTGAAACTTGTACGTCTGCTTGCATGTCAAGTAATATACAAGCGACAAGTAGTAACATACCTGATACATCACTTAACAAATTGTTTTTTAAGTCCCCAGAGAAAAAGGAAAATGTGACAACCATAGTAAAGCAAGTGATACCCAGATTGAGACAACAGACATATGGCGAAATATTGACAAGCAAAGAAGTTCTTGATAGACTCAAACAAGCACAGGAGAAGAAAATAAAGAAACCCAAACCAGAGAAAAAAAAAGACAAGCCAATACCAAAGAATTGCCAACAAATAAAATAAAAAAACCAAAGATGACAAAAACAAAAAAAGTACCACAATATAGTTCAAGCGAGGAAGAAAATAATAGCAGAGACTTTTTAAGTAACACCTCCAGCTCTTGGGATTTGGAGGCCGAAAAACTTGATGAGAACCCAATTGATTTAGACGAGACCTCCCTTAAAGATCTAAAAACCGGAGGTTTCTTTCTTGTGCAATTTAAAGGTGGAAAAAGAAACACGATGATTTATAAATTTGTTTGTTCTGTTGAAAATGTAATAGATAGTGACATTGAAGTGGTGGGTTTAAGAGCTATAGATGATACCAAACAAAATTTTGCTGTTAATTCAAGTGACATTAGCTTTGTTAGGCATGACCAAATTATAGGTGTGTTGCCTTTCCCCATCATAAAAATGAAAGGTGAAAGAATTTACTATCATTTTGAAAAAATTGTTCCGGTATTAGAAGATACTTTTTTGTAACATTATTATTCTTTTTTTTTACTACTGATTTAATTCAAATTAATGTTAAGTATAAGTTTTTTTGTATGCAATGTTTTTTAAGTGGCTAAATAAAAAGCAATACTAAAATCTAAATAAAATATTGCCTCTTATTTTTTAGGGGTAAATGTAAACATCTATTTTAAAACGAATGGCTACACTTTTTACAACTCAATAATTCAAATGTTCACTTTTGCCCCTTAAATTTTCTCATTTGTTCAGCTGGTTTTTATACTAGCTGTTTACAATTACCCCAATACCCCAGGGATAAAAGTAAACAGTGACAGTTTTTTTCTAATGACAAAAAAAAACAAAAATCTCATGTTTTAAATTATTTTTTGGTTATTTTTATAAAATAGAAGACCTATACAATATAGTAGATCAATTGTTGCAAAGATTTTCATTATAGAAAAATTTTGACACACAGGTAAAATCTATTTTTTTTTAACTTGTCAAATTCGTTTACATTTACCCCACTTGACCCTAATTTTTATTGACCATCCTAAGCTTTATTAATACACTTAATTCTTATACAACTTTAAGAAGCTCAGAATTAGTAACACATATAATAATCAAAAATTTCAAGAATATTTTGTAAGAATAAGGTCAAATCAATTTAAAAAATAATAATGTGTCAGAAAGGGCAAAAGCAGAAAATGTCCATTTGGTTTTACATAGATAATAATTGTGACCTTAGTAGTGATGTGGACTTTCTGACCCTGTCAAACATTAAAATTGAGATAAAAATTAAGTTTATTGCCATTAAAAATACAAGCTGTAAGCTCAATCCCGATAAACGAAAAGGTATCAGGCTGCCTGGCCACGTATATAGGACTTGTGATAGTAAAATAACTAATTGGGAAGACCAAAGGCTCAAAATGATGACCACACTTCTGCATTTACGGATTAAAATATATATTTAAAAATAATACAAATATACAGTTTTTACTATGATGCTATTACCAACTATTGCAACATTTTGGTAACAAAAATAAGTAACCTCTATAATGCCTACCAAAATTTTTTTTTCCTGATTCAGTTTATGTTCAAAATTAAACATTGTGATACCTAGCATATAATTAAATCCCAATGCTTGCATATAAATTAATATTTCATATGAGAGTTAACAGTTTGGGTCAGAAGGCTTTAGTTATTAAATATATTAAAAAAGATTATAACCTATAGCAATTAGGGCACTCATGAAAACTTGAAGGAACCACCATAAATGTATCAAATGTACTTACAATGACTCCCATCTGCAGATTTCGCCGAATTTTGAGGATTTACGTATAAATTTTGCAATAAACATGTCTGAGAGAACGTCGGCTTATTGTGGATTCTAGAACATCGGTCGCCATGTCGACAAGCGCCTATTTTGAAATAAAATGAGCAGTTTACCCTAAAAAAAAATTTTTAACCTCACGGAAATAATGATGGTAGCGAATATTACTTACTTGTCTTTTTCTGTACCGAAAATAGAGGCTAAATACTCAGCCATTGCTGAAAATCAGCAATTCTCGTCTAAGTACAACGAAAACCAACGCTGAAAACAATAATGGCGAGTTTGACATAAGCGGATTACTTTATTGACAGTAATGACAATTTTATTTTACATAAATGTTTTTGGCACAGTTGTCAATTCATTTATCAGATTGCAATTCGTCCGGGGCTTAGTTGGTGCTGGAGCGACTAACCCAGATGATTTACATCATATTCCGGTTGAAGACGTTATCCAAGGATGATCCGATGACGAGCTTTAAGCTCCCGAAGAACCCTGATTCTTACAAATGTATTTTTAAATTATTCCTACTTTTTTAATTTTTGAAATGCACTTTGGCCTCTTCTAGGTACCCCTTGCGAGTACTACTGGTATCACGACATGATCATTTCTTTCAGTCTATCCCCTCACCCACTCGTCTCCCGCTTGATAGCGTCCTTTACACTAATATTCTATGTAGAACTAAGCAGACGAACAGGATAGAAAGCAGGAACAACCAGAAACTAACGATACCTCTAGAAAAGGGAAAGATGCTATGCACACACGTTCTCAGCATCTTTCTCCTTTCTAGAGGGGTTATTAATTTCCACACTGAGCAATTGAGTCTCCCGCCTCCCCCCTAAACAAAGCAGACACGTGGAACCACTTACGACAAGAACACAGAGATAGAAATGGCCATAAACTAAACAAAAACAAACACAGAGATCTACCTTCCACGATCCGGTTCGAAAGACTGAAAATGACAGTTAACCAACAAAGATGGTATGCATTAAACCCACTACTAGATACCGACGTTGCCCGACCTGGTACTGTTTTTCCATATATATAGGCTATTTCGATAGAGTACAAACAAAAAAGTTACGTTCTAGATGTGAAGCCCCGAGGTATAGTCCTTGTTTATGGAAACAGTACAGTGGTAGGTAGAATTGGGGCATTTTATCGATATACCAATAGTTATCGATTGAGAAATTTTTAAATTGTAGCGTAGACGAAATTATTTTTTCCAGATTTTAATCTCCGTACGACCGAATGGGGAGCCCCTGCGATAAAAACGATTAGACCAGTAAATATTTTAACATTTTTACTATAAGACATTGATATACATTTTTTATGCTGGGTCTAAAAAAAATGCATTTGATTTCCATCTGATAGCAAACTGAGACCCTTTCTAGGTGGCGTAAACAATTTGTGCCAGGGCCGCGATGTTTTTAAATCGAAATGCCTCCAGATATTTGTAAATATTCCTTAAACGCATTGAGGATCAGTAAAAAAGGATATACATACCGAAAAGTAGAGAAATAGCAAGTATAGCCATAATACAAAATATTAAATACATATGTATTGGTTGATAAGTAAGTCTTAAAACTAGTGTTATTCTTATTTTTTGCTTTATATGTGTTATTTACAGTGCCACTGACTTTAGTATTTATATTCCTTCTTATATATTAATATACGTCGTGTTGAAACAGCATCTTCATTCATTTTCTTTAAATTAAATATCGGGTATATAAAGCCGCTGCTTTTTGTGATTTCTTAAACTGCCGCGGGCTGCCACGCTTATACTAAGCTGTTATCAGTGACCATTAAAGGTTTAAGAGTTTTTACGTACAGTGTATGACATCATTTAATTTTTAAATGTGATCAGATTATTTGTTGCGTTTAGATTGACAAACAAAAATCTTTTTTGGCTTTTTCGCAACTGAATAAAAATATTTAACTTTAAGTTAATTGAAGCAAATATTTAATATAATTACATACCTCAACATGTAGACTTGTCTGTCTACGGAATGTTTCGATACATAATATAAACAGTATTATTTAAGCAAGCATAAGAAATTATATCATTTACCTTAAGTTTTTATAGACACAGTAGTTGCACAAATACTTTCATCCTATCGGGACTCATCAGTGCGCCGATCATAAAAGAGAACCATTAAATAATATAAAAGAATTGATTTGAAAATTTTAAAATGTGTCTTTGACATTATTATATAATATATTAATATTAGATTACATGTCAAACAAACTGACACGTCTTAGTGCCTCTCGAGACATCGCGAAATAAAACATTTCTTTCCCGCCGTCAGAGAGCCGCCATCCAGGCACGTGTTTTTAACACGGCATTCCGAGCGTCATAAAAAAGTTTTTTTAACTGTTACGAGTCCGAACATATGATGTTTACTTGACATATAGGACAGCATTAACTGGAATCATAAGTTACAAAAAATCATCCCGTTTTAAGAAATCAGAACCGTTTAAAAACAAAGTATATAGTATGAAATGAAATGTAATGTAACTGAGTAACTTCAAGAAGTTTTTAGATTTATTAAAATTTAATTGTTAGAAAACGAGGAACCGAGATTCTTAGTGAGACAGCTCAGCAACAAGAATTTTTTTTGCTCAGGATGTTCTACCATAAGGTACTCGTAGGATAACTGTGGATTAAGGTTGTTATGGTAGTTTCAAATCAGAACCAAGGTATTCCGAAACCCTCTTCCTTACTAATATAGTAAGTATTTCTGGCGAAACCTGACTCCCTTGTCTCTTTTAAACCAACTGCTGAGGTCTGATTTTGAATATTACGCATATGTTTAAGCTGCCACTACTTCACAATATCATGTATTAGAAAATTGGAAATACCAGGTACGGGCTAGTTGTCACAATTATTTGTGATCAAAACAGGAGCCTGACCCATTTTTAAACCAAACCAACTATTTTTGTCAGTTTCCGGTTCGTTCTTGATTAATATGAGGATATACATGACAGTGCCGGCGTTTCCGGACAATACCGATTTGACAATTTTTTCATGTTAATTTGGGGAACTTCGGCAAACCTATCTAGCCTTGTATGAAAACCTTCCCGCTGGAAATATTACAGACGACGAAAACGAAGAGGTTTAGTTTTATTAAAAAAATTACTTACTTACTTTTTTTTGTACTAGTAAAAATGTAGCCCCTTGAGGAGAAAAATCAGACAAAAAGTTTTTAAGAGTGTCACATTACGCTGTAGATATGCTTCTCAACGACAAAAAATTAATTTAGTAAAAATTAAAAATATTTGGCAATTTTAAACTCGACAATGTAACAGCACCTGCGTTTTAAGCTGGCAAGCCATCTCTGAGCAGAACCCAAAACAAAGAAAAAGAATATAAATTATGTTAGAGAGAGTTCAGTATTTTTCGGCTGAATAGTCCTGGTAGCTCAGGCCGATAATTTTAAAAGAAGAAAAAGAAGTTCTGTATTTTTTGTAATCCCTGGCAAATGGACTAGTATCCCTGCCAATAATCTAGCAATAAATAATATTTGTTGTTTTGTTTATAAATTATAGAAGCTGATTTATAGACAAAAAATATATTTTTATTGTCTTGAGATAAAAATGATAAGCTTGACTAAAGATACATTTGCAAATTTTGAAAATATTAACGATTTATCTAAGGTAAATTAGGTAGACTTTCTTTTTATCCCTAATGTTAATTTCTGCCTTAACTAGAATTCCTATTCAGTACAAACTTATGATTCTGAAATTTTGATTATTAAAATTCAGCCAGGTTATTCTCTATATATTTTATATTTTAGTTTTTACATGAATGTGTTAATGGCTTGTCTAACGAAAATATCTCGGAAAACACGCTAGAGCCCAGTAAAGATCAAGAACTCCAAAGAGCCAAAAAAAATGTTCAGAATTATTATCGCCGGTGGGCATTGGAAGAAAATAGTCCCCTTTTGACTAAGGAAATTCCAGAAAGTGTTGTAACTGCGTTAAAAACAGTTTTCAGAATACGTCGTCCAGATATTATAAATTCCTTGATAAAAGAGAAACTTATTAACAGTGGCCATAATCTAATAGAAAACTTTGACTGGAAATTGAAATGGGTATTGGGATCTTCAAAATTAGCTAGTCTCCGAGAGCCTGTTTGTCAAGTGGATTTGAATTGTGTTAACTTAGACAAAGACTTGAAACCATGTAGAACTTCCGTGAATTTTGAATGTGATTTAGAGAAAATGGAGAATTTAATTTCAGTGCTAAGTGCTGTAAAAAGTGAACTAGATGGCCTTTAGTTATATATAATTTAAGAAATATTTACTCTTGTTTACAAAGCATATCTGAATATTTGTTAGAATGCTTAAAACATATTAAAGTTATGAAAACCCTGTAAATGTGGGTATAACATATTGATAAAACCTTCAACACACATATAAATGCATATCAGATCAAAATAATCATTATCTGTAAAAAATAGCATTAGAAAACTTCTTTATCTAAAATTAGCATTTGTCGGTTATGATAAGCCGGCAGGAAGGGCTCAATAAATTGAATTTCTTAATTCTAAAATTATGTCATAAAATATTTAAAACAATTTTTTGAAATATTTCTGGATTACTTAACAAACTTTCATTTTCAGTTTTTCAGAAACAATAAAAAAACTGAAATGTGTAAGATTGCTTTAGATACAATAATATATACTTTAATATTTCTTTGCTATTGTTTTTCCCCTGCAGTCGCGCATTTCGAGGGCAAGGTGCAAGCATTTAATAACTGAAAAAAGGGCCTTGATGTTTGTTAACACAACACAAGCATAACACCCCAAGATAATCAGTGATTACTAACAAAATAAAAGTCATGTTTTGCCCGCAAATAAAATTTGTGGAAATGTCTTATACAATAATACTCGCTTTTAAACATTTGGTTGGATTATTAACCCTGTGGTGGGAGGAGGGGGGCATTTACCCATTTTGCCTCCCTCTAACTATGCCAGTGTTCCCCAGATAAGAAGGCAAACAAACTGGTAATGTGAATTATGAATATTATGATGGCTGATCGACTTTAATAAATCTAAAGGTGTCTATAGGTTTACAACAGAACCAATTCCTTTAAATTCGGACAAAACAATAGATTAAAATGCTGGCTAAAATCTTATAAAAGAAACATTTACGTCCTAGGAAATTTGAAGTTGTGGCGGCCGGCGATATTTATGGGAATAAATCTGTTTGCAAACCAAATATTTCAGATATTGATCGTTAATCTGTGGTAAAGCTGAGTCAGACCATTTGCATTTCTATAAAGCCAATAGCCAGACTATAAAATGATTTAACTATTTTCCAATAGATGTCGGCATAAAAATTATTGAAGTTTATTATAATAGATGGCGCAATTAACAGAAAATAATTACAGTGACCTGTAAAAATAAATTGCAGAACTTTATAAAAATAATCTGTAACAAATAGTTGGGAATCCGTCGGTAGATGTCACGATATAATTTCGTAGCGGCAAGAAGTTTTCTGCAAAAGTGCTGAAACTGCCTAAATTTTGACACCGAACATAATGTTCTGGATTATAATGACCCTAACGATTAGCTTTGTTTCTTAGAGGTGGCGCGGTCCTCACTAAAGTGCACGAAAATGAAAATGTCGAAGGTAATAGCTGTTATTATTCTAGTTTTTTACTGGCTGTACTAAGACATTGTAGAAAATGTGTTTGTTGATATCAAAAACGGACATGTAAAACGCGTTTACTGCAACTGTTCAAGTAGGAAATACTAGAATTAAAGGTATGTATACATGATATGTAAATTTAAGTGTAGATAAAACCAATTTTTGCTCATAAACTTTTGCCGACTTTTCTACTTCCTTTTATCCATTTCCCCAATGTTTACGGTTGGTGATATTCTGTATTTTACTTTTGTAGTGTAACTATGCTTCATCATTGGACCACATTTTGTAGTAATTATAAATAAACATCGTTCATGCTAGGGTGTTTTTACTGAAGGAATGGCTGTGGCAAACTAATTTTTTAAAATGAAGTCTTTTAAATGGACAAACAAGTTACTGATATTTAATATTTTAACCGTCGAATGGGGCGTACCTAGTTGGACAAAAGTTTACGTTTTTTAAATATATTGCAACCAATTTTAGCTCCAAAAATATGATAAAATTCAAGAAGATATCTGTAGGGGTTAGGTATGAATTGAGCTACATATACCGTTGCAAAAAAATACGAACACATTTTTTTTTAGATCGTTGAGTGTCTACTTTCCCCGTAAAATGGGACGAAGTTGGAATTGGCTCTAAACACCTATAAAACCATGTACGGGTGTTCATGTACCACGGGGTTGGACACCAAAAACGTTTATAAGAGTAATAACTACAAATTTATTTTGACGGTTTAAATATAGAATACAAATCTTTATTTAGAAATATTATATAAACATATTTTATTTATTCTAAATGAACAAAGTAATATTTATGCCTATTTTAAATTAACAACAAAGCAGGCACGTAGCCAGAGGGGGGTGAGATCCTGGGGGTCTGGACACTCCGAAATATGTTGGACCCCCCTCGAACTGAATTTCTGGCTACGTGCCTGCAACAAAGTGTTTAAAAAATATGGATTTTTACAAATGTTAAAAAAAATTAACGTGTAACCAAACAAAAAATATTTATAATAAACGACGCTGTTTGCCAAAAAGCTTATGGTCAAGTAAAAATTGTAATTTTTTTTTCTCCAAAGCGCGTTAACACAAAATAAACTTCAAAACAAACATAAACATAAAAAAAAAACTAGAAAAACTGGATAAGATTCGTTCTCGAGAAACTATCCGGCAAATCTGGGTAAACAGAGTAATTTCCCATTCAGTGGAAAGGCTTCTTCCTTAAGAAGTTTACAGTAAAATTCTCTTAATGAATGCCTTTGATTTTTCCTAGAAAGTTCAAGTTTCTTTTACTGGCCTCAAACTTCACAAACAAACTGGTTCTTTTCAAACGCAGTAGTATACTACTCAACAATGGCGGCTCTTCCATAGGATCATTTGGTCAATGACCCCCACAAAAATATTTCAGAAAATAAATTATTCGTTTGACCGTCCCTCCTAATAGTTGTAATAAAACGCGAACCTTGAAAAAAGTTAAATACGCTACACTATTAGCGGCGCGCAGCGCACATAGGGGTATTTGTATAATAAAAGCGGACAAAAACAAAAAAAAGAAAAAATATCAGTTACTTCTTATTATATACTTTAATAACATCTATAAAGATTTCGTAATCAAATGCAATTTAATCTAGCAAGCCATGACAGAAAACAAAACAGTTATGAGGCCGCGAACAGAAATGCTTTTATCAAAACTGCTGTCAACATGTCACATTTATAATATTTGGTCAGACACTGGTACCACAGCTTAACCCATACACAGCTGGAACACTCTCTTGGCGGGAACGGTTTGCGTCGATTTCCTCGCGCAGGCCATAGCTCCGCCTTGTTCGGTAAAACCTGTCAAATAACTTGCCGTGCGTTTGGGTTGGTAAATCGAAATTAGAATTTATGCGTTTAACCGACATAGTCGTGCGTATAGTTTTAAATATTTTTGTGTGATATTTCGTTTTGTTATTTTGGGTGTTGTGTTAAAAATTAGAAATGAGTGAAAACAAAAACCCTGCGAAACATAATCGTGGTTGTGCAGCTAAAAACTGTTATAACAAAGGGTATAACTCGAATAAAAAGTTTTTTTCATTTCCCAAGGATGCTAACCGGTATGTACCTATCTGCATTATACCTAATACTTTTTTTTCAAACTTATACCGGGTAATTCATCGCCGTACGCAACAGGAAATCCCATGAAATTTTTAATATGGTCAATTATTGGCTTCCCTGATTGTTTTAGACAAAAATGTATTTAGGTTAGTTGAAGGGCACTACAACCCGCATCCAAATGAATAGCTTGAGATATTTTTTATCAACCCGATTCCGAGTGATTTACCAATTTCTTTGTAAATATTTTTACTTTTTTATCCCCCGTATTTAGGACAGGCACTAGCCATTAAAAATTGGAATTTCCTATGTTGCGTACGGCGATAAATCACCCGGTACCAAATAAGCTGGGTTTATACAGGAAATAAAATAAAATAATCTTAATTTTTTTACCTACAGTTAGGAAGTATTATATGCTATTGGCATTTATGCTATTTTAATTTTTTTACATTACTCATACACAGCTGGAATACTCTCTTGGCGGGAACGGTTTGCGTCGATTTCCTCGCGCAGGCCATAGCTCCGCCTTGTTCGGTAAAACCTGTCAAATAACTTGCCGTGCGTTTGGGTTGGTAAATCGACATTAGAATTTATGCGTTTAACCGACATAGTCGTGCGTATAGTTTTAAATATTTTTGTGTGATATTTCGTTTTGTTATTTTGGGTGTTGTGTTAAAAATTAGAAATGAGTGAAAACAAAAACCCTGCGAAACATAATCGTGGTTGTGCAGCTAAAAACTGTTATAACAAAGGGTATAACTCGAATAAAAAGTTTTTTTCATTTCCCAAGGATGCTAACCGGTATGTACCTATCTGCATTATACCTAATACTTTTTTTTCAAACTTATACCGGGTAATTCATCGCCGTACGCAACATAGGAAATCCCATGCAATTTTTAATATGGTCAATTATTGGCTTCCCTGATTGTTTTAGACAAAAATGTATTTAGGTTAGTTGAAGGGCACTACAACCCGCATCCAAATGAATAGCTTGAGATATTTTTTGTCAACCCGATTCCGAGTGATTTACCAATTTCTTTGTAAATATTTTTACTTTTTTATCCCCCGTATTTAGGACAGGCACTAGCCATTAAAAATTGGAATTTCCTATGTTGCGTACGGCGATAAATCACCCGGTACCAAATAAGCTGGGTTTATACAGGAAATAAAATAAAATAATCTTAATTTTTTTACCTACAGTTAGGAAGTATTATATGCTATTGGCATTTATGCTATTTTAATTTTTTTACATTTTATTTTCTGAAAGAAACCAAGCTTAATATACTATATATTGTATACTCTTACTGTAATTTAAGTTAAAAACAATAATATTTTTGAATTTATTTTTGCAGAGCCAAGGTATGGGCAATGAAAGCCAATCGAGAGGACCTGCTTGAGAAAGTAAACAACCTATATAAAAACTACTCATTATGTGAAATCCATTTTGAAGAGAGAATGTTTTATAATCCGTTCCATACGAGATTATTAGCTACTGCAATTCCTACGCTCTTCCCGTCCCTTGAAGGGAGTAGTAGAACTTCTATGGCCCCACTCGCCGAACATTCATATGGTGCTCTGCCCTTGCAACCTCCTGCAAAAATACGAGTTCTTGACGACAGAGTGTTAGTACCTGCTCAAGCACCCGCTGGCGCTGAAGCACTCGCGGAAATAGTACCCGCAGAACTGGTGTTAGCAGGGGTTCCGGATGCTCACCTTCAATCAGGTACCTATATTTTAATAAAAATTACGCTTTGATACCTTACTATATGACTCAATTATATCTATTTTTTATAATATACAACAATACAGTCATACAGTCAATAAAATTAATCTTTGTTATACATAAGTAGATAATAATTTTAAAAATATATATATATATTTTTGCAGCTGACCACATCCATGCAGTTCAAATAGATGTTCAACAAGAAATTTTAAGCCCAAGGAGTGTCACCCCACCTCTTATGTCTCCAACATCGACTCAAACGTCATCTAGTTTGTCCAGTGATACCCCAAGAAAGGTGAAATACAGAAATCACATCAAGTCCCTAACTGCTGAAAACAGGTATTTACGACAGAAACTTGAGGTGCTTGAAACACAAAAAGGAAAAGTCCTGGAAAACATATCTTTGGAGCAGTATATGTCGCTCACATTTAAATTTTGTAATGCAAATATAGCAAAAATTGTTAATCTGCAAGTGGCACAGGGAAATAAGCATCCAAAAGGTAGGCGTTACTCTAAAGAATTTAAAATTGAATGCCTATCTATATATTTTGCTGGTCCCCGAACATATAAAAAATATTTAATGTCTAGATATAGTCTTCCTTCACCGAACACCTTGTTAAAAGAAATTAGAGCCGTAAAGATAGGACCAGGATTAGATAATCCCGAATTTTATAAATTATTAAAAAACAAAGTTGACAGTTTTGCACCCGAAAATAAGTATTGTTTGGTATGCTTTGATGAAATGTCAATTAAGGCTAATTTATTTTATGAGCGAAATCAAGATTTTATTGTTGGGCTCGCAATGGGTGATAATGGGGAAAAAATTTTTAAACCCAGTTTAACTGCCTGTGTTTTCATGGCAAGGGGCATTTATTGTAAATGGAAACAGCCCATTGCGTATTTCTTGTGTCATACATCCTGCCCTGCCCCCCTATTACGCCGATATTTATCTGAAGCTGTTCAGAAATTAACCTTTATAGGGTTAAAGGTTTGTGCAGTTGCTTCTGACATGGGTCCAAATAATGTCAAATTATCTAAAATGCTTAAGATCTCTCCAGAAAATTCCGGTTTTTATTTGGAGAATCAACAAATTTTTTATATTTTTGATGTGCCACACATCATAAAAGCCATGAGAAACATGTTAATGTCTTACAACTTTTATATTGATGGCAAAATAATCTCATGGCAATACATCAAAGATTTTTACGACTTGGACAAGAAATTTCCCGTTAAAGCGGCACACAAGCTAACTGATTCACACATTAATCCAACGAGTTTTCAAAAAATGAAGGTGAAGCTTGCCACCCAGGTATTTAGTTATTCGGTGCATGTAGGAATGTCATTTTATATAAGGTATGGTTCCCTTCCAGCGCAAGCCACTGATACTGCTGATTTTATTAACAGGGTAGCTCAGCTTTTTGATATTTTAAATTCTTCTCAAGCTTTAGCAGCAAAAAAATATAATGCGGCATTTAATGCGAGCTCATTCCAATTAGAGTTTCTCATGGACTGTCTGGATTTTTTTAAAAGGCTAGAAATTAAAGATAAAACCAACATAAACGTTACAAAAAAAGTTAAATTCATTAATAGCCTTTTAATTTCCATTAATAGCATTTTAAATCTATTCTATTACCTTCGTGACAATGCAGGGTTTAAATACGTACTTACCAGAAGGTTAAATCAAGATTGCCTTGAAAACCATTTTGGGAAAATAAGAAGTGAAAATGGCAACTGCATTAACCCTACCCCTATACAGTTTCATAGAACATTCAGAAAATTTCAATGCATAAATCTCCTTAATTCAGGTTCAGAAAATTGTGAGGCAGATTCAGATGAGATGCTATTGAGGCTTTCTGACTGCAATCAAGATTCTAAACCTGATGAGGGTGATAATGTTTTACCAACAACACAAATTGACCCAATTAATAGCATGGATTTTTCAAAAAACGAGATGTTGCAAAAAAATTTTATACGGTATGTGTGTGGATACCTATTAAATAAATCCTTAAAAATCCATTCATGTTTGCGTTAAATATAGCAAAGACCACGATGAGTTGGACGACTCTTCTTTTTTCTGTTTTTTAAAGGCTTACGAAAATGCCAATCATGACACCTTTGGAAATTTAGAAATGCCAAATGATAAATTTGTTGAATTAATTTGTCGAATTGAACAAATCTTTCAACAAAATTTCGAACATTTGGCAACTAAACCTAACATCTGCAAAACCCTGTTAGATTTAAGCAATCGATTAGATTATCATCACCCTTGCGAGCATTTTTCAAAAGACTTTGTCATCAGGTTATATTTAAGAGTTAGAATATATTATACATTAAAAACTGTTAACAATAATTTTAGATGTATTAATAAAAATAAATTAATAATTTGGAGACACTTGTAAAATATAGTCCTAATAAGTAGAGTTTAGTAGTACTGTAATATACCTACATATATTTTGTAAACGTTTGTATTTAGAACTATGTTGTTATAATAGGTAATACGTATTATTTTTTATACATTATTATACTTTATTATTTCTTCATTGGCAATAAAATTTACTTAAAGTTAAATCTTTTTTATTTTTATTAGACTACCCGACCATACCTTTTTATTTTCACTGAGAAAGCCATTATTATTATTTTATCTTTTTTCTAGAGAATCAGTGATTATTATTCCTATTACTGTTCTTGTGGCTTAAATAGTCGTAATTGACGTTATTTTAAAACACTGATATTGTAAAAAAATATTTAATTCATTAATTGAAAAAATTACCTACTACGGTCCTGTCACACAGAATATAACAATAAAACTTAAATCAAAAGCCGTTTCAATCCGGCCCTGACTCTTACCGAAATCGGGACAGAGAGCGCGAGACTTTTGTCTCGCTTCCCCGCAGATCGCCAACATCAAAGGTGCCGACAAGAGTGTTCCAGCTGTGTATGGGTTAAGCTGTGCTGGTACACTGTAAAGTGTTGTTATATATATTTTTTTGAACATTTAATAAAGGAAGATACTACAGTAGGTAAGACGATTTTATATAGGTAGTATGGAATATGTTTAATGTATTTCTTTTTATGCTGCAGGGCATTTATTTATTAGTACTTACAATTTAAATTTTTTTTATTTATTTAAAATTTTATTTAGGTATTCAGTTATGTTCCGGAAATTTCCGGAACTTTGTTTATACGCTATATAGCGGCTTAAAGTTTTTTTATTATGGTTATGAAAAAAAAATTGCTAATATTTGCTAACGTGGACATTTGGCTATTATAAACTTTCTATGTGTTAGGCAATGTATCATATAATGTAATAATATCTAAAAATGGGTTAATTGAATTTGGCAGATAGGCATATTTTAAAGAGTTTTGTTTAATTAATTTTAAAATACAAGGTCAGTAGATATAAATTTCGGTCTGGACTAATTTAGTTTTCATGAGACGGGGTGTAAATTAGAGAAAAAAAATATCCAAAAATATAAAATAGTTTCCAAAAAATCATACAATATGTAATTTTAACAGTTACTGGAACCAAAAACTTAATATTTATTATTAAAATTATTATGCACAGGTAATTTTTTTTGATAAACTATTTTTAATGATATTGTACTTCAACATCACATGACAAGAAAGTATTATCTCAGTAAATACAGTTCAATGTCGAGAAACATCATACGAGAAAAAAGAATATCGTGTCTAACGATAACTATAACTTTCAAAAAGTTTTAAAATTGAGAATTCATATTTGGTAGAGGTATTCTGGACTATACTAAAACGGTTCGGTTTTTTTTTGCGATTGGGGGAAAGCGGGTGAACGTTGGGAGAGGGGGGGTAAATATATTAACCTATTTTTTTCAGCTTTTTTAAACTGCTAGGCATTCGAATTTTAGCATTCCTTTATATATTTTGACAACCGTACAAAAGGTGGTAGTTCTTGCATAAGAGTTACGGGTTAGTTTATTATTAACCAAATTTCGTTAAAACGTAATGTGGGAGTACTGATTCAGTTTGCAGAGGTTTTTCCTATTTTTATAAAGCGAGATAGGTATGCTAAAAAAAACTAGAGTTTTAAGTTCATTTAATTTCGAGTTTTCTTTAATAAATATTTTCCACTTTCTATAACTTTTGTAGTTGTATTATCTATACTAAATCTTTTTAAAACATTAATAAATAACAATATCAAAAAATTATTTGTCACAATAATCTTAATTCAAATTGTTTTATAGCAGATCCTTAGAATTTGCCCGTCTTTAAATTAATATATCTAAAAATGAACCGTTTCGTCTAAGTACTTTTTTTTCAGGAATTCATTATAATGAAAAATTAATTTAGTCGCGGAGAACTATAGAAGAGTAATAGCAAAAGAAGTTTTGGCGACAAAACAAAATACCTCATTGACCGCGTGAGAGAAATTACACTGTGTCAAGAAAACGATTTAAAACTATTAAAGCAACGATTATCGCACTTTATTGCTGATTTTAAAAGTGAATGGCAAAGATGTAAAAGAAGGGAAGATTTACTTTTAAAAAATAAAAAACGGCTTTCCGTTAATGTTTTTTCCCATTGCTGCTACCAAAAAATATTTCCCTGGTCCTGGTCGTTCCGAAAAATGTTTCAATAAGTTGTGTGAAAGATCAAAGAGACGAAAAACAGAAAAAATAAGAAACATCATTCCACTTGAAGAACTTTCATTTTCTACAAGTATGAGTTTAAGAGCTGCTGGGAATTTAGAAGCTGCGAAAATTGTCAAAGAAGTGAGCAATGATCCCACACATGTCCGAAAGTATATAGAATTTAATAAAGAAAATAAAAAAATATCTTCAAAAATGGATTCAACCCAAGCTCTTTCCATTATAGTTGAGGCTGGATTGTCTAGACATCAATATGAGATAATTCGTAGAAATAACAAAGAACTATATCCTTGTTATACTTTGGTTCAAAAAGAAAAATTTACTTGTTACCCAAAAAAAGCTGACTGTACTATTACAGATATAAGTGCTGAAGTGTCTCTTCAGTCTTTACTTGATCTTACTTCTGAACGTTTGTGTGCCTTGATTATCGAAGCTTTTGCGAGATTGTCACCTGAAAAATGCCAACAACTATGTTTGGTCTCGAAATGGGGATGTGATGGTTCGGATCAAAATCAGTATAATCAAAAATTTGAAGTTCACACCAATAACGATGCACATTTATTTTTAAGTTCATTTGTGCCACTTCAACTTTTTGTTAAATCTAAACCTAAAAAAAAATTATTTGGCAGAATCCAAGACCGGGTTCACACAGATTTTGCAGACCAATAAGATTTAGATTTGTACGCGAGACAGTTGAAGAAACTAAAGCTGATTTAATCATATCTACAATCAGATCAAATCTCTTTTGCCGACAAGTATGATCAAAAGTAATTTGCTAATTTCTATTTATCATTCTTTGTCATTCACTATGATGGATGGCAAAGTTTGTAACTCTCTGACAAATACCACCTCCACTCAGAAATGTTATATATGCGGGGCTACCAGTAAGGATTTTCATAACTTGCATTGGCTTCTTCGAGAGTATTTCACACCTTTCTTGCAAAATAAAGTGCAAACAAGAAACACTGCAGAAAAGGAATTAGTTCGAGAAACAAAGAAAAAAATTCAAACTCAATTTAGGAACGAGTGCGGAATGATTGTGGATGTACCTACGTCAGGGTTTGGAAACGCAAACAATGGTAATTTATCTCGTAGATTTTTGAAAACTGTGAATTATCTAGCAGAATAACAGGCATCAACATTGAACTTATCAAAAAATATAAAATTGTATTAGAAACTATAAGTAGTGGTCACAAAATAAATATAGAATTATTCAGACAATTTACTTTAGAAACAGCCAAACTATATGTGGAACTATATGGATGGTATCATATGCCTTCAACAGTTCACAAAGTTTTGATACACGGAGGCGAAATAATAGAAAATGCACTGTTGCCCATAGGGCAGCTCTCAGAAGAGGCTGCAGAAAGCCGTAACAAGCATATCAACAAATTCAGAGAAAATTTTTCTAGGAAAATTTCCCGTAACGCTTCCAATGTTGACATTTATAACAGGTTGCGTTTTAGTTCAGACCCTATATTAACACCTCTGTATCCTCTTCCTTCGATAAATCGCAAACATTAATTTTTCTAAAGAAACCATAGAAATGTTGCAACCTGGTGAAAATTGTAACATACATGAATATTTGGAATTTAGTGATGAAGATCCTCATTACACTTTTGATGATTAATTCATGATTTTCATTTTCTTTTGCATTTTCTTTTTGTGTAAAAACCTTAATCTGTAATAATTACCATCGAACACATACTTAATACATAACTTAATAACGAAAGTGAATCTGTTAGCCAATAAGATACAAGCCGCCTTATGAATTTTAAGTTTTACCAAAAAGTACCACTTAATAGCCTAGAGTTTAATATGACCCTGTATATTTTCTAAATATATACATAAATTTATTATATAAACAAAACAATATATTATTTGAACTGAAAATTCTCAGTTTTTTTTTGTATATCAATTTTGTTCGCTTTTATTAGACAAATACCCCTATGTGCAGCGGTTCGAATGGTCTCGTTGCGTTCCTTAGGCATAATAAAATACGCTATACTAAGCTAGGCTGGGCAGTCCCAATTGCCCGGATTACCTTAAAACTTAACGAAAGTACCCGAAGATTTCACAGCTACCGAGCGGCAGCCGAACGTGATAGCATATGGAATATGAAATTGTTTGTTTCGGACGTTTTTAATCGATGAAAATTGATTTATATACTGTTTTTTGTAATATATATTTTTTTATTTTTATGATCTAACAACTAAAAAGTGCTTACGAACTTAATTTTAAATTAAAATTAACCAATTTCGAGGTGGTCTATGTTTGAGTTGTGAATGTAGATAAAATAAAATGTCGGTTGTGCAAAAAATTAAACAACTAAAGAATGGTAACGAACTTAATTTTAAGAAAATAACCGAATTCAAGGTAAGTGGTTGCAATTTGCCAGAACTTATTATACGACAAACTAGTAAAGAGACAAATAAAGAGGTTCATCGAAACTAACTGGAGGACTAAGTCTAACTAAGGACTCGTCGGACTCATTATGGTGTAAAACCGGTGTTAAAGACTTAAATCACTTAAAATAAAAAATAAAAAAACATGCTTTTTCTGCAGATCACATGAAATATTCGGTGAACTATGCTACTGTCGGAAGTGTTGATATTCGCACTCAGCTTGACACAGCTTATAGAAAATCCTTTAAAGATTTTAATGAAAATGTGTCCAAAAATTGTTATATTTTAAACAAAATTATAGATTGTGTAAAATTTTGTGGGGCATTCGAGCTGGCACTACGTGGTCATGATGAAACGGCTTTGTCTGAAAAACCATTTTGTTGAGGAGTTGGGCCAAGATAGACTATCCGCTTTAGCAATGTTAAGTATCGAGAAATCCTTTATAAAAGGAATGTGCGTGCGATTTTAAAAACGTGTCATTTAGCATTTTTCAATTCTAAAGAACAAAGAGTAGACCTGAACTTAAAGAGAATTTAAAGCTTAATTTATAGATAAGATATTTATTTTTATTTTTAATATGCCTATTTTTAAATTTCTTATTGACCTCCCAGTATAATTCACCACGAGCCGCCACTGCTACTCAACAGGTTTCACAGTCTTATTTTTATTGAAACTACCAGAGTTATTTCTGCTATCGTATAATACAGATAAGTGTTGCACCACGCTTAGATATTGTTCCCCAAACCATTATTTTCACGGGAAATTTTGAAATCTGCATGATCGGGTGTTTTCTTGATAAAATCAGTAAGCGGTTACTTCCTATTTGTAAATAACTTTCATTTCAACAATCATCCATTCTGCTCTGAATATGTGCGGCTTTCATTGCAGGAATTTTTTTTAGTTTTCTGAGAATGTAACCTTGTTTTTTCAGCGACCTACCTAAATTCTAAAAAAAGTAGAAATTGTATCAATTGTAAGACTACAAAAGACAACATATAAAACAAATTATAATAATCTACATCAAGCAAATAGTCAAGAATGTCCAATTCACAATTTCAAAATTCAAAAAGAAAGAGAAAAAATAAATTATTTATAACATGAGTTTAATAAATACCAATAACTTAAAAATTCTTTATATAAATTGTCAGTCACTAAAAAATAAAATGGACGAAATTGAAATTCTTTTAAAAGAGGAACAACTAGATATAATTATTGCAGTAGAAACATGAACTCAAAAGGATGAAGAAAAATATTACAATTTTCAAAATTTTAACTCAATATTTGTATCTAGAGAAAGGAGCGGTGGAGGCGTCGGAATATTTATTCATAACCGATTTGGTTATGAAATTATTAAAAAAACAGAAAATGATACATCGTTATTATGATAAATTCAATTAAAGCCTATTTCTGTGGTATATATAACCCACCAACAATAAACATAGAATCGTTTTTAAATAATTTAGATCAAATATTAGAACATTTAAACACACTTAAATGGGATTGTTTTTTAATTGGAGACATGAACATCGATATACTAAAACAATCAAATAATTATGAAAAACGAATTGAATTCTTCAAATAATTTTAAATTGTGCAATAGTGAAATACCAACAAGGGTAACAAGCACAAGTACTACCCTAATTGATCATATCATAACAAATTCAAAAAGGAGTGTCAAAATAAATTTTAAAATCAGCCCACTAAGTGATCATAAATTACAAATTATAAATATACCTAATGAAATGCTGCCCCTGAAGTTAAGATATAAAAATATAGTAAATACAAAATTTGAAGTGGATAAATTAAAAAGAGAATTACTTCTTTTGGATAGAAAACTACATCTATTTAAAAACCCAAATGAATTATATGAGAAAATTTTAAATTTGTTTGATTTTTGCTCTCATGAGTCTACTATAAAAATAATACAAGACTCTAAATCATGGTTTACGATAGAAATAGCAAACATACTTAAAATAAGAGACAAATATTATTTAAAGCAAAAGAAATACCAAAATGTAAAGCTGTATGAGGATTTATTTCAGCATTTCAAGAAATTAACAAAAAAGAAAATTAGGTTAGCCAAAAAAACATTTTATTTTGATAAATTTGCCACAAGTGATAAAAAACTAATATGGAAGAACATAAATGTAATTTTAACAAATAAGGATAGGATAGAAACAATAAAATTAAATAGTATTTTATTAGACGGCGAAGACATCAAGGAAGAAAGAGAAATCTGTGAAATAATGAATGATTACTTTGTAAATGTTGGAGAGAGATTAGCAAGTAAAATTCCGGTTATCCCTACGAGTGACTTATCAGAAAATCCAGAATCGTTATTCTTTAACTTTGAAGAACTGACATGCAAGAATATTGATGAAAGAATCCAAAGGTTTTGATAAAATAACAATAAAAATTGTAAATATTGTCAAAAAAAGAACTAGCTCCAAATTTTCTATTTTTAACAAAATTATCATTTAAAACAGGCATTTTTCCTGAAAAAATAAAAATAGCAAAAGTTTCACCTATTTTTAAAAATGGTGAACAAAAAAATTGTGGTAATTACCGGCCAGTATCTGTTTTACCTGCAATGTCTAAAATGTTTGAAAAAATAATAAATCTTAAATTAACAAATTTTTTAGAAATTAAAAATTTATTTTTTTTAGGGCAATATAGTTTTCGCAGTTCTAGAGATACTGAAATTGCTTTTGCTGACGTAATAACAAATATTCAGTGTAATGTTGATAGTAATAAAATTTGTGGTTTATTGTCACTTGATCTGTGCAAAGCATTTGACACTGTAAATCATTTGATTTTATTGATAAGTCTCTACAATATTGGTATAAGAGGTCACGTTTATTCTTTGTTTGAAAATTATTTAAGTAATCGCTACCAATATGTTCAAATTGGAAACACAAGTTCTTTAAAAAGAATTAAATATGGTGTACTTCAGGGATCAATACGGGGACCAATTTTGTTTCTTATATATATAAATTCTATATCAAATTTAACTTTAAAAGGCGATCTTAAGATGCTAAGATATAATTATTTGCAGATGATACAGCAATTATTTATTTTGTTGAAAATCATGCTAAAATTTATAGTGATATGCAATATGACCTGGCATTAATCCTTGCTTGGCTAAATTCTTATAAATTATCACTTCATTTATGTTTATAGATAAAACTAAAATTAAATACGTTACACCAAATTTATTTTTTAATAGAAATATTATTAAATATTCAGAATGCTCTAAATTTTTAGGATTATATATACGAGCCCAGTCGCATATGTATTGGACCAAGGGCGTATTTAAAATATTTTTTTTTGTCACATAGTATTTATTGCATGTAACATAGCTTTAATTGTTGGTTGGACCATATGCGGCTGGGCTCGTAGATGAAGATCTTAATTGAAAAAAAACGTATTCAAAGTTTAAGACGAAATATACTACCGATAATAGGAATAATGTATAAAGTTAGAGACCATATTCCAGTAAAATACCTAAAAATATATATATTTTGCTCTAGTATATTCAAAATTATAATATTTAACTTCAATCTGGAGAAGTGCAAACCTAACAACGTTAAAGCCTCTCAAAAGATTACAAAATAAAATAATCAAATGTATTCTTAAACTACCATTTTCGGAACCCACTACTAATTTATACAAACCTAAGAAATATCTAGATATTAAAAATATATATAAATTAAAAATGTGTATGTTAATACATTCTATAAATATTAATAAACTGTATAAATTTTTCTAAAATTACAACATATCATGACTATAACCACAGATATTGCAATGATTTACAGATTGTGACGGTAAAAAGTAATTTTGGCAAAAAATCTTTACTTCATTGTGGAATTCCAATTTATAATGAACTACCTCAATCTTTAAAAAGAATAACATTTTTCCCAAAATTTAAAAAGCTACTAAATATTTTCCTTTTGGAGCATTAATTAATATATATACATTTTGTATATTACTTATTTAATGCACTTATTTGACTATTATTGTTTACTATTTGTAAAAATGTATGTTCTCTTTTCTTTTCTCTTCTTTTTTTGACAATTTATTTTTTTTTTTATTATATTTTTATAGTTCCCTGTAATGAACTTATGATAACTTAGTTGAGAATAAAGTTATTATTATTATTATTATTATTAAAAAAAAACCTACTGACTATTTTCCGTAAGCCACGACGTGGGTGGATTTTGCCACCCTAAAGCAACCAAATAGTTTAAATTATTTCAGCATATCTTATTCAGTCTCCCGGAAACTGGCCTATGATTCCGGTTTCCTAAACTTTACAGCATAATAAAAACCATTTAAATTTATGAAAATATAAAAATTCCGGATAATTTTTATATACACTATATTTTAAGCGATTTATGTATTTATAACGTGACATGTTTTTATACAAGTCTATTGGCAATTATTACCGAAAACTCCAGGATTATTTCGCTCGAGATACACCCCTGACTGATGTTTTCTCTAGTCGTCTCCTGAAAGTGTGAACTAGTTCGAAACGGTGGGCGTTCGGGGTCGCTGGTTTAGGAGCTTCAAGTAGAGAAATCACTCTGCACTTTCAATTCTGATATAGTTTCTGAATGTTTTCTCGGAGGCGATCTCAAAACAAGACGGACCAGGACCGTAGCTAGGGGGGGTGACGGAGGTTCCACCCAAAATCATTATGTTGAGCTAATTTTATTAAAAAATAAATTCGAACGTTCGTGTTTAGTGTTTATAATAATATCTTTACTCAAATAACACCAACAACGGTTTTACCGTTGAAAAATTTATTTTGCTTCGAGAAAGAAAGATAAAGAAATTATTTTACTTAGAGCCTGTCCGACCCTGTTTACCTGTTACCAATCATCACGTGCCAAGGGGCGGTACTTGGCACTCGTGTTCGGACAGTGCCCACGTCGGCGTCGTGAAGAGTTAGTTATTTCATCAATGAACAAGTGAATGTCAAATGTATTTTCTTTGTGCAGTAAGATAAACGCACTTAAATTTTGAAAGTTTTATGAGAACCTTTTTCTTCGATAATAAAGATAAATTTAAAAAAATTCGTAAACTCGAAAAATTTCTGGAAAGACTTAGCTCCAGAGATATTAAAAGTAATAATGTAACTAAAGACTGTAAAATTAAGCTTTTATTTAAGAAATAGCTCTTGCGATTTTGCCTTAAAGCATTGGTCTTCAACCTTTTTTAGTGCAAGGGCCAAAAACGATTTCACATCGTCCGAAGGGCTACAATGGTCCACGTCACTTTACCACCATATCATTAAAATAAAAAACATATAAGTTCAAAGTGTAATAATCTTTATTGATTAAAAAGTTCAATCAATCTATGCGATTTTTGACAAGTGTGCCGATATTTATATATATTTTATATATTTTATATATAAAAATCAAGAAACCCCATGTCGAACTTGTTTTCAGTTCCGAATTACACTGCAAATCTATAAGCTCCAGACAATTTTCTGGCATGTCTTCAACAGATACCAACCATCCCATCTTAATCCGAAAACTGGAATTGTATGGAGTTGGTGGTCCACTTTTGAAGTGGTTAAGAAGTTATGTTGATGATCGTTCTCAAGTAGTTCGGATTGGCGACGATAAGTCTCAAACAATTAAAGTACACTCTGGTGTACCACAGGGTTCCCACTTGGGTCCGATCTTGTTCTTGTTATTTGTGAATGATCTGGCCTCACTGCTTAACCAATGCAATCTTCTTTTTTTGGCCGATGATCTTAAAATATATCGCATAATTAATTCTATTGAGGACTGTTGTGTTTTACAGAGCAATATTGATCTTTTGTTTACATGGTGCATTGAGAACAGAATGCAACTGAACATATCTAAATGCAAAGTAATCTCATTTAGTAGGAAGAAAGCACCAGTCACAAATTCATATAATATTGCCTCATCTGAACTTCAAAGAGTTACAACGGTTAATGATCTTGGAATTTTGTTTGACTCCGAATTAAGATTTATAAACCACATCGACTGGATAATCTCAAAAGCGTTTAAAATGTTAGGATTCATTATGAGACAATGTCACGAATTTAGAAATACAGAGGTCTTAAAAACACTTTACTTCTCCTTGGTGCCCCGGATCGAACGTGTTCAAATAAAGTTTGCTAACTTTCTACTTTTCAAATTGGGAATTAACAAGGCCCAATTATTGCATATTGAGCGTATTAACATGCTGAGTTTAGATACCCTCGAAATCCGTCGAATCAAGCACTGCCTATCTTTTGGCCACAAGATTCTTACCAACCAAGTGGATTCGGCTGACTTGAATTTGTTGAATTTTAAAGTTCCATCAAGATGTACTAGGCAGACAGGAACCTTTTTACCGGACTATAGAAGAACAGATGTTGGCAGAAATGAAATTATACATCGACCTATGACTCTATACAATAAGCATATTCCCTACGATTTTGAATATAATTGCAGCTCATTGGCATTTAAGAGAAAGCTTAAGATATAACTTGATTTTGCTCTAAATTTTTTTTTAACTTGAGTTCCTTTTACTTCTTATCCTTCCTTATATTTTATCTAATTTTGTAATAGACTCACGCATACACATATGTATATATATTTATATATATATATATATATATATATATATGTATATATATATATATATATTTAGGTTGTTATGTTCCATATATTTGTTCTTTACCTACTTGTTATTTTATCTGACGTTAACTGTACTTACTTTTAATTTTATTAGTTTGTAGTTATCTTACTTAGTGTACTACTTAGGTTTTTCTTTCTTTTTTTTTTACCTGTAATGTACTATTGAAATAAAGATACACTGAGTGGTCGGGCAAAGAGATTGATGTAATTTTTATTACTCTGAAGTCAGAAAACCTTGATTGGAACTCTTTTTTGAGTAAATCTAGTGCTGCGAGATATTTATTCACATCTGTACATTCGCAACTCTTCAGTTTAGGAAAGTGCGTAAACTCTTTTTTCAACAACTGATTTTTTTCATAAATCCAGTTGCAATGCCTTCACAGTGTCAAGTGGGTTGTTGATGAGATTTTCTTCTCCTTGTAGTTTGGTGTTCAAGTCATTGAGGTGCAGCGTGATGTCAACTTTGAATCTCTCGAAATTTCGAGCAGCTACGAGACTGGACTAGTAGGTCCCTCTAGTAGTGATAATTTTTAGAATCATTAGAAAGATTTAATAGACATGCAACGCCATCTAGTGGCCTTGCGGGTAGTCGTGGTCGCGAGTTTACAGAGTGGATCTCTTCTAATTAAGGGGCGTTAGCGTCCTCGAAGTGTCATTCGCGGGCGCGGCGAAAAATCACAGTCTGGAGTTGTGTAACTAGAATATTTCACGACTAAAATAATTTAAATAAATTATTCATAAATGGAATGAAAAACGCATTAAAAAACAAACAATACATGAGTGCAGTATGGTGCTCTAAGATTCATAAACTGGCAAAGGATTCAAAAATTGATCGCAAACATGAAATGTCATCGAAAACATGGTGACGTCTCAGCTGCGAAACATAGGTGTTTTATTTGAATTTTACTGATCATGGCAAGCTTCGATTAGTTAGTTGAGTGATTTTAAAATAGTAGAGATAGGAAATTACAGCTGTGGAACGAAATCGACTAAGCAGCTTGTAGATTTTTTATCGCTATAGTCACGATTAGATTGGTTGAAATAGTAGAAATGCCATATTTCATCGGCTTGTCACCCCGAGTTTTTTTCCTAGGTGCGGACACTTGAGATGGTTTGAGTTAAAAATCGTAAACCCTTTGCGGCTATTACGAATTAAAATGTTTTCTTGTGTGAATGTCAAATTATTTGATTTCAAACGTTTTCTTTTTAAGACTTCCTAAAGTACCTGCTTTATAAAAACAACAACTAGATGAAAGAACAAAAGCACAAAATTGATTTTACCCAGAACTTTCCTCGTAACGAATTTAGTTTATATCTACGGTTACTCACAAAAGTGTTCATATAGACCACATTTAACAGGTAATGAGCTATAAATTACATAAATTAACGAAATAAAAAATTATATCAATAGATATTGATTAACTTTCATCTTTCACATCAGATTTATAAACAAATGTGTTTTTGTCTACCCAGAAAAATCTATTAAATAGCGCGGCTCATCAAGTTTTCATACAGCGGACACAGTTTCTGGAATAAATCACAGTAGGCGCGTGTCAACCAAAATTCGATTATGCAATTGACATTTCAGAAATTACCATTTTCGGTATCGTTGACGTGTTTTGCTAGTGCAGGTAGAATTTGTAACTGTTATTTTTTTAAAGTTATGAATAATACTAATAGAAAGGAAACAGGCATTGAAACGTAATTTAATTGTAAAATTTCGCGAAAATAAAAATTCGATGGTACAGTCTGTTATCAAAAAGTATAAAGAGATTGGCAATGTCAGTAAGAAACCCAGAAACCCAGATGTTAATAAAAATGGGAAAAAAAAGATCCCAAAAAAGCTTTCCGACTTTGGCGTCCAAGATGGTAACCTTTTAAAATAGTGCATGCTGAAAATGTGCCAAGAGTATTAAGAGTTAGGGTTATAATGGAAAAACGTCTAGAAGAAAATGGTTAATTTCAAAAGTAAATAAACAAAAACGTGTATCCTATGGTTTGAAGTATAAAAAGGAAACTGCTGATTTCTGGAAACAGGTGTTGTTTGCTGATGAAAGCAAGTTCAACATTTACGGATGTGATGGACCTGGCAAAGTTTGGTGGAAGGTCAATCAGGAGTTGGCTTTGGAAAATTGGCTGGAAAATATGGTATCGACAGTGAAGCATAAAGGCGGTAGTGCCATGGTTTGGGGTTCGATGGCGGCAGCTGGAGTAGGAAGTTTACATATTGTTGAGGGTATTATGGATCATGTGAAATATATTGACAAATTGCGTGTTAATTGGTTACCTATTGTTGATTGTTTAGGTCTTAGTGGGTATTGGATACTAGAACGAGACAACTAAGCACACTGCCCAAAACGTGAACAGTGGCTACTGGTACGTGTATGAGTATTAGAAGTACGGTCACTAATAACAGACAAACTTAGCCTTAGAATACCTTTGGAGAGGGCATAGTCTACGATCCCAGCAGGAGTTGCCGAAAATTTAATCTTGTCAATGCCCAGACGATTACAGGCCGTTATAAAACAACGGCATCGGACGATCGGTATAGACGGAATTGGCGGTGCTCTACGGATTTGTTATTAGGGTATCGTACATCTTATCGGCATCATCAGAAGAACTAAAAGTCAGTTGCAAATATGTCTTCGACCGGTGAAGTACTAGCCATTCCTCTGGAAGAAGAAAATTTTCAAAAACCAACAAAACGTAAATTTGTGTGGATTCATGAAATGTGCGGAAAAGGGAACGTTTTTGGGGACCATATACATCTATTTCCAGACTTAATGAACGACGAAAACAAGTTCTTTAACTACTTCAGAATGATGATTATTAAGTTCCATTTCTTGTTGAAATCCGTGAGAAAGGCCATTACTAAACAAAAATATCTGTCTCGCAGTTTTCTATTTATTCTTACACCCACCTGTACACCAAATGAGCTACAGCACAGGCAGAGACTTGCAAAATGACGACAATGACGCTGCAATCTCCGATTCTCATGATCATACGTCACGTACACGCACGGATCGGCCGGATTTTAATTCTGCTTCATGAGTTGAGCTCCGCGCAAATTTCTCGATGGATCCCAACTCGATCCAAAGACGTGAAAGTTAGGATCCACTTAGGGGGTATTTTACTTTCCGTTCATTGGATCGTTTGTTCATAGTATCTTTGCTGCAACTTCGTTAGGTGGCGTATGTAACATCTGTAGATGGGCTACTCCTCAAATTAGGGTAGTCCTTATTGCAGTCATATTAATTATGACCGTGAAGGTTTATGTTTCTCTATTTGTACTACGTTGACGGAATCTACGGGACCTGTCTTATAGAATTAGGTCTTACCAAGGTAACCACGGTACAATGTAAAATTAGGTCGTACGCTTGTTTAAGGAATGCAATGGTAAGTAATCACTTGTTCGTAATACAAGTATCTCATGTCAGAATGAACTTGACTTTGGTAAATGCTGCAGAGGCTAGGGCCATATACAAAAGCAAAATCCACCTATCTAATCTAAACTGGTTTAGATACGTAGATAATCTATTGGCAGAAGTCCTAAAGCATTAGAATAACATAGGAACATTTATTAAAACATAATTATTAAGTTTCCTACAGAGATAGAGGAAACTTTCTCTTTTTGTTCACGCTGTTGTTAAATGAAATGAAAAAGTCATTAAAACTGTGTCTCTTACCAGGTGTCTCAGAGTTCTGTGAGAGGATCATATAAAAACATAATAGTTGCGTTTACAAACTATTATAATATTTTGACAGCGAAACAATTTACAGCTTAATAGCCGAATAGCTGGATAACAAGTGCGTTGTCGCTGGTCTATTCTTTGACCTCTCAAAGGCCTTTAAGGCATTAATTCCAGGGTTTGCCTGAGTTGTCTCTGGGTCTAACTAGGATTGCAGTTATCCCGCAGTTTAAAAAAACAAAAAAATGTGTCTAAGAATGTCTACGTTGAGATGGATCAGAAGTCAATCCGAGTGGAGAGTAGTACTTGCGTGTTGTGTTGGATATGTTGAGACTTTTTTTATTTTTTACAAGTCCAGTCTAGTATGTCCTATGAGATCATATTTTGGGCATCATCAATCTAAGTTAATAAGACCGTTCTAAACACATAGTGCGATTATCTTGAAAAAAATGTCCTAGAGCGTCCTACAGGACTTTGTTTCAGTATCTAATATATGAACAGCATCATTTATGTACAGGGTAATCCAGATAACTCTTTTAATTGAAATATCTGTTGTTTGATTCGATCTGCTTTTCATATGCTTATATCTTTATGTGTATAGGGTCCTCAAAAGAGAAATGCAAGTACCAATTTTGTTTTTTTAAATATAATATACCACATATTGTAATGTTTTTGAATTTTATATTAAATTCTGCGTATTTTTGTTTCAATATACCATGTAACCAAAAACTAACGTTTTTCGAAACATGGAAGGTTTTAGAATTGTGAAATGCTACGATGTTTCAAATGTAATCGCTTACCTATTTAGATACCTGCTTCTACTTGAAGATAAAAGTTTTATTTACTGCTTGACTTATTTTTATTTTGTGATAATACTTACTTAAAAAATGGGCTATTTAATTGCTGAAAGGTTCATCATGGTCGAGCTTTATTTCAAGAATAATAATATCACCACAAGAACACGAGAACAGTATAGGTTGTTCAGAATAGTTAGAAAATACTGTCTGTACCAACCATAATTCATACGAATGAGTTATTGCAAGAAACAGCCTCTCTAAGAAATAAGAAAAGGACGAAACAAAGAAATGAAGAAAGGGTTCTTAATATATTAGAAGATCTACCGTCAGAGACTGTGTCAGAGGTATAAAGTATCGACCACGAATTCAATGACGAACAATGAATTTGTTCAAATTACAAGAGCAAGTCAAGATCCGGATTATTTCAATAACATTTCATGGACCGATGAGTCGATATTTACCACTGCCGGTATTTATAATCGGAAAAACGTCCATATTTGCACATTTTTTCCTCCTCAATACATGTTTGGTGCGGCATTTTGGGGCATAAGGTGTTAGGCCCGGTTTTTATCCGTGGCAACTTAAATGGATTAATATATCTGGAATTTTTGGAAGATCAAATTGAGTACTTTATCGATAACAACCCCATAATATTGTGGCAGTAAGAGACCTTCAAAATAATTATCAAGTGTGGATGGGGAGATATGGAATAATCAACTGGCCCGCGTACAGCCCAGATCTAATGCCCCCTTCCTTTGGGGCTATTTGAAAGATGCAGTTTATAGATAAATAATAATTTAAATTGATGAATATTGAAGAAATTCAGAGAAAAATTTACAATAAATGTGGCGGGGTTAGTGGAGTGACTTGTTTATGGTTGATTATAAGATTGAATTAGTACCACTTTATTTCCAAAGTTAGTAAACAGAATTTAAAAACTAGATAAAATATTTTATCTCATTTCGGAAATATTTTGCAGAATATAAGCACAAAATAAAAATGAGTCAAGTAGTAAATCAGACTTCATACATCGATGTCATGATATTCGAAAAATAAGCCTTTATCTCCATGTAGTAGCAGGTATCTAAATTGGTAAGCAATTATATCCTAAAAATCTTAGTATTTCGTTATTCTAAAACCCTCCATATTTCGAAAACCGTTCATTTTTGATATATGGTATATTATAGAAAAAAATATGCAGAATTTAACATAAAATTCAAAAACATTCAGCAAATGTGATAAATTATATTTAAAAAAACAAATTTGGTACGTGCCTTGTTTTTTTAAGACACTCTGTATACAATAAAATATAAGCATATGAAAAAGTAGTTCGAACCAAACAACTTTCGTTTGGAACATTTTTTTCTAATTCCAAGAATAACAAAGATTAACACTGTTTCTTGTATTGTTTTATTGCGTATTTTTTCTATAAAGCCAATATGCTTTTCTTCATTAACATGTCTGGACGATGCGGTGAATGCGCCCCTTATTATATTCTTATAATTCCATTGGGAACCCATCGCGCCATCTAACGGAAAAGGTAGAACAAGCCCTGCCGGGCCAGCTAGTTTTCATTTAAAGAGTTATCTGGATTACCCTTTACTTTCTGTATCTGGTTGTGTTGGTGAGGAACCATCAGGAGTTGTTTTGGACTAACCGGGACTCTCGTGGCGTGGACGTGGGAGTTCAAATCCGGCATGCACTTGACCTGATGACACCTCATTTCGACATTTCTCACCAAGGGTGGCCTTTTTAGAGTTAGTAAAGCGTACAACTTGTTTCCCCTTGAAATTAAGAATGTTGATTCGGATGGGTCATTTAAGAGTACATTGTCAAAGTATTTACTAAATAAATGTTTGTATAACTTTAATTTTTTGACTAAATTTAATTACTGGGTCCTATGCTATGGGTTTTAGTCATTTATTCTCAATTTATCTTGTTTCAGATATAATATTACTGATTTTAATATGTTTATAGTAGTGTCTAAATTTTTAGGCTATTCTTTAACAGTTATTTAAAGATTAGTTCATAGGATATTTCTTTAAATCCCGTAACGATGCCGCTTCATTCATTTACTGTATTAGTAATATTTATGACAATATATTTATTATTTATTTTAAAATTATAGTGTACCTAAAGTTTACACACACTCAACCAGATTTGTAACCCGTTTGCAGCAACAATCATTTTAAGAACCCTTCATAACATAGTTGTAAGAACTTGTATGGTGTAGTGCAGTGCATGGTGAGTGTTTAATAAGTAGTATTTTATCAAAATTACAAGGCAATCATTACACGACGACAGCTTCCGATACACAAGAACCATCACTGTTTCTAGCGGTACCGCACATTAAGCGAACATCTGAAAAGAGTGAAAAAAAGCCAAACATTTGAACATCAAAACCACGTTTAAAAATTCCACGGTTTAGGTAATCATGGGGCAACCATTTGACACATTACTTCACAGGACTAGTTTACAAATAGTATTTAGTTAATAAAATGTATAGGTACCATTAAAAACGTTGTGAAATCAAGGAAATAAAGATAATGTACGAGTTTCGTGAATGGTCTACTATTGCTACCCCCTTCATCATACCTTAAAAACTTAAGATCTTTTCGTCCGACAAGCGTTATATTTTATTGACATTCAACAATTAAAATAGATCTGTAAACAATAATCTGTTAATAGGTCTAGCAGGACTACTCCACGTGTACTAGGTAACCTCCAACATCCTGTTACCTATAGAGGTAACATTGTTCGTTTTTTATGAAAGTCTCATTAATAAAAAATAATTTGTTCTCATTTCAATCCCATTTTCGGAATCAAGCCTTTATCACACGTGCGTAACCTTAACCTTCCAGAATATTTCTACCAGTCCAACCCTGGCGGCTTTCTACCCACGCAGCGGCACTCGCCTGTGACGTAAGCCAGTCGACCTTCTGACGCACGCCATCCCTCTCTGACGTCACAAGGGACGCGCGACGCCGCCCGTCTCCAAGGGTTACAAAGCGTCCCGGTGCTGGAGCGCACTTCTCCGGTTCCGCCGTTTTTCATGATTATTTCAGGGCGTATATTTTATTAGTACCCATGGGGACGATCCTGGGTAATATGGACCATAGCGTAGTAAGAAGATAATTTATGGCAAGTTGTAGTTAGTGGGTAGTTTATATTGCCCTATTAATGAACGAATGAGTATACTTGGTAAATGCTATTGTATTTCAAAAACTGATTTCGGTTAAATCTCAACTTCCTCACTGCAGCATCTTAAAATAATAATTATAAAAAATAGCTTGTCTTGCACAAATTATAATGGTCATAAATTTAACATAAAATTGAATTAAAATATAAAATAGTGGATGAAACTATATTAACAACAATAGTCAACAAATACATAGCCACAAAAGAATATAAATAATGGACCAACAGACAATGAAGTCAAATAAAAATCTAGTTACTACAATAGGAGTTATTTCAATTAATAAAGAATAAACAAATAATGCAAGTGTTACTTTTAAGTAAAACTGTCTGTCGCCTTTTGAAAGTAGTATTTTAGATAACAGACTTTTTGACTAGCGAGCAGAATGATGTCGGAAGATGCGAAATATACCAGCGTAAAATAAAACGGTTCGGAATGTATTTCCTTAAAAATGAGGCATGCAGTTTCCAAAATAAAGTTAAAAAAAATTGACAGTAATATTTTTCTTGTTTTTAAAATTGGTTTATACGAACCACGAGATTTAATACAATACATATATCTAACAGCTCTTTCCTGAGAACAAAAATTGATTTGTGATCGAGGGTGTTTCAGTTATCGTGGGGGGATTTCTAAACAAGAAATAAAACTAAAAGTCCATATGAACATAGGTCCGATTTCGATTCGTTTCTGAGATACAGGGTGTTAAAGATTTTTTATTTTTTTGGTTTATGCCAAATTTCTTCAAAACGACTGTAGCAAGGAAAGTTATTTAAGTTAGCACATATTTTACTTATGCGGGACAGCTTTACTAGGGGCGAGGGTGTAAGTGACGCTGCAATAATTAAAAACAAAAAACATGTGCGCCATTGACTTTTTTATCTTTTGTTAACATAGTTATGTAGGCTTTTTAGTGCCTGTTAAAAGTTACCCCTTGATCTCTTTTATGAGAAAAATATCTTTTTTTCTTAAAATACATTTTAAAGGCCCGTAGCTTAAACTATTTACCTTAATAGGGTCACATAAAGTGCTGAAAATAACCACCATCATCTTCATTATAAGCCCTCAATCGTCGGAGCAAAGATCTTCCTTGTTTGGCACAAGTACGGGGATTTTGCCTAGCTGTCCCAAATTCCATTTTAATGCGCTGTAAAAGTTCTTCAAATGTTTGTATTGGCGTCTTTTCTACTAGCCCATTAAATGCCCCCATAGATAAAAATCTAAAAGATTCAAGTCAGGAGATCTTGGTGGCCATGCTACTGGGTCACCACGGCCAATCCATCGATGCCCGTGTGTTTTTGAGAGGTACTCCCTAACATCAACAGCAAAATACGCCGGTGCTCCATCGTGTTGAAACCACATGGTATTTCTCATTAATACAGGTAATAGTTCGGGCAGATCATTCACCAGAAAATTTAACACATGATTCGGTCTATGTGGCAGAATAATTGGAAAAATAATTTCATTTTCAACAATACTAGCCCAAATATTTACAGGAAACTCATACTGGGAGTTTGCTACTCTTAGTAAATGGGGATTTCCATCTGACCAGTTATGCAAGTTATGGAAATTTATTATTCCCTTTCTTGTTAATGTTGCTCCTCTTTCAACTTATTTAAAAAGCACTGACAAAATTCTTGTCTAGGCTCATAATCTCTCGGTAAAAGTTATTGAAATCTTGTCTAGTGTTTTTAATTGTTGCTTCGTCTGTGGAATTATAGCTTATTTCGATAGAAACGAATCTGGTTCTTTTAGTGGGGTTACGTCTCACTGCATTGAGAACTACCCCATCAACCCGCACAGTTTATCGATACCCTCTGCGTCCAGAATTAGATTGTAAAGGTTTTAAGGAGCCGCACTATGGAAAATGTGAGTCTGATTCATATCAAAAATCTATAACTTCTCTAATCTTAGAGAAATGGCTTTCAAATTTTGCATGAACATAATAGTTGGTCTAAGGGTAAAAGCCATTATATAGATACAACAAATACTATTTCTTACACGGATTTATTTTTAATATAATGGTTACTGGAAAAAAGGTTGCGAATTTTGCGTTTTCGTTTGCTTGTAGCTGTTTATGATTTTTTTAACCATATACCAATGGACCACAATATTGCTACTTGAGAAAAATAAGAAAGAACGAACTTTTATAATGTATGCCAAAAATAAAAAATCTTTAACAGCCTTATCTTAGAAGCCAATTTGTATTACATAGTAATAAGTATATGTATAGTGTGCGCAGGATAGTTACTCAATCTCTGGCGGTTTTATTATAATATATAGGAAATAAATTCAAATACCAAAGTTGCAAGGTGTCTCTTAAATCGTAAGATTTTGCGAAGAATAGAAACCCAAACAGAATACCCTGTATATTATGCCATATATGGATTCTACGAGAAATTCTAGACATATTTAATATAACATAACTCAGCTTTATCTATCTCCGTTTTTGAAGTATTGACATTTAAAAAATTACAATTTGTCTTCTTTCATATGCCACAGAATCAGAATAATAAAACATTCAGCCAAACAATTTGTATGTTCTTGATGTATCATGCAAACCGTTTTGCTCTATGTTGTGTCGTTTGGGTTCTGTAGCATGACAAAGAGGGAAAACTGTCATTTTTCAAATTTCAATATTTCAGAGACAGGAGATAATATGACATAATATATAGGTTGTTACATTTATTAATATTTGTACCAGTATGTCCCTAATGTCATTCGGTAGCTTATAAAAAACTTAAATAGTAATGTGCAAACCGTTTTGCTCTATGTTGTGTTGTTTCGGTTCTGTAGCATGTCAAAGAGGGAAAACTACCATTTTTGAAACCTCAATATTTCAGAAACGGAGATAGATAAACCTAGGGTATGTATATCAAATTTGACTAAAGTTCCCCATATAATCCAAATACGACATAATATCCATTATATAACTAAAAAAATTATTTTTTTTGAGAAATTTTAATGCTACTGGTACAAATTGTTATTTTATTGATGATTAATTGATACTGTTGATTTTTGTCTTTGTAATACCAAAAAAAAATAGAAATCAAATTTTTGATGCGCCGCCATTTTGTTTTGAGGCATAACAGCGACTTTAGATTTTAAGAATGACATAAGAGTGAAAAGCCCTTTTAAATAAGATTGGTCGACCGGCGATTGAATTATTTTGTTCCATTTTTTGTATGTTTACTTTAAAAAGTTCTAAAAACACTTTTTTTGAAGGTTGGGTTTAAACGTTAAGCCGCCCGCTCAGGAGCCTAGAGGGTGGGGGGTAGGATATGAACTTGGAATTTCAGGTCTTCTTAGAGTCACGACAAAAAAGCAAAACGCTGCAGCGGTTTTTTTTAATGTGACTAATGTATTACTGAGCTACAAATTAACAAGGGGGCAACGTGAGTAACTGTTAAAAGTTTCGTCAAACTTCAAGTTTAATTTTTTCTCTTCAATTCCTTCTCTAAAAATGTATGCATATATTTTTCTGTAGAATCAAAAATTTAGTTTGTTGTAAAGTCTATATGAGATAAGCTCTCCAAAAATGCATAATAGTACGTTTACAAAATTCATAAATAACATTTAAAAAGACTCGTATTGGCCACATGAGACAACAATCTTTATTTAACCCGCTGCTTCTCTGATATGTTATTAGTTTATAGTGACACAAGACAAATTGTCATGTGTCACTATAAACTAACAACATATTGTTTAATTCAACCTACGTAAAACTGACATAAGGTATTTTAAAAGCAAGTAATATTAAATAAACGCAGCAAACATTGTAACGCGGAAAAGTTAAACTTTTAGAACTATGAATTCAACAAACAACTAAACACTTAAATCTAGGAACGGAAACACGAAACTAGTTACTTGTTAAACTTAAAAATCGTAATCAACAATATCTAACTCTTTGACAAGTAAGTGACAATAACTTAGTCTGACTTTTTGTACAACCAAGTCTAATTAAATTACATTTTTCATATAAAAGAGATAGAAATCGACAAAATATCAAGAACTAACTTAATAGGCACTTAACATCCTAGTTTAAATAACTTTTGCCCTCCAAATTTCATTTGCTTTGCTACAGTCGTTTTGAAGAATTTTGAAATAAACCAAAAAATAAAAAATCTTTAACAGCCTTATCTCAGAAACGAAGCGAGATTGAAATAGATGTTAAGTTTTACTTCCTGTATAAGTAGTAACTGCATGATCTCCAAAAGCATATCCCTGGATTTCTATATATGCCAGGTAGTTTCAAATTGGTATCTCGGTAGTCTCGGAAAACAAATGTCCCGCGGACATCCAGTAGTTCGACACAGTTTCGTCGACATATTCCTGTGGTGACCTCATCGGGATGACGTTCATGAAAAGGCTTCTCTATTCAAGATTGAAGTTTTCCTTGGTCACTCCTGTGTCAGCTGTGCAGGTTTTGTTATCTCAGCTTCAAAGGATGTTGATTCGTCTTCTTAACTAAATGAGATTTTAAGACTTTTCATCTTTTCATCAACGGCTTTCGAAAATATTTATTTAAAAATCAGTTTCTGAATTTTGCATAGGTTAGGAAAATTACAAAAACTACGTTTAATTTCAAACTAGTCAATTTCTGATTTCGAATTCAAGATGCCGAAAAAAATGCCGACCAAATAAAATGCTTAAAAAAACAACGTAAAAAATCTTCTTGTTCCATAAGTTTGCACAAAAATTAAATGATACAGAGACAAACTGGTACGAACATGACAGAACAAAATGGCTGTGTGTCACTGTAAAAACTACTTATTCTGTTTCTGTTAAATTACGCTCAAAAATCAAGTGTGGCATACGTAGAAATTTGTAAAATTTTGAAAGGAATGCAAAATAGTGGAACAAAATAGGGCCCAATAAAAAAAATTATTATTAAATGACTATTTACTGAACTACATAGGGTAACACTTCTTTATTCCTAATAAAAGGAAAGATTCATAACAAGGGAAGTTCCGGGTTTAAGAAAATTTACCGATTTTTTTAGCAGCACACAAATCCTTCTGCAAAAATCATCCAAATTTGTCATCCACCCCGGAGTAACTGGTAACATACATAAAAAAATAACCCCCTATTTTTACAATTAATTGTAAGGCAGCTTTGATTTTCACACAGACACACACACATCTTCGTAACTCTAGTAAACTAATTGTAGTATAACGGAAACTATTTTTTAGTGAAATATGTGTAGCTTTCACCTCTATTTTATTCGCATAATCTTATATGGGCATTCGATAAAAACTAACTTATCATACAATTAACATTATCATAAATCATTTGTAACATTTAAAAGAACCACAGATAAAAAGACACGAGAAAAACATAATTGCTATTCCTATTGTATAAATAATAATATTAACTCATTACTTTTTACGCTGAATGAAGCAAATGGTACTTAAAAATGTTACTACTTAAATCGTATACACCCACATACATCTTTAAAAATAACGACATTGACCGGGATATTTTAACATTTTAACCTAGTTTTGATCAAAGTTAAAAAAATTAAGAGTCTAGCCATTTAGTAGTTACGTAATTTATTGTTTCCTATCATGTTGTTTAGTTTTTAAATGTAATTTTGGACATAACTGGGTAACAAAAGTCTGTCCATCGTATCGAGGGGGGAGGGGGTTTAAATAAATAAATAATCTTTTATTTGTAGCTCATTAAAATAACTAAAATACTAAGATAACTCAGGAAGTTGTGGAACGCATAATACACTTGCTTAACAAAAAATTTAAGTTTCAAGAGTTCCTTTCAAAAATAGTTATAAATTTCCTAAATAAACATAATAAATATCTCCCAGTTTGTCTTTCAATCATCTAAAAATACCAATGATGCCATATTCCCTTTCTTAGAGAAGTTATATATCACACTCAATGATGGCGGCAATATTCTGTGATTTTACAAAAGCATTTGTCTGCGTAGATCATGGAATACTATTACATTTATAGGTTTCTTGGTAGGTGCCTCACAGGAGTCAGTATTGGGACTACTCTTGTTTCTCCATTTTGAGGTTTTACGATGTTTGCTGACGACAACAAGATTTTGTGGCAAGATAACAACAGTGCTGAACATTTGATAGCAAAAATACAGATTTCATTTTACATACTGGTGCAATGCAAATTACCTGGGGCTTAATAAAACTCAAACTAGTGTAATGTCATTTAAATGTACTTTGACAGGGATATTGTTGAATTCTGAAGCAATAGTAGCCTAAACGCAATAGAGTTTCTCGGTGTTTATATCGATAGTACTTCGAAATTTGAACAACATATATTACAGATCCCAAACGAAATTTCTAGGGGATCTTATGACATTATAAGTGGTTTGCTCGACGAATCAACATCCTTTGAAGCTGAGATAACAAAACCTGCACAGCTGACACAGGAGTGACCAAGGAAAATGCCGATGAGGTCACCACAGAAATATGTCGACGAAACTGTGTCGAACTACTGGATGTCCGCGGGGCAGATGTTTTCCGAGACTACCGAGATACCAATATGAAACT
The DNA here is from genome assembly GCA_030620095.1 of Kuschelorhynchus macadamiae. NCBI lineage: Eukaryota > Metazoa > Arthropoda > Insecta > Coleoptera > Curculionidae > Kuschelorhynchus > Kuschelorhynchus macadamiae. The sequence goes on along the minus strand of JAUTXW010005097.1, from coordinate 275,570 downwards.
ACCTGGCATATTGTAAGAAATCCAGGGATCCCTCAGTTCAGGATGATAGTTGTAGATACGGATGCCAAGTCTGTGAGACTATCCATCATGTATCTGGCGGATGTCAAGTATTTGCTCTTACAGACTACAAGGAGCAGCATCATGTAGCGACTAAGGTACTGCAGCAAGAGAACTAGCAGTTAAATTAAAAACGGTACAATCTGATAGAATTCCGTATTACAAATATAATCCGTAAGCCGTTCTCGAAAACAATGCATATAACCAAGATGTAAACGCTCTGTTCTCACTGATCAACGTGCTGGTCATAATAGACCCGACATCGTAGTTGTCGATAAACTAGGAAAACAACAATGGTCGACGTCGCTATTCCAAATAATAAGAACGTGCCTGGAAAGCATACTGAACAGTTCGTGAAATACAGAGATTTAGAAGAGCATATAGGAAGGCTGTTAAATCTGCTTTTTTGCTACTTTAACGGTGAATTTGCGGAAAAATCAGAAATTATTTTTAGATAAATACTTTTAAAAGCCATTGAGGAAATTATCGACTAAAATGTCATCTATTACAAAGACATTGTAAAAAGAAAAAATAATTTTTTACTGCCTTAAGGGTGAAATTTCTAAAGCCATTAACAAAGGAATTGTCTTAAAATCACATTTAGTTGAATAGATATTTTTAGGTACCCCCTTAAAGACGGAATTTTAAAAAAATCACAAATTCATTTTAACATAATTATTCTTAAAAGCCCTTAGAGAAAATATCATTCACAATTAGCCAGTACAAATAAAAACCTACTTCGCACATTTTTACCCTATGAAAGTTTGAACATCGAAAAATCCAGAAATCGGTTTTTCTATTATTATTTTTGTGAGCCATTGACCTAAGAATTTTCCTAAAACTCATTGAATTCAAGAGTTTTTCAAGATGTTTCAAAAAATGTTTTCTTATCCCTCACCTATATAACAAAATAATTCAGTTTTACGGGGGAGTAAAATAAATGGTATAAAGTTTTATTTCTAACGATTTCAGAAATAGAGGTTTTTTTTTATGTGTTATGTATATACGTATAGATAGATCAATCAATAAATATTTCTTAACTTTGATTCTAAAACTAAACTTTTTTCTGGAGTCAAAAATTGACAAAATAGCTATGTATCTAGTAAATAAACTTACTTTTAATAATCAAACAACTTTTAAAATTGATAGTTAATATAACAAAGGACAAAAATATTTAATTCACAAATAAACAAATAACAATTTTATCCTATTTTGGTCGCGACCTGCTCTCTTGGACTTTGTTCATGTTTTTGAACAGATTTTTCTGTTACTTCAGAACGATGCAAGATATTAAAGAAATCTAAGGGATATGAAATGTATAAAACTAAGGAGGAATAGCAGCTCCAAATTAGGTGGTCAGTGTCACTAAAGAAAATTTTTTTGGGCGATCAAGAGGTCGTGACCCGAAAAAAGTTACATCCTATAAAATTTGGTAATAGTAGTTTAACAAGTGCAGAAAGTGCTACTTTTCCGCACGCAATTGAAGTTGTCTTGGCCATAAATCACATGCGGAAAAGTCACTTTACGCACGTGTAAGGTACACTATTTTTTCTACAAGCGTGCGGAAAAACGTAAAACTTAAAAAGAATCGTTTGGTTATATCAAATGCATAATCACAAATTAATTATTATTAACAACATGAATAGTAAACGTGCAGCATTTTGTAAATTAATTGCAGAGGCTAGATTTTTTTCCAAGGAACTCGGGTACTTGTAGGTCGTGTTTGGATTTTCCTGTTCTCTGGCAGGAGTACTTATTGCTGTAACCGTCGCCGAGTGGGTAACTTTTTGGTTGGAAGAGGTCGATTTGATAGACTCTACTGGGAAAGTTGGTGACTAGTGAAAGGAATGGCATTGAAGTTCAATATTTTATTGGATAGATTCTTTTGAAGACTTGTTGAGCTTTCTAAATAACCTTTTGCCACGGTTGAATATTTCCAACCTCCGAGGCGTTTGATATTTGTTATTCCTTCTCCAGAATCTGCAAGCACTGTGGCGGCTGAACGTCGCAAACTGTGGCCTGTATATAGTTCAGGATTTGGGAGCTTCAGATAACTTGCAATATTTGGCATTTTTCCAAAGGTGTCTATTCCGATGCATTGTACTGTGCAAGCTCCTTTCTTGTGGGGTTTCTGGCTTTCTTAAACTCGCATATTTTCTGACCAATTTTAAATATTCCCCGCTTTTAGCTTCATCGGAAAGTACAAAGCTTCTAGAACGGTAATTTTTTGTGTCTGGAATATTTATTAATAAAATGTTTCCTTTTTCTTCAATATGATCCAATGACATTTTTATTACTTCTTCTCGGTGACATGCGCCCGCCAAACAAAATATAGTAGCTACTTTAATATGAAGATAAATTTCATCAGGCGCTTCATTTATAAATTTAGGAATTTCTTCTTTTGAAAAAATTTTCGCCTTCTTTGGTCTAAATCCAACATTTTATTTTTTAAATTTGCCGCGACTTTGAAAAACTTACTTAAATCCATGTTTTCATTGAGTTTGATCATACTTTTTAACATTGAGTATCTTGACCAAAGCGTGTTTGGTTTACATGTTTTGGAAAGTTCGGCGAAATATGCCAAAAAACAGGTTCTTTCAAAGTTTTGATGTCTTTAGTTTGACACCAGGTTTTAAACAGAATATATTCTTTCTCATACCTAAGACGGGATTTTGATGGTAGTAGAATGAAGTTTGCAGTTCTAGCTGCTTCCAACACTGACTCTGACAAATCTTCGTTTGAAGAATCCATTAAAAACACATTTACCCAGGTTTTACTACGACAAAAATCAGCGACAGCAAAATTGGTTTTGATTGACAATGAATGACACCCGTATTTTTACTTTGTGTCTATGGTGATTCAAACTGCTAAATAAAAAAAGCAGGTGTTTATTAATTAATTAGTGCTTAAAAAATTGATTTTATAAGGCATAATAAGAAAGCCATTAAACAATTTTCTAAAATACGTTTTTTTTTTTAATTATAGCAGGATTCTAGCAAATTTATGTTCTTAAATTATTTTGCTAACTATCAGCGTAACAATATATTTTTAAATATTTAAAATCAGTAAGTATATTTCAAAAAAATGGGGAAAATAGTGCAGAAAAATAGCTCTTTCCAATCTAAAATGAGTGCTGAAAAATGAAATTTTCCGCACGCTTGTAGAAAAAATATATTTTGGCTATTTTATAGACTTTTAATTTCTCTGGAAATATACGAGGCAGATGAAAAAAACTCAAAGATATTTAAAATGTTAACACCCTGTATCTTAAAAACAGAACTCTTTTTAATATTTCCGTAGCCCCTCCAAAAATTGGAACATAATATTATTTAATAAATCAGGATTAAATCTTCTTTCTAAGCAAATACTGAAAGAGACTTGTGTTTTTAAACCTTTATATATCAATTTGACAAAGATTATGTTCCTTTAAACGGGCGACCTTGTGAAGTGAAAAATTCCGAGAACCGTCGACAATCAGGCACACTTCCAGGAAATTTATCAGTCCTCCTTTTATCGATTTTCCCGCTTTCCTGACGCAGTGCTTGCGCGTTTTGTGGAGAATAAGCGAGGATCGGATGATACGAGACATGGACAAATACAATTAGGGGAATATCAAATTTCAGATTCAAAAACCCGATTTGAGTTTCTTTTTCTACTGAAAGAAATTAAAATTTCTTCATAAATAACTCGTAATAGCTACATATGAGCATGGAGAAGGAGCTGCTTTGCGAGAATGTCAGTACACTTAAGGCCAAATAACGGGCCATTAAAATATGTGTAATCCTCGGGCAGGCGCGTACAGGATATCCCATTTTCGACGCTTTTGTCTCGCTTAATTTTAAAGAAGTAATTTTTGTGAAATTAAAGATGGTGCCAGCAGAATTTTTATAACCCTTTTGGTTTTTGAGAAACCGTTCGTTTTTCTTATCAAAAAGGCAAAACTGTTATATGACTTTTTCCGTAGAATTCAGTGTCGCTTTCAGAATAAGTATGTGGGATCAGGTCAAAAAGTTATCAAACCCTACATTATTTCTTTAAATGGGACCCCCTGTATATTATGGAAAAACAAGCTCAAAATTCGAGAGTAGTAAAAGTATACCGTTTGCACTACACCCCTCTCCACTTGTCCCTGAATTAAGCCCTCCTGATCTTGAGAGCGGACATGTGCTATATGGTTTGGCCTTGAGGGCGTGTGACGTCATATGACCTTGAGCGACTTTGAAAAGACTTTGATGTCTTTGTTTGGATGGGGGGTGTTATGACCTTGACATGTTTTGAAGGTCAATACCCCTCCCTCTTACGTCCCTGTTATAATATAAAGGCAGTGATTTACTATTTTTATAGTGCATATCGCTGAATGCTCGCTTATACCTTATACATTGGGAACCCGTGGTGAATTTTTAACGTCGTATTTTTACGATGGATCGATAGACGAACAGGTCGTTTTTGCTTTGCCTATTTTGCCATATTTTAGGTATTGATATGCCGGCTTGTTCAATGTATATATTTTTTCTATGGCGGCGATATTAATCTTTATTAACCCCTGGAAACGGCAACGATTCGTCCAAAAAAAAAAACGATTTTAGTTAGTTGTTACAAAAATAACTCAAAATACGAGAGTTCTAACCACACTACACCACAACTTATTACGTTGTGGACGCGCGTTTCGCTAACCAAGTTAGCATCATCAGCAGATGATATAAACAGTTTATATCAACTGCTGATGATGCTAACTTGGTTAGAGAAACGCGCGGTCCAGAACGAAATAAGTTGTGGTATAGTGTGGTTAGAACTCTTGTATTTTGATCTATCTTCCACTAGGTTCCAGTGTTAGGACAAAAATAACTATTTTGCTATTTATATTTTTTCCTCCAAATTTTATCGATTATGAAAAATTCGTCTTATTTACGATGCATTTAGTAAGAAGAAATTATTTAAGTTCTTTTTGATTACTTAATTTAAAAAAGTGGCAATTACTTTTTGATTTGTTTCAAAAATGTTCAGGATGAGTCATTATATTTTGACACCTACCTACATGGTTTAGTAACGAAGATAAAGAAAAGTATAAATATAAAAGCTATATAGTTTCTTTCAAACTGCAAAAATCTGTTATAAAAAAAACAAACTACTATCGCATGCCTATCTGTATGCCCTTAAAAATATAACGAAATACGTTTTTGTAAATGGAACACACACACACAAAAATATATAGTTTGAGTATTTTGCCGCAACCCTCTTTTAATTATTTTGGTTTAACTGTAACAAGTATTGCATTTTATTATAATATTACCTTAGACTTATATGGCAAGTAATGTTGCAGTTAATTTTTCTATTTTTGTTAATAAATAACCCTGTAGGTGGGTGTCATATTATAATAACTCACCCCGTACTTAAATTAAAAATTTACTATTCAGTGGTCAATATGGGTTTCGAAAATCTAGGGATACAGAGACTGCAGTTATTGATATTATTACTGATATTCGGTTAAAAATTGATCAAAAGAAAAAATGTTGTATCTTATCGTTAGACTTATGCAAAGCTTTTGACACAATTAATCATAGTTTATTAAAAAAATTATACAATATTGCAATTCGGGGAAATATCTATTATTGGTTTCAAAATTACTTAAATGGTAGGCAGCAATATGTCCAAATTGGAAATAATATTAGTTCTAGGAAAGAAATATCATGTGGTGTACCTCAGGGTTCAATATTAGGACCTATTTTATTTTTAATATACATAAATTCAATTTCAAAATTAAAACTTAAAGGAACTATAAAACTATTTGCGGATGATACAACTATTTTTTATTTTGGAAATCATTTTTCAGAAATTAGATACTACATTGCAGAAGATTTAACAATTATATTCAATTGGCTACAATCTCCAAAACTAACTTTAAATTTTGAAAAATCTTCTTTTATGTTTATAAGCAAAAATCATTTAAGTAATCAAATGGAACCAATTGAATTCAACCAAAAAAATATTAATTATAGTAGATGCATTCAATTTTTGGGACTATACATGGATGAAAATTTAAGTTGGCGGAATCATATAGAATGCCTTAGAAAAAGTATATCTCCTCTAGTAGGAATTCTATATAAAATTCGTTGTAATATACTACTAAAATTTATCAAAAATATTTATATTGCATTAATATATTCAAAATTGCAATATTAGATTTCAGTTTGGGGATCTGCTAATTTAAAAACATTGAAACCTTTATGTTGCTTGCAAAATAAAATTATTAAATGTATCCTTTTCCCTTTCCTAGAACCAACAATAAATTTATATACAAAATTTGGCTATTTAGATACTAACCATATTTATAAGTTAAAAACATGCATTTTCATTCATTCAATACTTACAAAAGATAAATTATCCAATATAGATTTAGAAAAAAGACATACTATACATAATCATGACACACGACAAACAGATTTATTAAATACAACAGGTATTCGAAGCAATTTTGCAAAAAAATCTTTATTATATAGTGGTATATTAATATATAATCAATTACCAACACAATTACGCAGAATAAAAACTTTAATAAAATTTAAAAAGGAAGTAAAAAAACATTTTTTATCGAAACGTGATTTATAGAAAAAATAATTTTGACTGTGTTAATATTATTTATTTTGTTCTTTAATTATTATTTATTTTGTTATTTAATATTATTCTTAATTGTTAGTTTGTTATAATATTAGTATTGTTAGAATTCCCTGTAATAAACTTATACAGTTGGTTGGGAATGTTGAGAATAAATAAATAAGATTAAATGCCAAATTAATGAGAAAAAGTATCTTTTTCGATAACGGACATGCAATTTGGGTTCCGTACTTCCATTGAAATTTTAGGTGTGTATTTCCAAATTGCCAATTTTTGCATAGATATATTTCGGTCCTCGCAAGTTGTAAATCTATATTAGTATATTCTTTTCTTTCTTATAAGGAGGTTTTTTGCCATTGCACTAGACCTCGCAAAATAGAAGTCAGAAATCGAGTGCCAAAATTGTATATTTCGAATTTACCAATTTTTGCGTAGACATGTTTCAGGTCTGTCGAGTTGTTTTGGAAACCTAATATTATTCCGAGGTATTTTGAAAAATATTAAGTATTAGTTTAACTTATTTAAAACTTATTCTTGTATTATTCTAATTAAATACACAAAAACCTTATTGGCAAAATAAGTCATTGGTTGCATAAGTTTATACAGAAAAAAGTTTCGAAAATATTTTTCAGTTTTTTCTTTTTAAAGCAAAGACTGTTCTTGGGTTGCTGATACTACTTTTAATAATAAAGACAAAAGATGTTGGACTATATAATTCCTTGTCGACATAATCCAAGCAATTTTTTCTCCGGGTAGATAGATGAGTTAAGTCGTCTGAGCCCAAAGAAATAGAAAGAATCCTGCAACATTTTTTACGATATATAATATATATGATAACTTGTTAAATTAATCGTTCACTCAAGACATATAAAGTTTAATAAAAGTAAGTTTATCTTTAACAATAACTATAATATCTTAATATAAAAGAAACACGATGAAAATTATTTATCAACATTTTCATTTTCTTTCAGTGTACCTGCATAAGTTATTGACGTAAAACAAAAACGAAACTATAATCCTTCCGTTATTCTTATTTTCAAGTTTACTAGATCGAAAATGAATGTTCATTCATAAATTGTAATATTGCGTCACTATTGACGTTAAATAATAATCATTTTTCTACAAAAATAGCCGAGACTCGTAAACCTTTTCTTTTGTTAGATGCTTCCATTTCCATTATATTTATTTTTGGAACTGGATTAAAGGGTGAATTTTTGATAGCAGTTTTGCTTTGCATTTTTTATATTTAGTTATAAATTTTGCTCCTGTTGTTACTGATTCCGAAGGGCAAACCGTAGCGGAAAATTTGTACACCAGACTTCCATTTATGGTAAGATTTCCATTGACTTACTTTGAAAATAAATTGTTGATGTTTTTATTATTACTTTACCCACGCATATTACATGCGTACGCCTAAATCCTTATGGGTAGCGGGAACTTTCCGGAGCCCCAAGTGTTATGCTTGGCTCGTAGAACTTTTCTACTTTCGTAGATGTTTTTGTTTTTGATTGTGTCACATCGATGATCTCTAAACCATTTTCGTGCAAAAATTACACACGGGGGCAAGAAATTTGCCAGCAAGTGGTTTAAAAATAACTAATGGGGATACTAATGTTATTATTTTATGCATTTTTAACTTTTGCGTCACTTACGCAAGCATATGGAGTTCTTTAATTTTAGGGTTTTAAAAACTTGAGTCTAAAAAAAACTGCACAATAATAAATAACAATAATGTATTTACGCGTTACCCAAGTAAATGTTGAAAATGGCCACCTTCACTCTTCTTGAAGTAGTAGAGGTTTTGCTCAAAACGATGCCGCCCATTCTGCAATATTTCAGTAATTTGAAGGCACTCATTTACAATTCTTTGTTGCAAATCTTGTAATGAATTCGGTTGAGTCGCATAGATTTTGCTTTTTAAGTGACTCCATAGACAGAAATCTAGAGGTGATAAGTCTGGGATCTTGGGGGCCCTTCAATGTTGAATAGAAGGTTTTCATGGTTTATAATTCGTTCACTCATAACTTTACAATAATGTAATCGCCGATCAAAATCGTCTTCATTAAGATCTTGCAGAATGGGCTTTAAGAACCCTTTAGATACTACGTCGACTAACCAACTGGCGGGTACATAACGGAGGATCTAGTTAAACTTGTTCTAAAACCATCGCTTCCGTTCCTTTGCTCCTTATGGGATTTTGAATGTTGCGTTTTTTATAGACCACTGATCCAGTTTCCCCAAATTTAGCCACAAGTTCCAGAACATATTTTCGATGCGTGTTGCTGTTCTCATGTCGCTCATTAAATATTTGTGATGTTCTATTAGCCCACTGATTATTTCCGAAAAATATTTCGATCATTTTAATCTTTTTTGCTGTGCTGTGTACCATGGTAAACTTAAAAAGCATTAAAAGGTAAAGTGCGGGACACGAAAGAAAACCGGGCTGTCCTTAAAATAAAGGTTCATAGTCTTAAGCAAGCGGAAAAGTAAAATTTGTGTACGCAAATAAATTTTATGTTATTTTAGTTGTTGTAATAGTTTGCAGCTTCACCTGTAAAGGGTACGGAAAATTAATCGAGGATTTAGTAAATTTCGCACTGGTCTACTTGTAATTGGGATGTGCCTAGAGTCTCCATGCACTTGCCGCTGGAAGTATTTAGCTATTTCCAGTGGCACCTATACATTTCAAGCATTCGTTTTCATTTCTATATAAATGCGTTTGAATTTGAATTATTATTTTGAAGTAACGATGGCGAGCAAAAGAGGAAAAACAATTCGAAGCGGTGCACGTGAAGTTATTGCGAGCGTTATAGAGGCCTGTACTAGAGAAGCTGAAAATAATAGTTTGACTATCCTGATTCAAAATCGAACAGAACACGCTGCATTTTACACCAGGTGTTTCGGAAAGTAGTGTAAGAAAAATTCAAAGAGAACATAATGATCGCTCATGTTCTACTTCACCTTTAAAATCTCCTGGTAAAAAAAGACCCCGATTATCATACAATGATAAAATTGACGATGGTGATTTTCAAGTAATTCGACGAACAATAGAGGATTTTTATATAAACTTGAAGAAGGTTCCGACCTGCAAACCCCTACTTGGTGCTGTAAAGAACAAAATAGATTTTCCGTATGGGTATAAAACCTTAAATAGGCTTATACGATCAAATGGTTTTGTTTGGCGCAAGTGCCAAAATAATATAGGCAAGAAGGACGCAATATTGTGTATCTAGACGAAACCTGGGTAGATAATGATATGACAGTGAACAAATGGTGGCAAAGTGAAAGGGTGTTGTTCAGGGAATCCGCTCTAGTAGTCGCTTTATTATAGTTCATGCTGGTTCAGAAGCCGGATTTGTTCCAGGTGCTGCTTTAGTTTGTCGCTCGGGACTAACAACTGGAGACTATCATGGACAGATGAATAGAGATCATTTTGAAAAGTGGTTGCTCGAGAAGCTTCTACCTAACGTTCCTCCCAAATCATTCGTGTTAATGGATAATGCGTCTTATCATTCTCACCTAGAAGATAAAGTGCCAACTAGATACTCTACAAAAGCTCATATGATATTGTGGCTTAAATAGAACAATCTTGTATGTGATCCAACACGGAGAAAATATCAATTATATGAAGTAAAATCAGCCAACAAGCCTAGAGAAAAAAAGTATAAAATTGACGGTTTTTACGTAACCTCGGTCATACACCTTTAAGGCTGCCTCCATACAAATATGTTCGAGAGCAAATCTTTTTAAATAAAATAACATTAGAAGCGATTGACTCAATATCGGCTGAAAATTGGAAATCGTATGTTAAACATGTTCGTTCTATTGAAGATAAATACTGGGAAGTAAATGGCAAAATTGAAACGGTTATTGATGATTTAGTTGTCACTGGGATCTTCAAGTAGTGACGACGAAACCTCATCATTTTGAGAGGAAGACAACGATTTAGAAGGAAACGAACCATTAGAATCACAGCCGTCAACCTCAAAAATTGGTTAGTTTTTTTTTCATATATTTTGTAAAATTGTTCATAAAGTAGCTGTCAATAAACTGCTTTAAAATAATTAATTTTCTGTTACTGGGTGTCAAAAAATATCTAATATTGCAATTAATATTTGAAAAACTACAGAACTCATATTTTTCCAAAATTAACACATCAATGTAGTTACAGTAGGGGAGCCAGGACTGATTCCAGTGAACGAAATTTATCAAAATTTTAACTTTATTATGCAGTTCGACTTTGGGCTATTCGGGTATGCCAAAAGTGACCGTTTGTCTCCGTCTGTCATATTACTTTGTACAGGGGGCGTCATTGTGAAGTTCTACACTATATATAAGGGGGTTGGACCTTTTTAAGAAAAAAGTTTAATATCAACCTAAAAGTCTTAACTTTAGAGATACAGGGTTTTAAAAAAACATTTTTTTTAAATCCTAATTTTGATGCTATTATAGATAAATAACTGTATGAAATTTGATACACGTCCTTTATGCATAAAAGGGCATTTTTTATTAACAATCAATTTTTGAAATTTCTACCAGTGGTGTGCATATGTAATTAACCTGGGTAAATCCGTATGCTCCTTAATGCATAGAAGACGTGTATCAAATTTCATGAAGTTATTTACAATAGCATCAGAATTGGGATGAAAAAAAATTTTTTCTTTTTAAACTTTACCATCCTGTAGCTCAAAATTTAAGACATAAAAACACCCCCTTTAACATCAGCACGCAATTAGGAAACGCCCTTATAGTACTTCATAATGACGGCCCCTGTATAAAGTAATAGAACAAACGGAGACAGACTGCCACTTTTGGTTTACCCGAGTAGCCCAAAGCCGAACTGCGTAAATTAAAATTTTGATAAATCTCGTTTACTGGATCTAATGCTGGCTGCCCTTGTAAAATTTGGACTTGTAAATCGTGTATCACTATACTGGGTGGTCCAATAATAGTGGACGTAGGCAGTAGCCCGGGAACCGTTAATGACAGAACTCAAAGAAAAAATCAAAATTAAATCATTTTAAAATTCGAAAGTTCGCCGTTTTTTGCAACACAAAAGAGATATAGAAGTGCGGTACACGAAAGAAAACAGACAAATCTATATAAAGGTTCATTAAGCATAGTTACATTTTTTAATTATCTGAAGTGCGTATAGTCAAAAAAGGAGTGCCATATTATTTAAAGAACGACGGGACACCACTGGTTTAAAGAGATTTCTTGGCCGACCTTCCTAAACCGATTGACTCCGCCCGGTTTTCTTTCGTGTCCCGCACTTTATTTTAGCAGCAAGGTTTGGTCGTATCATTCGCGAACCATGTACTAAATTCTTATTTAAAATCAGTAAGAGGTATTCCTTTCCTTATCTTTTTTCCAAGAAAGAATTTAACACAATAGCAACTTTGCCACAACAACGCTCAAATCGCTATTTTCAACAGTAAAATGATAAACATACTAGTTTGTTTATAAATAATTTACCGTACGTATTAATGAAAATGCGTTGAAGATCTCTCACGGATAATCAAATCGTTATATTTGTTTTTAGGCTTTACATTTGGCATCCTTAAATAGTCGAGATAAAAATATATAAACTAAGAAAATAAACATCTTCAGTGTATTTTTATGGCACTTGCTGGCAAATTTCATGCTTTAATTGATCTCCACTAATCTGATGTATTGAATTCTACCTTTAGTTTTAAATCAATAAATCTCTTAAACTACTGAACTAAAGTACTCGAATTTTATTATCATTTTGAAGGGAATCAAAAGACCTTTAAAATGAGGTATCACTCGACCACCCTTTCCATATAAGATTCTAAAGGTGGTGCCACCCCCCGCCTAGTTTCACTTTTGTATTGAGGTTTTCTACGAATGAACTAGATAGTTGTTATGAAAATGAAATATTATATGTAATAAAATATATAATGTTGATTTATTATCCTTCATCTGAAGAAAAATCCTATTTTATGAAAAAAATTCATGAGACTTCACATATTAGCATATCTATTAGCAAAAATGTATACGATCCCTGTATCACGTTGTCCTGAAATATGTGTGTAGATTTTGTTTTGATTTTTATGCCTTTTTTTTAAATTTATCTAATTAAATATATCTAAACTGTTAAAACTTTGGTTACAAAAATAAACCATCTTAGTGAATACCTAGTAATACAATAAAATTCGTTCCTGTAAAATATTAAAGTTTCCCTGTAACTGCCAGTTTGCTATTCATTAGGTTTAGGCATTAGGTTGACCAGAATCGATTGACGGGGAATGCAGGAGGTGACAACCGCTAACATTTAACTCAGATTCCAGGAATTATCTACTGCATTCCTGCTAAATCACTGGGATATCGTGTTCATTTAGACAGTGACGCTGCGGTAAGGAATATAATTATATAAGATACAGTATACTATACGGATAGTCATACATACTAATCGTATTTTTTAGATCATTTTTAAAAATTTTTAAATTAATATTTAGAGTATAAATTTATTTTTCTACTTTTAGGGCAACTTCTTTTTTTTGCATTTCTTAAATATTAATGGTTTTCGAGTTATATGCAAAGACCTAAACTCTTTTTTAAAATGACAATTTGTTAATAACTTTTGAAATTGTTTATGTGCGGGTTTGAAACTTTTGCACATTATTTGAGACGTCATTCCGAATCCAATGAGCTCTCAGTCATGTTTTTATTAGCAGCAGCAAGAATTAACACAATTTTGAATTTGTGAACTAGATATTTCTAGGAGTAAGGCAGTTTTGTTTATTTTTTATTATTTCAGGCTCTGGGGTGTTCAAGTATTACTCGATTCTCATTCACTCTCCTGAGCTCTGAAGATCATATTTAAGTTGTTTAATGCTGGGGTGCCATGTTTCAACGGATTATTTTCTGTTTTCTTTGACAAAAAAATATTGAAAGCGCAGAAATATTTTGTTGATGCTGATTTAGGAGGTTGAAAATAAGAGGTGATTTTTCTGAATCATGAGGTCCAAAGTCAAAAGTCATATTCATAGTTCAGACTAATATGTTGATTTTAACTAAGATGTTAATGTATCTTCCTCAAAGGTTCCAAGAAGATATAAGCTGCAATAGGGTATCTCTTGCTAATGAAACTTTCTTTTTTTTCAATTAGATCTACTAGAGTTGATATATTTTACGGTATTGTAAATTTTATTTTTTATCGTTGCTACTACCCGATGCTTAAGGTAATTCTAAATATTATTGAGGGTGATCTCTGTCAGAAGTCAATTATGATAGTTATTTTATTTCGGTTTTAAGAGGGTCTTAATTTCGATGTAGTAGAATCACTTTATAAGGATTCTCTTTTGAGCGATTCATTTTTCACAATATTAACCATTTTCATCATAGTAACCTCGACACCACTTTGAAAGATTTATAAGTTTGTCTAATATAAATTTTAATTTCTGGACTGCGTAAATCGACAATAAATAAAATATGTTATAATTTTATCTTTGTATTTTAATTTGATAGACTGAATTCTCCTTTAGTTTTGCCTGAAAACTAGAATTCTATCTATCTATTAAATTCAAAATAGAAATTAGTTAACAAGAAACACCTCTGTTTCTAGACGAAATGAATGTTCATACAATTGGTATATATATATGGGAAAAACAAGGCATACCAATAGATGCTTATACATTATTTCCATCATATAGCACACCTAACTAAAGTTCTAAGGAAGACTTTAAAGCCTTTAAATCAGAAGGATGATGATTCAAGGATAGGTGCTCTTCTGCACTTCATGCATGCCATCATCACAGACATGACAGCACGAATTACTTTTTTAAATACAAACGAAAATCAGACTATGCTTGTGGTACCATAAAGGCGTATTTCATTTTTAAACCGAAGGAATATGTACAAAAGTCGGCAAACTACTGCAAACATAGGAACTAGTTGGACGAGTTTGGATATGCCTAGATTTCAATAAAGATTTTAAAAATCGGTAAATTTCTTTTATCCGGAACTTCCCTCGTTTTGATTTTTTTCCGATTTGTTAGGAATAGTGAAGTCTAGCCCAATTTAGTTCAGTATATACAGTGTGGAAAAAAAGTATGGACTATCCCTAATAATTTGGTAGTCTGTAGGTTTTATGGAAAATGCTCGAACACGTTAATTTAGTTTTTTAGTTTGTCACATTCTGATAACATTTATTCGTTTTTTATTGACATCTGTCAAAAATATGACGTAATCGACATATTTTTTAAAAGGCAACATATAGCATGTGATACATCATTTGAAAGCTCCTGTTTCGCTCAGTATGTTCCTAGATGTTAGTGCGATTCTGTTGTGCTTTTTCAAAATGGCGACCGTTCAATTGTGCGTGGAAAAAAGTATGGACTACCTCTAATAATTTGGCAGTCTGTAGGTTTTATGGAAAATGCTCGAACACGTTAATTTAGTTTTTTAGTTTCCCACATTCTGATAAAGTTGATTTGTTTTTTTATTGACATCTGTCAAAAATATGACGTAATCGTCATTTTTTTTAAATAGCAACATATGGCATGTGAAACATCATTTGAAAGCTCCTATTTCGCTCAGTATGTTCCTAGATTTTAGTGCAATTCTGTTGTGCCGTCTCAAAATGGCGATCGTCCAATTGTGCGTGGAAAACAAGTATAGACTACCTCTAATAATTTGGTAAACTTCAGGTTTTATGGAAAATACTCGGATACGACAATTTAGTTTTTTAGCTTCCCACATTCTGATAAAATGTATTTGTTTTTTTATTGACATCTGTCAAAATTATGACAAATGTCAAATAATTGAGCAAGCGCCATTTTTAAACGGCAAAATCAGCAGCCTAAAATCTAGGAACATTCTGAGTGAACATGCTATATGTTGCATTTAAAAAAATGTCGATTACGTCATATTTTTACAAATGTCAATAAAAAAAACTAATAAATTTTATCAGAATGTGGGAAACTAAAAAACTAAATTACCGTGTTCGAGCACTTTCCATAAAATCTGAAGACTACCAAATTATTAGGGGTAGGCCATACTTTTGTTCCACGCACAATTGAACGGTCACCATTTTGAAATGGCACAATAGAATCGCACTAAAATCTAGGAACATACTGAGCGAAACAGGAGCTTTCAAATGATGTATCACATGCCATATGTTGCCATTTAAAAAAAATGTCGATTACGTCATATTTTTACAAATGTCAATAAAAAAAACTAATAAATTTTATCAGAATGTGGGAAACTAAAAAACTAAATTACCGTGTTCGAGCACTTTCCATAAAATCTGAAGACTACCAAATTATTAGGGGTAGGCCATACTTTTGTTCCACGCACAATTGAACGGTCACCATTTTGAAATGGCACAATAGAATCGCACTAAAATCTAGGAACATACTGAGCGAAACAGGAGCTTTCAAATGATGTATCACATGCCATATGTTGCCATTTAAAAAAAATGTCGATTACGTCATATTTTTGACAGTTGTCAATAAAAAAACAAATCAGTTTTATCAGAATGTGGGAAACTAAAAAAATAAATTACAATGTTCGAGCAATTTCCATAAAACCTACAGGCTACCAAATTATTAGGGGTAGTCCATACTTTTTTTCCACACTGTATAGTCATAGTATATAATATTGTTACATATTACTCTACTGTTTTCAAACATTTTTATTGGGCGTCATGTTGTTCCATCATATTGGATTCCTACCAATATTTTATCAGTTTTTTCTACCTATGCCACACTTGACTTTTGGGCATAATTTAAAATAAATTCAATAATTAGTTTTATATTGACCCATACCACCATTTTGTTACGTCATGTTGAATTCGTACCAGTTTATCTAATTTTTACATTAAATTTTTCTGCAAAATTTAAAGTCAGTTAAACAAGATTTTTTTTGCGTTGATTTTTAAAAAAATTATTTGCCGCCATTTTGTTTCGCCATCTTAAATTCCACACATTTACCAGTGGATCTCTATATCACACTTAATTCTTGCAGAAAACTTTAAATTAATTTAATAAGTAATATTTTCAGACTGAATTTTTAAATATTTTATTAGGCCCCTATTTTGTTTTGTTATCTTGGATTCATATCAAAATATTATTAGTTCATTCTTATGTAACACTTGAATTTTGCGCAAAATTTAACGTAAATTATTTTTTTAACATGTTCCGCCATGTTGGATTTTTACCACCAAAATATTACCAGGTCATCCCCATATGACCCTTAATTTTTGACTAAAATTTGAAGTCAATTTGGTAAATTGGAAAAGATATGTAAAACCTGAGGGGTGATTTTTTTTCACAATTGCGAAGTTTTATTTAGCCTCCACTTTGTTCCGCCATCTTGAATTAGTAACATAGTTTTACTAGTTGATCCCTATACCACAATTAGTTATAGCACACAATTTGAAATCAATCCATTATGCAATTTTTTCAGGCTGAATTTTTAAATATTTTAGTAGGCCGCCATTTTATTCTGTCGTCTGGGATTTGTATCAACATTTTACCAGTTGATTCCAACATAATACTTACTGTTTGTGCATAATCTGAGATAAATTGGATAAGTACTTTTTTTAATAATAATTTTTTTAACATTCCACTAGGCCACCATTTTGTTTCGCCATATTGGATATTTACCAAAATGTTACCAGGTCATCCTTATTTATTTTTTGACCAAAATGTGAAGTCAATCGCAAAGCAGTTTTTTAGCCATGACGCGAACAGAGAGACAGCCAGACCGACGGAACTGAGAAAACACGTTTTTCGGCATTTAGGATCCCTGAAACGTGAAGATCTAAACAATCTCGGAGAATAATTTTTTTCACCATTACAATAGTTCCATTTTACGAGGGAAGGAAAAAACAGATGCTCCACTCCGTCCTATGCTCTCGCAATTGTTTATCATCTTTTGTACATATATTTTTTTATTCCTGTTGGGATGTAGAATTGGATGCTCTATATCCACTAGACTTGAGAAACATGAAAGATGTGTTAACAAATAAACAAATCCACAAAAGGTACAGTTCATAACCAGGATTCTAGAGACGAAAAATTAGAGGGTCAATTCAAAAAACTAAATTAAAAAAATGTCTATAGATATCAGGTTAAAGTCTCCTTGGAATTCAATTAAAATACAAAGTTATGGTTTGACGGTCACTGCCAAATACGCTCCATAAATGAATACCGATTAATTTATTCTCTACTTGCAAAAATTAGCAAAACC
This sequence comes from Kuschelorhynchus macadamiae, assembly GCA_030620095.1. Lineage (NCBI taxonomy): Eukaryota > Metazoa > Arthropoda > Insecta > Coleoptera > Curculionidae > Kuschelorhynchus > Kuschelorhynchus macadamiae. The sequence continues at coordinate 257,684 of JAUTXW010005097.1, read as the reverse complement.
AATTAGTTGAAATCCAGTTCCGGCAAAGTCGTTAGTTTCCAATTTGAGCTATGTGAATTTTCCACATTAAACGACAAAAAAATTAATCTAAATATGGATAAACACGTTCCCGTTAAACTGTGTTCCGGGAAAATACCAGTAGAGTTAGGGATGTATATGGGGTGATTATATTCGTGTTAGACTGCAGGGTGAATTTTGTTCCCGGAACTATTACATTCAGTTCAGCTGCTAGAATTAAAATGGGTTGTCTCTTTTAGAATAATTAATTAGTCAATCCTATTTTCAAATTAAAGTTTTGTGTGTAATTCTTGCCTTTTTCTTTCCCTCTAATTTTATCTGGAAAGTAATTTAGTACAACTAGGTCAGATGAAGCTATTTCTGAAACAAAATGCAATGCAAGTTATTGGTTTTTAGCTATAACTTATATCTTAGTAAATAGGTTATGTGAACGATTTAAGGGAGTTGAGGAGAGAGGACGAGAAAGAGAGAAGCAAAAAATAACTCTTAATTGAAAATTGATATACAATTTATCGGTAACGGTCGGCTTAATAATTTATTTACATTGTGAACAGTCGCTACAAGTTATAAATTCGTCCACAAAAAAGCGGGACGGGCAAATAAAAATAAAATTTAACTTTAATAATGAAAATATAGAAAAAATTAAAATTTCTTTCATTAATTTCAAAATCATATAAAATTGATGTAAATTTTTGATTTAGAATATCATTTTAATATACGTAGACTACAATGAAGACAAAACAAGCTAAAACTCATTAGTAAAAATCAACAAGTCAAATTTTATATAATTATGACAGAACTGAAATTCACTTCGCACAAAGGTCGATATTATGCTAACAATTCCATACACAGGTATTTGTTGAAAAAACTGTTGAACGGAAGTACAACGGAAATTATGTTTTAGATTTTCTGTTCTGGAGAAGGGAATAAAATCATTAAAAATACTAGAAAATTATTTCCGCACAGCTTCCGTTCTCCTGTTTTATCCAGTGCTAGCTGTATCCCTGTCAGATCCTAATAAAATAACTTGTATTAATTTTGTTAGTACTGCTACACAACGTACCTTTTATAAATTTGTAACATGGTTAAACTCTATAATATAACTATATAACCAAAAAGGATTCGCTATTATACAACATTTCGGAATATAAGACTATAAGAGAGTATACAACTTTTATAAAACTATCCTGTTATAATTATAAAATTGTTAGTAGTAACTTTAATAAAACTATTTTATACTGCAGATAGTATAATATTAAGAATATTTTTTACAATATGAGATTTTATAAATCCAGAACTCCTATTTTGTATAGTTACAATATCGTCGACAATATGATAGGAGCTGTTAATGAGTATAACAACTTGGGAGTGCTGTTTGATCATGAGCTAAACTTTAATAAGCATATTGATAACATTATTTTAAAAGGTTTTAGAATGCTTGGCTTCGTCAGGCGTACATATGAAAATATTAATGACACAAAAGCTGTTCAGTGCTTGTATAATAGTCTTGTTCGGAGTGTTCTCGAATACAATTCTATTATATGGAACCCTTCAGCGCAATATTCAAAGAGTGGAACGCGTGCAGAATAAGTTTGTAAAACTGTTATTGCACAAACACCGATTTCCATATGAGAACATACCTCATGAAGTTCGCCTTCAGCTGGTTGGATATTTTTGTTCAAATTATTGATTGGATTAATCAACTCTACAGAACTGCTCAACTTTATCCAATTAAATGTTCCAGTTAGAAGCATTCGCACGAGACGGTTATTTTCCGAGGGCTTCTACCGAATTAATTATGGTTTATCCCGCTTTTCAGATCGCATTGTCAAAAAAAATTCGGGTATTTTTCTTTTAGGATTGTATGTTTATATTTACTTAGTATTATGTGTAATATCAACTCTATATTTAAACAAAATTTTATTATTAAGAAATGGTTCTTGGGATTAGACCGTTTTACATTGGAATTACTATCCGACGTTTCGCCTTCGATTGCACGAGGCATCTTCAGGAATCTTTACTCTACGAGATCTGAACACTGAATGAGCTCGAAGAGATTCAGGCGGGCTTTTATACCCGACTCGCCGAACTGTGACCCTGTGTTAAGATCGGTTTCCACGTGTGATGTAGACCGTAACCCGTATCTCTATTGAATTTTTTGGTATGTTTATATATTTCAATAGATTCTCTAACTTTTCGTCTATAAAAACCTGGAACCGATGCTAGAACCTTGGTTTCCTTTACATTTATGAAATGGCCAGTGTTATGCTGGTGTTCAGCTACGGCAGATTGAACAATTTGTTTTTCCCACATACACTTCTCCAGAGGAGCAAAGAATTTTATATACTGCTTCTGTTTGGAAAGGTACAAGATCTTTCGGGGATCGCAAGCATTGTCCAATCTTCTTATGTGTATTGAAGATTGTACGTATGTTGGACCGCCGAAGTAATCGTCTTATTTTGTCTGTAGTGCCATGTATGTAGGGAAGAACAACACTACCCAATGGTGGCTCTTTATCATTCTCCTTTGGCGGAGTTGGTTTACTATGTCTTTTAATTGAACGCGTAATATCTTCAGTGCAATAGCCATTCCCTCTGAGAGCTTCGGTCAGTTTCGATGTTTCCGATGTTAAAGAATCTTGATCAGAAATCGAAATAGCTCTGAACACTAATGAGTTAATAACCGATTTCTTTTGTGCTGGATGGTGATTAGAATTTGCGTTTAAGTACCTATTTGTATACGTCGGTTTTCTATACCCAGAATGTCTTAATGTACCATTTTCCTTCCTTTGAACACATACATCTAGAAAGGGAATTGTTCCAATAATTCCCATCGTGAATTTGATATTATGATGCTGATGCTGATTAAAGTGGTCCAGAAATATGAGGAGATTATCCTGTCCATGAGGCCAAACAACAAAAGTATCATTTACATATCTAAACCCGTGCTTTGGTTTTAGTGGAGCGGATGTTAGAGCAATATCCCCAAAGGCTTCCATAAAGATATTCGCTACCACAGGTGATAGAGGAGATCCCATAGCTGCTCCTGAAGTTTGTTGATAACAAGTTCCTTGAAAAATGAAATAAGTAGATGTAAGACAAGCTTCCACTAGGTCTATTAAGTTTTTATCAAGATTGTTGTTATCCAGTATGTCTGATATAATGGAAATTGAGTTGTTGAAAGGAACATTTGTGTAAAGTGATTCTACATCGAAACTAACCAAAATATCTTCGGGATCCAACTGGATTGTCTTGAGTTTTTCCACGAAATGTGCAGAGTTTTTAATAAAAGATTCTGTTTTTCCAGTAAATGGATTAAGAAAATTTGAAAGATATTTAGATAGTTTGTATGTGGGCGAGTCTATTGCACTGACGATCGGTCGAAGTGGTACGTTGTCCTTATGTATCTTCGAAAAACCGTAGGACCTGGGAGTCTTGGAGCTGCTTTGTTTTAGTGATTTTTTCTCCGCTGGTGGTAGACTGGATGTGTTGATCAAATTGGTAATACGTCTTTCTATTCTACTTGTGGGGTCTGTCTGTATAACCTTATAGGTGTTGTTGTCCAAAAGTTGAGTAACCTTTTCCACATATTCTGGTCTGTCCATGACGACTGTGGCGTTGCCTTTATCTGCTGGAGGTACCAGAATGTTTCTTCGTTTAAGGTCTTCATTGCTGTTTTTTTCGGCTGCAGAGAGGTTCGACTTCGGTGGTTTTAAGTTTTTAGGGATCTTCGCTGTCTCATATCTGACTTCAACGGCTTGTTCCATTGGTAATCTTCTAATTGCTGCCTCAGCAGAAGATACTATGTCTTCTATGGGAATGCTACTCGGTGCTGTTGCGATTGACCAAAGCCGTGAAAGCTTCCGTTCTAAAATTGTATTATTGTCGATTTATGACCTTTCATATTGTTTTATGACTTATGTATATGTATAGTAGGTTTTGTTTTGATATCCTATTTGGAGCTTTATGGATTTATGACCTTCTTGTTTTATGACGCTTATGTATATGTATAGTAGATCTTGTTTTGAAATACTATTTGAAGCTTGCTCTGTAATGTATGTACTGAAGAAATAAATGATTAAATAAATAAATATTTCTTAGTGAAGAATTTCGGAACTAGCTTATCGCAAGACTGGTGCTTCATTATCATTTTAAATGATAACACTCAACTAACACTATGATAGACGCTAGTAGCCAGAAAATATCATAATGCAGCGAAGTTTTGTGACAAAATATACATATTGTCACGGGTTCTCTTTATAATGAACATTTCTTTTAACAACACTAACTTTAATAAAAACTAAAATAAGACTAACTCTAAATCGCCAACCTCCCTCTGTTTATATATGGGTTAGGAATTCACTCTAATCCTCGAGAATGCCCTCGGTGCAAGATGACATGTTTGTTTACTTCTAGCCCATGTATACAAACGTTTGATGTCTCATTAGGGTAGTTTTCGCACGACCATCACAATATGTTTTTGAAGCTCTTTAGTTTATGTGAAAAATGTTTTTTTTTTATGAAAAGGTGTTGGGACTCGGTCTTACACAAAATCTATATTTTGTGTAATATTAAATTCACAGCATAATTATATTTACATTAATTTTTTTTAGACGAGCAGCTAAATTGTTAGAAAAAGAATGGGCAATATAACATAATCATTTTGTTCAACCTGAAAAGTTATAATCTATACGATATTAAAGGCCTGCAATGATGTTTATTTCCCCTCAATGTCTCGATTTGTTTTATCTTCTACAATAAGTGGTTCCCATATTAAGTTTAACATTTTATTTCGACGTTCCTAAATTATTCAAAAAATATCTAAATTAAAAAAATCATTGTCCTCCATAACCTGTTATAACTTACAACCTACATCGATTTTAATAAAGAAAAATTGTACCAAAACATAAATTCTAAGTTTAGATAATCGCATACCCAATAATTTTGTACAGAGTGTTTAATGCAAATATGCCAACTTGGCAAAATTGAAAGCAATTTTTCTTTGAATTTTTAAATGGCACACCCTGTATCTAACTATTCTATCGTGTTCCCTTTTTAGTCCTCTTTCACTTTTATTAAGGTGATCTTATTCCTATCTATAAAAGTTTTTGCGATATATCAATTTTTATTAATTGTGTCGTTAAAAATGCATTAAAACATATTTAGTTAGCCGTGTTTATTAAAGAAAAGAAATTATACGTCAAAGTAATATTGTTTGAAAAGGATTCTTTCAATTTATCTGTCAGTGGCAAAAATTACCGTTGTAAACATTGTATAATATAGTTTAGTTTCAAATTTAAATAATGAATTTTTCACAAGACGAGATGGTTGATATGGGTTTTGTATTGGGAGCTAGTGAGAAGAATACGCTATTAGCGAAAAGATAGCAACGGTGCCCCGAGGGACGCCAACCTGAAAGAACAGCATTAGAGCATTTAATAGTCACCAAAAATCCGTATATTGGACAACGAATCATTTTTCGGCAGGTTGATGTTGGGTAAAGAACGGTTCAGCGAATATTTAAAGCTAATAAAATGCACCCATATCATATTCAATTACTTCGAGATCCCGAACACTGATAGAGAAGACTGGAGTTTTGTCTGTGGGCTCAAAAAAAAAAGAAGGAAGAAATGTTTCTCATTTGGTGCGATTTGGAGACGAGGCTATGTTTCATAAGAATGGGAGTGTTAACAGACACAATTTCCATTACTACGCAACCGAAACTCCAACATTTGATAAGATATAATTCCCAAATTAGATGTTCATTACATGTTTGGAGAGGTATTTTAGGTAATAGGTGGTTTGGGCAATGTTTTTTTGAATAAAATGTGGACAATATTTTTTTGAATAAAAGGTAACATGGGATATTTACTTAGATGTTTTGCAAATCAAAGATACCCAGATCATTGGATTGGAAGAGGTGGGCCCGTTTTGTGGCCGGCTAGAGCGCCAGATCCTACAAAAATTGACTTTATCAATGTATGTTAAAAAAGAAGTCAAAAATTGACTTTAGCAATGTATGTTAAAGAAGAAGTCAAAAAAAAGAGATTATTTTTTAATGTCCCATCCAAAATTTTGATCCGATGCACTGTTTTTTTATTTTTTATTTATTTTATTTTAATTTTTTATATCCTTTTTTGTGACTAGTATAATATAATTTTTGTAAAAGTATAATCTACACACGTAAGGTTGCGTCATATAGCGCTGTATCTATAAAGCCTCATTCGTTGATTCGTTCATCCGTGCTATTCTTTGCTCAGCGATTCCGTCTTTTGGGTGAATTAATCGAGTAGGCTTTGACTTAGGTGAACCATTGAATTCATCCGCATCAAATTTTTTTTTTTTTGGTATTGTCCAGTCAGTATGAATTTATCAAATAAACACTGCCTAGAATGGAGAGACAGAAAAGAATAGTCTAGAAGAAATATTTGTGTATTTGCATTATTTTTCGGGAGTTTTTGGTTGTTTCATCGCAGATTTTCTGAGTGTTTGATTATTTTATTAATAATTTTCGAATGATTAATTTTGAAATTCAACAATTCATTTCGAAGTTATTTTCAGTTATTTTCGAATAGGGGGCAGATAATTAAGAAAGAAAAATCTTTCAGATTGATTTCCTGGAAATATTTTGAGTTCTTTTTTAGATTTCGAAACGTGAACTATGTCAATCGAAAGATAATAAAAAAATAGACTTATTTTAGGAAAAAAACAAGGCACCACTGAATTAACTTGTACTCAGACCGTAAATTTTACATTTTAATTTTTTTAAATTACAGTTTTACAGTCGGTTTCACTATATAAACTATTTTGAAAAAGAAGGAATAAAATTTAGGGAAAAATTTTTCTGAAATAATAAACTGTTTGGTTTTCTAAAACATTTTTGGTAACTATGATTGATCTCGCCACGGGACCGATTTTCATTCGAAAGACATAAAAAAAAATACGCGAATTATGTTAGGATATATAACGTAACGCGTATAGTTGCGTCATAAATTGAGTGGGAATTTCGTGATTGTGGTTGGAATCGAAAAAATGAAAAAGCAATTTTTTTATATAAGCGCTTCTTTTGGCAGGATTTATTATGTTAGATATATCTATATATGAATTTTCGGACTATTTTTTTTTCTCCTCTTTCGATTGGTGTATACAGTTTTTTGAACCGATTAGTAGTTTCACTATTTGGTTTTCGACCGAAAACCACAAAAAAAAATCACATCACACACATATAATAATTATTGTTATTATTATTATTATCTGGACTTGTTGTCTCACAGTATTCCTGTGGTTGTATTTTATACTGACGGGATTATACCAAGTTCAGTACGAAAATTGCGATCTTCTTACTGTATTTTGCTTGTTCTCATCATTGGGGATAGCCATGTCAATTAAATAAGTGATCTTCTCTTTTTTAGATTGAAAGGTGATATCGGGTCTGTTTGCGGGGATTGTTTTATCTGTGTGGATGTCAATGTCCCAGTAGAGCATGTAGTCTTCGTTTTCAAGAATGGATGTTGGTGTATAATGGTAGTAAGGGTTTGTGTTCTCCGTTAGTTTGTATGTGGTTATTGCTTGATGAACGACCTTCGCTGCTGAGTTGCGTCTCGCGGTGTATTCAGTTTCGGCCATTATTCTACATCCACTCGTTATTTAATCAATCGTGTCTCTCTGCTGGTGACATCTCCTGCACCTGTCGACTTCAATGGTTGTGTCCTTGATGATGTGCTTTCGGTAGTTTCTGGTTGCTATGACTTTGTCCTGGATGGCAAGCAGGAAGCCTTCTGTTTCGGGGAACAGCTGCCCTTCTTGTAACCACGTACATGAAAGCTTTTTATGTATGTGGTCTTGCTTTATGTGGTATCTGAGCCTTCCGTGAAATGTTTTTTCAGACCAGGTGTTCATCTTTTCTAATCGTGATTGGATGTGACTGTGTGCGTCTGCTGCTTGGTTCGTTTGAGACAGGTCGAGCGGTGTATAATTCTTGTCTGCCTTCACTATTGTTAGTTTGTTTATTGTGGAAGAATTTTTTGAGTTCATAAATTTGTTTTTTTATTTAGCGATTGTATATCTATAATTCCCCCCGCCCCCGCCTTCTTTTCTCTCGATGGTGAGTCTTTTCTTGCATGTGTTGGGATGTAACTTTCAGTGTTTAGTCAATACAGCGCGTATGAGCATGTGAATGTTTTCTATGTCTGTGTGTGACCATTTAATGATACCAAACGAATACCTAAGAATAGGTATGGCGAAGGAGTTAATAGCTTTCGTTAGATTTCTGGAGTTCAGTTTTGTTAGTCTGGTTTTAAATTCCGTCTTGAGCTTTGATTTGATATGAGTATGGTTAATTTTGGTGCTTTGATAGAAGCCTAGTATGTTTCTTCTTTGAGCATGTTATCTATGGTTTCATTATTGATTGTGTCGGTCGTAGAGTGGTCTTTCCACTGTTCTTTGTTGATATAAAGTAGCTTGCATTTATTTATACCAAATTCCGTGTTGATGTCCAGGGTAAACGTTTCTTTGATTTTAAGGAGTTCCTTTAGTTCTGTCTGTGCTTGCGTATAATTTTATGTCATCCATGTAAAAGAGATGGTATATTTTGTGTTGGTTATTTTTTGGTATTTAATTTGGAATCCGAAGTTTGTGTTATTCAGTGTATTTGAGAGTAGATTAAGACAGATAGGCAGAACCACAAAGCGCTGAGTGAATCTCTCTGGAATATACTTGGTCTGATATAGATCTCTTCTGTTTCGATGTGTTCTTTTTGTGTTCTCAGGTTAATTTTAGTTTTCCACGTACTCATGATTTGCGTAAGAAATTGCCTGATGTTTTTATTGACTTTGTATAATTCTAGCACTCTAGTTAGCCAACTGTGGGGTATTGAATCAAAGGCTTTTTTATAGTCTATGTAACCATTATGAAGGTTTCTATAATTTTTCCTGGTTTCTTCCATGATGACGCTGTCTATAATTAGCTGCTCCTTGCATACTCGGCTGTTTTTCCTGTACCCTTTTTGCTCTTCTGTTAGAATGTTTTTGTGTGTGCTAGATGTTGTTCTATTCTCCTGGTAATTGTGGCTGTGATGATCTTATATAAGGTTTGAAGGCACGGAATAGGTCGGTAATTTGATGGGTCCTTATTGTCTGAGTTTTTGGGTTTAAGGTATGATATTTCTTGGGTGAGAAAACTGGGTAGCGTGCAAGGTTTTAAAATAATTTCATTAATTTGGCGAGTGAGAGCTTCATGTGTGGAGGTAAACTGTTTGTACCAGAAGTTATGAATGTTATCTATTCCAGGACATCTCCAGTTATGCGTGTATTTGATTGCTTTTGCAACTTTTTGTGTTGTCATTGCAAAGTCCTCTTGTTCCTTCAAGCATTTGTGTCTGTCTTCTTCCGCTTTAATCCATGAAGCGTAATTATTATGTAGTTTCGGTTCCGACCAAATGCTTTTCCAGTATTACGTGATCTCTGGTTTGGTAGGTGGTTCTATTACTCTTGTCTGCTCATTGCTCATGATTTTTTGGTAGAACTGTTTTTCGTTTCTTGGAAACAGGTTGTTAGCGTCCTTTCTTTCATTTGACTCTTTGTATCTTCGGAGTCTTGCGGCATACACAGATTATTATTGTTATTATTATTATTATTATCATTATTATTATTATTATTGTCTTTATGACTTCTTGTCTCACAGTATTCCTGTGGTTGTATGTTATTCTGACGGGATTATACCAAGTCAGTACAAAAAATAAAAATAAAAAAAAGAAAATGAAAAAAAAACTATTGTGTATTAAGAAATGATCTAACTATGCTACATGTTTTCAAAATGACCGATTTCTGGATGTTCTTGTGAATGTCTGTATTAAGTCCTAATTGAGCCAAATGCGGTGTAAACGTTGTTAAGGTGAGACCTGTTACTCATATTACGAGAGGAACAATGATGACTCTTTCCTGTTTCCACAGCCTTTTTACTTCCATTGCCAAGTCGGTGTATTTGGCGATCTTCTCACTGTATTTCGCTTGGATGTTCTCGTCGTTGGGGACAGCAATGTCAGTTAAATAAGTGATTTTCTCTTTTTTGGATTGAAAGGTGATATCGGGTCTATTTGCGGGGATTGTTTTATCTGTGTGGATTTCAGTGTCCCAGTAGAGCTTGTAGTCTTCGTTTTCAAGTATAGATACTGGTGTATAATGGTAGTAAGGGTCTGTGTTCTCCGTTAGTTTGTATGTTGTGGCTAATGCTTGATGAACGACCTTCGCTGCTGAGTTGTGCTGAGTTGTGTCTCGCGGTGTATTGAGTTCCGGCCATTATTCTACATCCACTCGTTACGTGATCGATCGTTTCTCTCTGCTGGTGACATCTCCTACACCTCTCATCTTCAATGGTTGTGTCCTTGATGATGTGCTTTCGGTAGTTGCTAGTTGTTATGACTTTGTCCTGGATGGCAAGCAGGAAACCTTCTGTTTCAGGGAACAGCTGCCCTTCTTGTAACAACGTATATGAAAGCTTTTTATGTATATGGTCTTGCTTTATGTGGTATCTGTGTCTTCCGTGAAGGGTTTTTTCAGACTAGGTGTTCATCTTTTCTAGTCGTGATTGGATATGACTGTGTGTGTCTGCTGCGTGGCTCGTTTGAGACAGGTCGAGCGGTGTATAATTCTTGTCTGCCTTCACTATTGCCTTGTGGAGGTTAGTTTGTTGTGGAAGAATTTTCTGAGTTCGTAAATTTGTTTTTTATTTAGCGATTGTATATCTATAATTCCCCTTCCTCCTTCTTTTCTCGCGATGGTGAGTCTTTCCTTGCATGCGTTGGGATGTAACTTCCTGTGTTTAGTAAATTCAGAGCGTATGAGAATGTGAATGTTTTCTATGTCTGTGTGTGACCATTTAATGATACCAAACGAATACGTAAGAATAGGTATGGCGAAGGTGTTAATAGCTTTCGTTAGATTTCTGGAATTCAGTTTTGTTTTTAGTAGCTTTGTGAGTCTGGTTTTAAATTCTGTCTTGAGCTCTAATTTGATATTAGTGTGGTTAATTTTGGTGCTTTGATGGAAGCCTAGGTGTCTGTACGTTTCTTCTTTGAGCATGTTATCTATAGTTTCATTGCTGATTGTTTCCCTCGTAGGGTGGTCTTTCCACTGTCCCTTGTTGATATGAAGTAGCTTGCATTTACTTATACCAAATTCCATGTTGATGTCCATGGTAAACGTTTCTGTGATTTTAAGGAGTTCCTTTAGCTGTGCCTTTGTGATTGCATATAATTTTATGTCATCCATGTACAAGAGATGGTTCATTTTGTGTAGGTTATTTTTTTGGTGTTTAATTTGGAATCCGAAGTTTGTGTTATTCAGTGTGTTTGAGAGTGGATTGAGACACAGGCAGAACCACAAAGCGCTGAGTGAATCTCCCTGGAACATACCTCGTCTGATGTAGATCTATTCTTATTCGATGTGCTTTTTTTGTGTTCTCAGGTTGATTTTAGTTTTCCATGTACTCATGATTTGCGTAAGAAATTGCCTGATGTTTTTATTGACTTTATATAATTCTAGTACTCTGGTTAGCAAACTGTGGGTTATCGAATCAAAGGCTTTTTTTATTATTATTATTATTATTATCATTATTATTATTATTATTATTATTATTGTTTATGTCTTTCTTCGTTATTCTTAATGTTTTAAATATTTACTTAAATCCACCCAAAAACGTGTCTTAAACAATTTCCCCTCACATTTTCTTCCAGACGTTGTCAGACAGATATCTCTGTGTATGTGGGCGGATAAGGCTAAGGTAAAAAAATCGTCGTTTATCGTTAAAGTACTATGGCGTCGAATAAAGTAAAAAAAAAACAGAAAAACCTATTTCTTACGATGTCATTAATGTAAGGGCGCAATGTGGAAAAGCTGATGAACTCAAAAGACCGCCTTAGAGCATCCAACACTCACTAAGCAGTCCCGTAAAAGACAATTTTTCTTCCTAAACCCAAACTCATCGAGATAATCGGATAATTAATGAAGTCATTAAGACCGTATTAGTACAAAACTCAACACCGCAGCGTCGGTTTCCCGTTTTTCTTGGAAAACCAGCGATGCACCCACGCATTTTCCTCGCTTCGCTGGAAATGCATACAGACGACCATTTCGTGTGGAAAAATGAGGTTTTTCTTCGAAATTTTCCAAGAAAAGCTGTGTCCCCTGGATCTATCTTTTATTGCACTGTTCGGTAGCCGGAAGCGGTAATTTTTAGATTTAGAAAAGTGTTCTCCTGGAACTGTCCACAAAATAAATTGCTCTAAGATAAAAAGGTCAAACTTTGTTCTTTAGTATCATCACTTATGCAAATTTTGAGAAATGAGTCTACTATAATATAGACTGTATTTTAATAATTCGTTTTTTTTGGTTTTGATTTTTTAATTTTTCAGTAAGGCGCTATCTTGTTCCGGCATATTAGATTTTTACCAAAATTTTACCAGGTCATCCCCATATGTCCCTTAACTTTTGACTAAAATTTGAAGTCAATCTGATGAGAAGTTTTTAAGCTATGCCGGAAACTGACAGAAACAAACCGGCACACGGACCGACGTAATTGATAAAACATATTTTTTGCTATCTAGTGATGTCAAAACCTTAAAATATGTAAAACTTGAGTTGTTGATATTTTTTTGGTCGCCATTTTGTTCCGCCATCTTGAATTCGTACCAAGTTTTTACCAGTTGATTGATTGATATCTTTGTGCAAAACTTAGATAATTAGTTTTTTAGTTATATTTTTTTTAACATTTCACTAGATGATTGCCATTTTGTTTTACTATATTGGATTTTTACCAAAATGGTAACATTTTCACCGCCGATCTGTCTGTATGTTAAAAAAAATTAGTCATATGGGGATGCAATGTTAACATTTTGGTAGAAGTCCAGTATGGCCCAAACAAAATGGCGTCTTTACAAAATGTAAAAAAGTCATTATGAAATCAATTATTATCATTATCATTATCAATTATCAAATGGATCTAATCAAGGAGCAAATGAGATATAGGGATAAACTGGTAAGATGCTTGTGCGATTCTTATGACAAAACAAAATGGCGACCTAATAAAATGTTCGGTAAAATTCCATTTCCTGGAATAAAACCGTTTTTTTATAGGATAACATAATTGACATATTTTTTTTATATACTATGTAAATAAAGATATAAAAATAATAATCTTAATATTAATATAAAATTAAATTTAAAAAATGGGTAATTTAGCTTTACCGAAACATCTCTTTCCTTACCACCTCACTATGAAATAATTTATTAATATGTACTGTAGAAAGTTCCGGGTAAAGCCAATTTACTGATTTTTGCTTCCCGCGTAAAACGGACTATTGTAATCGTGAAAAAATCACAATCGAAGGTTTTTACAGATCTAGATGCAAAAAAATGTTTCCCGAATTCCGGCAGTCTGTTTGTCTGTCTGTCTGCCTATTCGTGGCATAGCTAAAAAACTACTTAACCCTTTGACTTAAAATTTGTATAAAAAATTAAGGATCATCTGGTAATATTTTGGTCAAAATCCAATATGGCGGAAAAAATGGCGGCCTAGTGAAATGTTAAAAAAAATATTATTAAAAAATTAGTTATCCAATTAACCTCAAATTTTGTACAAAAATCAAGTATTCCGTAGAATTAATATAGCAAAATTTTGCTATGAATCCAATACGGTGAAACAAAATGGCAACCTAATAATATATTTAAAAAATCAGCCTGAAAGATCTATTTTAATTTCAAATCAAAATTTATTTAAATTTATTTAGAAAATTACACAACTGATTATAATAATTGTGTGTAAGCGCATTTTTATCGATTTTAGTATCTACTCTCCGCATGATGGTGCTAGTGCATACTTTCCCAAAAATAGCTATGGGTTTGCAGCCGGAAACCACCGGAGCCCCAGTAGGTAGGTAGCGCTAAGTGTTACACTTAGCATGTAGTACTGTTCTAGTATGATTGACGTTTCGTTTTCGATTTCGTCATATGGAGCAATCTGTTATTTGAGATCTTCCTGGGTACAAGCCTGCCTGATGAGGGTAGTGGCCCAGAATTCATGATCGCAGGAGGGTACCCTGTGACATAATCAAAAGCAATCCTTCTTGTAGGCCGTTTTTCACGTGCAGAAATTATATATTTTTGCTATATATATCTTTTTCGGTCAAGAACTTTTGATAAAGATGTGTGAAAGCGCATTTTTATCGATATATATATATATATATATATATATATATATATATATATATATATATATATATAACGATTGGAAAAAGTAAATTTACGTCGAACAGGTAAAATCTGGAAACAAAACTGTTTATGCTGTGGGATATATATGTAAGTCGTGCTCATTTAAAAAATATTTTAAATTATACGGGGTGCGTCAAAAGAGTAGGGTAACTAAAAGTTGTATTTTTTTAAATGGGACACCCTATATTTGACTTGATTTTTAAATTCTACATAAAATTATTACACTTTTTTGTATAACATGTTGTATGGCTAAAAATGATACTTTCTTAAATATTTAACTTTAAACAAAAAAAAAAATTAAATTTGATGTACGTCTATGATTAGCAATATAACGCCTAGTTGTGCCACTAAAAATAAAATATTTTGCTTCTGCACAAAATAAGCATGGAATAAAAGACTGGTTTCGTAATATTGAAGATATCACATACAGGGTGTCCAAATTTAAATGCCCAACTTTAACATTTTCAAACCAATTTATTTCAGTTTTTTTAAATGGAACCCCTCCTATATTTTTATTTAGTCTTGTTAAGAATAAAAAAATCTACAACTTTTATTAAACATATTATATACCTATCTTCAATAGTTTTCGAAATATTTTCAAATTTCCTTTCTTTGCGTAATTTAGAAAATCAACAACTCGATCAATCAAAGTAGCCATGGAAAAAACAGTCTATAGCAACTGGCGACTAAAAAACGTGCTGTTGTTAGTGAATTGTATTTCGTCTTTCGTATTCTCGTCTAATTTAAAATGAATTTTTCACAAAATGAAATCATAGATATGGTCTATATATTGGGTGAAGCTCAAAAAATTTCCTTCTGGCCAAAAAGCCATATGAGGCAAAATATCCGGATCGACGCGCCCGTGGCAATGTGCATGGCATATTCAAAGAGAACAGTTGTCAATAAAATTGCTACAAATCAAGATAAGGAGTCTACTTCATATAGAAGAAAATCCCAGTTTAAGTAGTCGACAACTTGCCAGTTTAACTGAGACATCACACTCTACAGTAAGCAGGGCCACAAGAAGATATAAATATCATCCATATCATATGGAATTACACCAAGAGTTGCGTGACGAAGATTTTGAAAGGCGTCTTAACTTTTGCAACTTAATGATAAGGCGAATAGAAGCATATCCGGACTTTTTAGCGAATATCATGTTTTCCGATGAAGCTACATTTAGAAGCAATGGAGCTGTAAACAGGCATAATATGCATTATTATGCAATAACAAATCCCCACTGGGTACGAGAGGTAGAACATCAAAATCACTGGTCATTAAATGTTTGGTGTGGAATCATTGGAAACCATATTATAGGTCCGTATTTTTTTAATAAACCACTTAATGGACAAAGATATTTAGATTTTTTGAACGTTGAGCTGCCTATTCTTCTCAGACCACTCAGCATAGAAGAAAGAAGAGACATGTGGCTGCAGCAAGACGGTGCACCTGCTCATGCATCGGGACGTTCGTGGATTTTTGGATGCTAATTTAAATCAAAAATGGATTGGTCGTAGCGGTTTTATCGAATGGCCACCTCGACCTTGCGATATAACTCCATTAGATTTTTTCTTGTGGGGTTATATTAAAGATAGTGTTTACTTACACCCAACCACCTACAGCAAGGGAGAACATGCAGGACCGAATCAGGGATGTATGCGCCACTATATCACTAGACATGCTAGTTAAAACTAAGCAAAATATTATCAAAAAGGTTCAACATATGTATTCGTGAAGGCGGAGGCTTATTTGAGTATCTTTTAAAATATAACTATGAAAACATTTGATTAACTTATAAAAGAAAAGCGATTTTTTTTAGTCTGATGAGTGTTTTTTTTTTCTGTATAACTTTAAAAAATTAGAACCTATTAATATAAGTTTTCGACTATCTAAATTGAAATGTATTCCTTTATTGAAGTGTATTTACTTACCCCTTTTTCAACACAAATTTAAATATTTATAATAGTATGCCAGTTCACGGATCCTTTGCTTTGAAATGTAAGATTCATTCCAAAAACATAATATTGTCTAAAAAGTTCGGAAATGGCCCTACTCGCCTTATCATTGGGTTACAAAACTTAACACGGATGTTAAAATCTTCAGCGTTCTCTTGGTTTAATGTAATATGAAATGGATGATATTTATATTTTCTTGTAGTCTTGCTTACTGTAGATTCTGATGTTAAAATCTTAAGGTTATTATTTTATTAACAAATTATATTATCTAAATTTTCATTGAATTAATTTTAGATAATAAACTATTGTATTCATATTAAATACTTTTGTTTTACTGACTGCTACTATGACTACTTTGATCGAGTTGGCAATTTTCTAAGTTACGCAAAAAAAGGGAATTGTAAAATATTTCGAAAACTATTGAAGATAGATTTATAATATATGTAATAAAGGTTGTAGATTTTTTTATGCTTAAAAAGAATAAATAAAAATATACAGGATGTTCCATTTAAAAAAAACTGAAATAAATTGGTTTAAATATGTTAAAGTTGGGCATTTAAATTTGGACACCCTGTATGTAATATCTTCAATATTACGAAAGCAATCCTTTATTCCGTGCCTATTTTGTGCAGAAACAAAATATTTTATTTTTAGTGGCACAACTAGGCGTTATATTGCTAATCATAGATGTGCATAAAATTTATATTTTTTTTCTTTTAAAGCCAAATATTTAAGAAAGTATCAATTTTAGCCATATAACATGTTATGTAGAATTTAAAAATCAAGTCAAACATAGAGTGTCCCACTTAAAAAATGCAACTTTTAGTAGCCCTACTTTTTTGACGCACCCCGTATAATTCAAAATATTTTTAGAATGAGCGCGATTTACATATGTATCCCAGAGCATAAACAGTTTGTTACCAAATTGTACCTGTTCGACGCAAATTTACTTTTTTCAATCGTTGACTCACCCGGTACTGAGAGTATTACCTTGTATTTTTTTATTCACTACCTAAAATCTAACGAGGAATATACAGCCTCCCTATTGGGGAGGTTACTTAAGGTATAACTATAACAAATATTATAATTAAAGTATCACTGATCAATTAATGAAACAAGAAAAAGCTTCAATATGTTACTTAACAAAAATTTGTCATGTCTAAACAAACATGAAATTGTTTAAATCCATAAATATACACTAAGAATCTACTAGAATAGCTTCAAGAACATGTCAGTATTAGAGAATAAATATATTTTAAAAAATTTGTTGAATTTATTTTGTGTGTTTCTTATTTCAATAGGAATACAGTTATACAACTGTGGACCGAGGTAAGCAAGGAAATGTTAATTTATGTCTCTCCTAGAGGACGGAATGCACAGCAACTGATGACTTTGACTTGTGGGGTAGTTGGGTGAAATACAATTTAATCTAATATTTTCATTCTTATACAGGAAGTTACTGTCAGTGGAAACATATGGGCCGGTTGCAGAAAGCTCAGTTAAAGTTTAGAATGTTTAACGGAATGTCAAATTTGACAGCGAGTTTCTAGATTTCTGTAAACGACTTGTGAAATCCGAAAGTTCGGTTAAATATTCTAAACAGCAATTAAGTTTAGTGCAATCGTGGGAAAGAGTTTTAATAGTACATACTTCTGTTGAATAAAGCAAGCAGAATATACCAGTCTGGGTTTATTTATCTAGGACAATTTTGACAATATAATTCTGAATTATTTTCAGTTCTTGTAAGTTGTTATGAAACATTCCTCCCCATACCGGAAAAGAAGAAATAACTGCTTAATAACATATTCAAAATTCAGCCTGAAGAACTACTTAATGAATTGATTTTAAATTGTGTGTCATAGTTAATTGTGATATAGGGGTCAACTAGTAAAACCGTGGTACTAATTCAAGATGGTGGAACAAAATGGCGGCCAAATAAAATGTTTGTAATCGTGAAAAAAATCACCCCCTCAGGTTTTACATGTCTTCACGTTTTAGCGTCCCTAGATTCCAAAAAATATGTTTCCTCAATTCCGTCGGCCCGTCTGTCGGTCTGTCTGTCTGCCTGTCAGTTCGCGACATGGCTTAAAAACTAACCCGATTGACTTCAAATTTTGATAAAAAATTAAGAGTCGTATGCAGATGATCTGGTAATATTTTGGTAATCGAGTATGGCAAAAACAAAATGGCGGCCTAGCGAAATGTAAAAAAATATTATGAAAAAGCTACTTGTCGAATTTGTTTCAAATTTTGCATAAACATCAAATATTATGTTGGAATCAAGTTTTAAAATTTTGGTACGAATCCAAGATGGCGGAACAAAACAAAAAACTACTTATTGATTTCAAATTGTGTGCCATAACTAATTGTGGTATAGGGCTCAACTAGTAAAACTAGTTACTAATTCAAGATGGCGGAACAACATTGCGGCCAAATAGAAATTTTGTAGACGTGCAAATACTACTTACCCGATTGACTTCAAATTTTGACCAAAAATTAAGAGTCATATGGGGATGACCTGGTAATATTTTGGTAAAAATCCAATATTGCTGAAAAATGTTAAAACATTTTGTTAGAGCGGTGTATTATTTGAGGTTGAGATCCAGTAAAAAAAGGTCTTTTTTAAATTGTCGACGTTTTGGAACATAATTTGTGCATCCTCGGGACATATATAGATCGTATATTCTGCAAGAAACCCATATTATCAGTCTTTACCTACTCCGCTGGTCGGCAGATATTTCTTAGATATTAAGTTTCTAAATGGTTTTCGTTAACAAAGCTCTTGTTGTTATGTTACAGTGATGTATTATTTAGGGGTTATGGTCAAGTAAAAAACAAAAGTCTATTTTTAAATAGTCGACGTTCGCAACTTTGTTGCATCCTCAGGATATAGATATAGTTTCTATATCCTGCATGAATTCCATATTATCAGCCTTTACCTACTCCGTTGGTCCGCAGATATTTCCTAGATATTTAGTTTCTAAATGGTTTTCGTTAACAAGGCTCTTGTTGTTATGTTACAGTGGTGTATTATTAGGGGGTTAGGGTCCAGTAAAAAACAAAAGTCTATTTTTAAATAGTCGACGTTTCGCAATTTTGTTCTTGCATCTTCAGGACATAGATATAGTTTCTATATCCTACATGAACTCTATATTATCAGTCTTTACCTACTCTGTTGGTCCGCAGATATTTCCCAGCTATGTTAGAGTTGTGTATTATTTAAGGTTAGGGTCCAGTAAAAACCAAAAAACCTTTTTGAATTGTCGACGTTTCGCAACTTTATTGTTGCATCCTCAGGACACACATATAGGTCCTATATCCTGCATGAAACCTATATTATCAGTCTTTACCTACTACGATGGCGAAACAAAATGGCGGCTAAATAAAATGTGCAAATGGGTTAAAATGGTACGAATTCAATATGACGAAGGAAAAGGGCGGTATGTGTCAATGTAAAAACTACTAAATTTATTTTATTATGCCCAAAAGTCAAGTGTGGCATAGGTAGAACGAAAATGGTAAAATATTGGTAGGAATCCAATATGACAGAACAAATAAAAATTAAAAGACAAATGGAAAAAATCATAACGAGGGAAGTTCCGGGTAAAAAGTTTACCGGTTTTGTTAGGTCTAATGCTCAAAAATCAATTGGGGTAGGTAGAAACTGGTAAAATATTGGTATGAATCCAATATGGTGGAACAAAAATGGCATATAATAAAAATGTTTAAAAAGACAGTAGATATGTGTTATTAAATGATTAGCGGAACTAAATTGGGCCACACTTCGCTATTCTTAATAAAGGGAAACTTTCACAACGAGGGAAGTTCCGGGTAATGGACATTCACCGAAGTTTTTTTTATATGTATACTTGACTTGCTCCTAGATACTTATTATTTTAACTGACTCGAACAAATAAAATAAAATATGGTGTACAATCTACTGACTTTGCGGTTGGTCTCTTGTGGTTTTTTTTAAATAGTGGTTTTTAAGAGAGAAAAAACTTTATCTTTTTAATGTTACAAATTCTTATTAGAGAATTATTTTACATATGATTCGGCATTTTATGCCTTTCACAAGAGAAAATGTGCTATATCTAAGGGTTCGTATAATGCAAATTACATTTAGTGGTTCTTAGATGGCTGTCTATACAAACCCCTAGATTTAGCACATTTCCGGTTTAGTATTCGCTGAATCGTTTCTTAAGACCTAAAAAACCGAAACATATGTGTAGCAACTCTGTAATAAAACATTAAAAAGCTAAGAAGCTAGAAATAAAATATCAATATGTTTGATAGGGGAAGCTTGTTACCGGATCTCGAATTTACATAAAACAGATAAAAAATAAATAAGCGGGCTCTGAATTATTTGATTTAAACCCGTCCTAGTATTTGTTCAACATATAATACACCGGGTATCGTAAAGTAGTTCTACGGAGACAATGTTAACAAAAGGCATGATCTTCAGTAACACTGGCGCTTAGATCACTGAGCGATGTCGTTGACAAATATTTGCTTTTCGCTGTCTGTCGAAGCGCCAGACAAAGCACAAGAATAAATGTTGTGTAAAGAAAGGCACGAAGATTTGTTCCCACAAAACTTAGGTCCTAGAGAAGCTAATTGATTCGACTAACTAACGAATTCATCTGATGGGTCTTTAGCAGATGCCATATGTCCATCACTTAGTATAGTATTTGGATGACATTGGCCATAACTTCAACCTTGGGTCTTCAAAGCCTGCATCAAAAAACTTTCCCTATCTTCACTTAAAGCAACCGCGCGGGGCTTAACGGTGTGCATATTTTCGTGCACAAGGGCCAGGATTGTTTGGGCAGACAAAACAGAATAAAATTGTCATTCCTAAGAAGAAAGTTTGGTTTGTTATTCTTGCAGAATCAAAGTTAAACATATTTATTGATCTATCTATACCTACACATATAATATATAAAAAAACCTCTACTTCTAAAAGAGTTAGAAATAAAAAGTTTATATTTGGCACGGACTGTTTTTTGTTATGTAGGCGAAAGAAAGAAATGTTTTTTCAAATTTTCTTAGGATAATTTTTTGGTCAATGGTTTACAAAAAAGATCGGTAAGTTTTCTTTACGCGGTATTTCCCTGGTTATGAATATTTCTTTTATTAGGAATAGTGAAGTGTAACCCAATTCAGTTCAGTACATAGTTATTTAGGAACACATATACACTGTCTTTTCAAGCATTTTTATTAGACGCCATTTTGTTCTAACATATTGGATTATTTTGCCAGTTTATACCTATGCCACGCTTGATTTTTAGGCATACTTTAAATAAATCCAATAAGTAGTTTTTACATTGACACACACCGCAATTTCGTTTGCTGAATCCCTACCATTTTACACTTATATCATATTTAATTGTTTTACGTTGATTTTTTAAACATTTTAATTGGCCACCATTTTGTTCCGCTATCTTGAATTCGTAGCTAACACAACTTTACCAGTTTATATCACACTTAATGCTTGCACAAAATTTGAAATTAGTCTAATAAGTAGTTTTTTCAGGCTGATTATTTAAATATTTTGTTAGGCGCTATTCTATATTCATATCAAAATGTTACCAGTTCATTTTTATGTAACACTTGATTTTTGTGCAAAATTTGAGGTAAATTGAATAACTAATTTATTTAGTAATAATATTTTTATTGCTTTCAGTAGGTCGCCATCTTGTTCCGGCATATTGGATTTTTACCAAATATTACCAGGTTATATATAATGAGTAGTTTTTAAGATATGCCGCGAACCGACAGATATACAAACCGACGGACTTGATAAAACATATTTTTTGACATCCAAAAACGCTAAAAAGATATGTAAAACCTGAGACGGTGATTTTTCAGATTGCAAAAATGTTATTTGGCTGTCATCTGGCATTAGTACCATACTTTTACTAGTTTATCTCTATACTACAACTAGTTATGGCACATAATTTGAAATCTGTTCATTACGTAGTTTTTTCAGGCTGAACTTTTAAATATTTTATTAAGCCGCCATTTTGTTCCACCATCTTGGATTCGTACCAGTTGATCCCTACATAATACTTGATTTTTGTGCAAATTTTGAGATACATTGGATAAGCACTTTCTTAGTTTTTTTTCGCATTTCACTAGGCCGCCATTTTGTTTTGCCATATTGGATTTTTACCAAATGTTATCAGGTCATCCCCATATGATCATTAATTTTTAATCAAAATTTGAAGTGAATCGGGTAAGTCGTTTTTTAGCAATGCCGCGAAGAGACAGACCGAGAGACCAACACAGAGATAGACAGATAGACCGACGGAATCAAGAAAACATGTTTTTCGTCACCTGTCGTACCCTGAAACGTAAAGATCTTAAAAAAGCTTGGAGAGTTACGAGGGAAATAATAATAATAGAAAACCTGATTCCTGTATTTTCCGAAATTCCACCCGTTACAGGGAAAAAAAGTGCGCAATGTGATTTTATTTGTATCAACTAAATGTGAATGATTTCTTCATTAAGAGCTTTTAAAAATAATTATCTTAAAACAAATTTATGATTTTTTTAAAATTCCGTCTTTATCGGAGTATAACATATACAACATACAACTAAATGTTATTTTAAGACAACTCTTTTGTCAATAGTTTTTACACATATAGAAATAGTCCGTACTTCCCGAAATTCTATCCTTAAGTAAAAACAGTAAAACATTAATTTAATTTCTTACAATGTAATAAATGAGATTTTAGACAATAATTTCCTTAATGGCTTTTAAAAATATTTATATAGAAATAATTTCTGGATTTTTACAAAATTCACCATTAAGATGGCAAAAAGTTGAACTGATATTTTTCACAAACTGTTTTCATCTAAATGAGATTTTCAGATGACCCTTTCGCCAAGGCTTTTAAAAATATTTATTTAAACATCAGTTCTAAACTTTAAATACTGGTTTGTAGTTTTCTCAAAACAAAACAAAACTTAAGGTAAAGGATGATATATTTAAAGCCCTTGATAATAATCTAGCTATTGTTGTGGTTCTTTTGGATTTTACTCAAGCTTTTGACATGGTCAACCACGAAATATTATTGGCTTTGTTGCAGTGTCTGGGTTTTAGCGATTATGCGGTGGCACTGGTGTCTCCTTTTTTGTCAGACAGAAAACAAAGAGCAGTACTTGATGGTAAAATGTCGAAAGCCCTTAATGTTGCTTCTGGGGTGCCTCAGGGTAGCATTCTGGGTCCATTACTATATACTCTCTATACGTCGCAATTAATAAATAAATTTCGATATTGTAGCCATCATTGCTACGCAGATGATACCCAGGTATATTATTCATTTAAAGGTAGTGATATAGCCGAGGCCAATAGATGCATTAACGCGGATTTGGACACTTTATATAGTGAAACTCAAAAACTCCTCTTAAAGATTAACCCAACCAAATAAGTAGCTATTCTTTTTTGTAGTGATAACAATCGAATGAATATTTTAGATAACTTAAATCTACACATAAATAATGATCCAATAGATTTTAAAAACTCTGCCAAAAATCTGGGACTCAAAATGAATCATAAACTTAGATTTAAAGAACATGTTACTCTTAAACTAAAAAGTGGATATTCCGCCTTAAAAACGATATTTTCGCAAAGGCACTTTCTGAGCTATAACATTAAGAAAATGCTTTGTGTTGCACTAGTGTTATGACCATTAAACTTCTGTGACACCATCTATGGACCTTGTCTTGATAATGCCGATGCTAATAGATTACAAAAACTCCAAAATTCCTGTCTAAGGGTTATTTTTGGTATAAGAAGACGTGAACACATTTTTCATAACTTAAAAGAAGCAAATTGGTTAAATATGCACAATAGACGAGTCTTACATGCTCTTGTCCTTTTTTATAAAATTCTTAAGTTTAAGACTCCACCCTATTTGCACAAAAAAATAACTTATCGTACTGATGTGCACAATCTTAATATAACACGAAAAAATCTGTTAACTATACCGTTACACAACAAAAAATTTTTGTCTCAGAAAAAGTTTTCAAGAGAAAAACCAAACTACTTCTTCTAAACCATATTTAATTGATTGTCTATGCCATAAAATGCTAAATTTGAAACTTAATACTTTCCTTTTTCCCTATCCTTATCCATCTTCCATTTCCCTTTTAGTGTGTGCTTTTTTGCTTCTATCTTTTTTTTTTCAAATTTTTTAAAAAAAATTTAACTGCTAGCTGCTTATAAATTTCTTTTCCATTTCTTATATTTTTGGCCTCAACAAAATCCGGGGAATGAAATTCCCCTGAAATCTGAAAACAAGGCCCGTTAGTTACCATGATTATTATCATAATAATAATTGTTATTTTAAGTTAATTCGTTAACTGTATTTATTAGTAACTAATAAACATCTTATTATTATTATTATTTAAATTATAGAAATTTAAATAATCTAGTCTGCAAAACGGAATAAAAATAAAACCAGATTAACAAAAAATATAAGTTATCAGGGATAGAGGTTTATTGATAAAAAAAAAAGCTCAATGTCACGTTATTCTAGCCGTTATTTATATTAATAAATTCTACATTTTTGAAAATTGTAACATTACTTTTTCTAGTACCTATAAAACAACATTTTGCAGAGTCATATTAGTTTTATGGTCACGACCTCTCACACCCAAAACTGTTTTATGTGACAACACCGACCCAATTTAATAACCTTCTCAAATTTCCCGCTCCGTTTAGAAACGTAAGTAATTTTCAAATGAGAACCAATAATATCTTTTTTTATTCTTTTTTCTACGGTATTTCTACCTTGTTTAAAAGACACGTTTTTTACCTGTTAGATATAATAATTAATTTTATTGTTGCTGCCATACTGTTTTTTGGTATCTGTCTATGATTCACAAATTGTCGAAATTGTCTGAAATGGTTCTTTCTTTAGAAGATAAATTTGAGGCGGTTATCTTTGGCGAAGCTAATCGAATTGACCACACCACTGTTCGTATGTTTAATAAGCGCAACCCGGAACACCAAATATGAAGGAAATTAAAAAAAACTAATTTCTAAATTCCAAAGAACGGATACGGTGAAAGATGTCCCAAGGACCAAACTTGTGGACGATGTAAGAGTCCAGGGTTTTAGCTAAAATAGTTGTTAATCGCCAACAGCTAACGAAGCACGAGGCTGAGGCATGTAATGTTTCGTGTACTTTTGTGAAGAGAATTTTGAAAAGCCATACATTTCATCCATATAAAATGGATGTTATACATGAATTAACTAAAGATGATCCTGATGGACGACTCGCGAGATTATATCAAAAAGATTAACAGGAAATTCTTACTATTTTCGGAATACCTGTTTTAGTGACGAAAGCACTTTGTTGTAACATGGAAGAGTTCTTACCCAAAACAGTAGGTACTGAAGTGACGAAAACCTCCATGTTTTTCGGAAGGGAGAAGGGACACACACAATTCCCCCAAAAAATAATGTTTGGGCGGGGATTCTGGGTAATCATATCCCAGGTCCCAATTTATGGTAGAAAATCTAAATGGCCTTAGATACTAGATATGTTGCAAAATACAATTAGTCCTCTTATTAATGATGTTGCGCAAAATCTACATGAGTTTGACTAGGAGGTTGTATTTTAACAAGACGGAGACCCGCCTTACTATTTTAGGTAAATCAGAATTTACCCGGATGAGTCTTATCACGACAGCTGGATTGGTCACCGAGGTCCTACGGAATGGAGAGCTCGGTAGCCAGACCTCATACCTTTAGATTTGTTTCCACTGAGTTTTCTTAATCTGTTTGTGTATTCAGCTTTTATTTCTGCTCTTTTTAAATATTTTAGTTTGGATTAGTTTATTGCTATTTGTTTATTGTTAAATTGTATTTTTTTTGATAATTTATAGTTATGTGTATTTTTTTGGAAAATAATTAATTATTACATCTAATAGGTAGGAAGTGTGTATTATAAGCAGGGGTAGTGATACTGTAGAAATCGATTTTTTGTTCTCATGTCAACATCACAACAAAATGTTTTCAAAATTGGGGGATAATTTAAGCAAAAAAATATCTTCAAAATGAGATTTCATTCGACACCTATTTCCATTTAAAAAAATATTCGATATCGCTCCTAGCTGCCATTTGTTCCAAATTTCGTCACAATATACCGAATAATTCAAAAGTTAGATGGCGGTGACAGACTTTCGGTCCTCACTGTATGTTTGGAAGGGAATTTTGCTAAATATCTCTTAAATAGTAACATATACACAAAAATTCGAAATGCAAAATGCATAAAAAGATTACCCTGTACATTTTTTCAATTCATTCAATTATCTTTACAAAATATTAGTATACTAAATTGAAAAAAATTAAAAACATAATAAAACTCTTTTTATACTTAAAATACGTAAAATAAAAACTTTCTTAATTATTAGCATGCAATTTAAAAAACCCTTAATAAACGGTGTTATATCGGAATTATATGTCTGTGATGGAATTCGTTACAGTGAAAGTTCTGGGTAAAGGCCAGTGTACGAATTTTTACTTCCCTCGTAAAAGTGAAGTATTGTAATCTGAAATAAAATCATTCTCTCAGGTTTTACATATCTTCACGTTTTAGCGTCCCTACGTGCCAAAACATATGTTCAGTTTGTCTTTCTGTCAATTCGCGGCATAGCTTAAAAACTACTTACTAGATTGACTCGAAATTTTAGTCAAAAATTAAGGCTCATGTGGGGACGACTTGGAGACATTTTGGTAAAAATCCAATATGGCGAAAGAAAATGGCGGCCTGGTGAAATGTTATTCCTATTAAAGGATAATATTCACTATTAGGGAAGTTCGGGGTAAAGGAAATCCGATTTTATTCCAAATATCTCGAGAATTAGGCCTACCACAAAACTGCATGAAACTTTCTTTATTTAACCGTCCGGCGAACGTGCGTCCGTCTCACATAAGCCAGTTCCAAAATAAATACTGTAATTTCGGACACATTATATATGAGCATCTGTATGAGACATGATGATTTACTTTATTAATTATAACTTCTAAATTGTGTTTATCTTATATGTATGCATTTTTATTACTTGGTGAAATCACATTTTTCACACATGTCACGACCTTTATTGTCAAAGACTTGTTATTCAGCACTTTTGTAAAAACCGTTTTATATATATGGTATTGTCTCGTACGACATAAATCACTTTGAACAATAAAACCAGGTTAAGTAACTAAAAATAAAAGTTACCGGGGATAGAGGTATTATATTGGTAAAAAAAACTCAATGTCATGTTATTCTCGGCTCCATATGGCGTTATAAAGTTGTTAATAAAGCTATATTATTTTATGTACTTAGGCGAGCCCGTGCAATAATATGTTAGAGGAGTTTTACGGGGAAAGGAACTATATTTTAACGGCTTTTATTAAATGTTATATATGAAAATATGAATCTAGATCTGACTTGATGGTTTTTTTATACGATTTCTTGGTTATCGATATATAGCGTATTGTAAATGAATTGCGGTCAAGTTTCATTAAGCCGAAAAGACGGAGTATACGAATTGTGGTCCCGACATGCCTGAAGTCCTTGGAATACAATACAATGCTCATATTTCTCAGTGGAACGACTCATTGATTAGTAGTTCTTTCTATTTTGATTTCATTGACCGATATTATTATATATATCGATATACGACTATTTGAAGCTGGTAGACAATGTAGAACGTTCACTAAACTTCTTCTGTCGGACTTGCATTTCCTTTGTTATTTTGGTTTGACAACGTTTCGAATGGTAACAACTATCTTCAATCGTTTTCAAGTATGAGCTAAATGTGCACTTTAAAGCTATAGGCTTATATACTAGTCGTGAGCGGTAATACGCGAAGTCTCCGCCCGCACCCTGGTTACCCGAGCTGTGAAGTTTTACTTTACATAAGCTAAAATTTTCAATAGGGAGCAGCACGGGTAACAACGAAAGTATATAGAAGCAGTTTTCATAGAAAAAATCAAGGCATATTTAGTGAGTTTAGCTTCGATATTCCAAACATATGGAAACTTTTTCTTGCTCAGACTAACTTTCTAAAACAACGGTTCAGATAACCGGGGGGCGGAGACTTCACAAATCTACCCCGATTTACGAGTTGCTATAACGCAAGATGAGTTTGGAAGAACTTGCTTTTAACAGGATGCATATCCGGCTCACAATATCATTAAAGTCAGGAACTTCTCAAGAGAGCAGTTTGATGAAAGAATTATTTCCTTAAATGGTCCAATATCTAGCCTGCTAGATCCCCTGACCTCGTGCCCTTGGATTTCACCTCTGGGGTCACACAAAGAATGAGGTCTATGAATTTAATCCTCCTGCAACCATAGAAATCCCGAGACAAACAGTTTTGGGCACATTTAGAAATATTAACAGAAATTCACTTGCCAAGGTTGTACGAAAAACAGTCACCAATTGTCAAAACTGTCAAATGGACGTCATTTTGCAAATCTGTAAATTAATGTTGACCCAGGTATGAAGTAGTTAAGAACTTATTTAATTTAGATTATTTTTAGTCGTTAATTACGTTCATGTTCTATTGAAAATTCAATGTTTTTAATACAATACTTATTAATGTAATCTTGTAACAAATAAATCATGGTCTCCTTAGAAAAAATTAAGACTTAACTTTACGAAGTGTGATATTTCGATTATTCTCAATTTTTTTTATGTACTTGTGAAACATCACTAGACTGGAAATTTTACAGGATAATAGAAAACGATGGAGACATGTCGTACGCGCCATCTTATTCGTCTTAAAAAAGCGTCTGAATATTGTCACATTTAGACAGCTGCCAAATTTACCGTTTTAGATTTACTGTTGAAAAACGAAATTCGCCATTTTCGGTTTTTCGTCGATATTTCCAAAAGCAATTGACCGATCGTAAATCTGAAATCGGAGATCGAATGCGCTAAGTTTCCTCTAAAACCTTTGCTGTAGGTTTAATAGGAGCCGAGATCCCTAAATAGTGAAGCGAATCTGGGACCCACTGTATATATTATTTGAAGTAATTTGGAAAAATATAATACAGCACATTATTCTCTAATAACAACTGCAAATATATATATGTATATATATATATATATATATATATATATATATATATATATATATTTTATAGTATTTTCGGGTGTATGGGAAAAGAGATAAATTAAATGTAGATAAAATGAGTTTGAAGTTTTCATTTTGTTCCACTAGGGGGGTGAAATGTTTTTCCTTTTTTTTTACAATATCTTGTTAACCAAATGAGTCTTTAAAACAGTTCATCAGGATTTGAAAATTATTTTCTAAAAAGTAATGTTACGATTTTTTGCAATTCCACGCTTAAAATGGCAAAAGGGGTGAATTGTGTTTTATTTTCATTTTCGCAATATTTTTTCAATACAATGAAGTGTTACCACGTCTGCCAGGAAAAAAACTTGAATTTAAAAAAAATATATATCAAAATCCGCCATGTGAGAGCTGCTGGTGCAATAAAAAAAACTGTCCTTGTGTTTGGTACACCGGTTTTACACTTAAAATCGTTTTCAGCGCTGCAGGTGTATAGGTGTAAATTTTCCACGAGAATAAAACCAAATAATTGAAGTGGGAGATATGGACGATAAGGTGGTGTCGCAAAACAATTACATTATGATACACTGCTTAAAATTGTCGCAGTAACTAGCCCATTTCGATGATATTTTCAGAAAACGCAACTTTAAGTCGAGAAATAGGGCATACCTCACGCCCCCTAGCGGGTAAACCCCTGTCTTGTTTGGCAAAAGCAAACTTTTTCTGAATGATGATGCTTTAATGTTTAAACCGTGTAAAGAATAACACACAAATACACCATTAAGAAAAGAACGGCCATAGCACGGTCTGACGTCATACCAAATTTGTATGTAAGTATAATTGCATTTAATTTAGTTTCCAGATAAAAAAAAAACTTCTTTTTTGTAAGATAGGCCCTTCTTGGAGAAAATGAAAATTTGGCAGTCGTCCATTTTGGAACATTGCATTAATTGGAGAGTGCAACTATCGTGGGGGTGGAAATCTTCGTTACAATAGTACGTTTCTTCTAGCAAAAGGCAGGCAG
Source organism: Kuschelorhynchus macadamiae (assembly GCA_030620095.1). NCBI lineage: Eukaryota > Metazoa > Arthropoda > Insecta > Coleoptera > Curculionidae > Kuschelorhynchus > Kuschelorhynchus macadamiae. Next base: position 227,338 of record JAUTXW010005097.1, on the reverse strand, counting down.
CTTCTTTAAATTGAGTTTCCTCTGTCGTTTGTGCTAGGTAAGGGTATTTTGCGACAAACATTTGTGGATTTTGGATAACGGGAAAAATGTGATGTGTCCAAAGAGATAAGGACGAAAATATTTGCAGCTCCAAACTATAGCGAGTAATTCTTTCTCTATAGTGGAATAATTTATTTCTGCTGGGTTAAGAGTTCTAGATGCGTAACAAATAGGATGATCATTTTGTGACAAAATTGCGCAAATTGCGTATTGAGACGCGTCTGTAGTAAGTTTGAAGGGTTGAGAGACATCTGGGTAAGCTAAAATAGGTTCGGATATTAAAAGGTTTTTACATGTGTTGAAACAGTCAAAAAATTCTTTAGTGTGTTCGACCTTTTCGTGCTTTTTTAAACATTGCGTCATCGGTTTAATTATTTTAGCGAAATTTTTAATACATTTTCTGTAGTATCCTAACAAGCCTAAAAATGATTTTATGTCACGTTGTGTTTTGGGTATTGCGAATTTTTGAATAGCAGCGATCTTTTTACTATTGGGTTTAATTCCGTCTGCCGTTACAACATGTCCGAGAAATTCAACTTCTCTACGTAAAAACTCGTATTTATCAAGTTGAATTTTTAGGTTTGCTTCGCGTAGTTTTGCGAACACTAATTTTAGATTTTGAATATGTTCTTGTAAACCGGTGCTTAATATTATAATATTGTCCATGAAGACCATACAAATTTTATTTTGCACTTCTTTAAGGACTTTGTCCATGACTCTTTGAAAAGTAGAGGATGCGTTTTTGAGTCCGAAAGGCATTCAAAGGTATTCATAATACCCATTATTTACTGTGAAAGCGGTCTTTTCTATGGAGCTTTCTTCCATCTCTATTTGGTGGAATCCGCTCGCTAAGTCCAGGGTTGAAAAATATTGTGCCCTACCTAATTTATCGAGTATGTCCGTGATATTAGGAATTGGATAGCGATCATCAATACTTTTTTCATTGATTTTACGGTAATCCTGAACTATGCGCCATTTTTACTTACTAGAGGCGTCAATCTTTTTCGGGACAATCTAAATTTGTGAAGACCAGGGGCTACACGAAGGTCTTATTATGCCTTTGTCAAGCATTTCGTTAATTTGACGTTGGACCTCTTCTTTATGCACATAGGGGTACCTATATGATTTCGTGTGGACGAGAATATTATCTGTTGTCCTTATTTCGTGTTTGATTTTCGAAGTAAAGGATAGTTTATCTCCGGGTTTATAGAAAATGTCTGGAAATTCTTTGCACAATTTGAAGAGACCAGCTTTTTCTTCGCTGTCCATGTGGTCTGTGCGAAGTGCATATTCTAGGTCTAATTTTTGAAATTGGGATTTAAAATTTTGGCAATTTTGGGTAATGTTTTCCAAAGTAAAGATTTCGAACTGGTTATCTTAAAAATAATCTACGGGAATGGGTTCTGTTAATGTCACAGAAATGGTTTTGTTAGAATTGTTTTCAATTTCTATTGGGGCAATTCCGTTTTTCAAGTGGGTCAAAATTTGGGGAATTAAAAGACCATTGATTATGCCTGCTTTAGTTAAAATATCTCCTTCGAAAATGGTGATTGGGATATTTTTAATTATTTTTTCATTCGGATTTAACGAGAACGAAAAATTCACGTCTTTTGCTACTTTGCCTACTAATTTTTTATTTACTAAATTGATATTTAAATTCATTGAGATATTGTAAACCTATAATGCCGTCGAAATAATCATGAAAATCGAACAATATGAAATCAATGACATATTTTGTTTTAAATTCCGCAAAAGCTTGTATCGAAGCCTGAAAACGTGTGGTTCGGCTACCGATTGCTGTTTTTATTTTATTGTTACTTTGGTATATACAGTTTGGGTAAAATTTTTCCGCTATGGATGGTTTTAGAACAGAACGCGCGCTTCCTGTGTCAATTAATAATTTAATTTTTGGTTCATTAATTTGTACATATGGAAGTGCGTTGCTAGAGGAAATATTTATTTCTATCAAGGTTGGGAGTCGTGCGGACCAGTGTCCTGAAAATTTTGCGGGTCGTTTACCTTGGTTTCTTGGTGGGTCGCTTTTGATTGCCATTTCTTTCAAAATGCTTGTCGTATGTTTTCGGTTTCGGTATTATCATCATAATAGTTTTGGGGGTCGAAATAACAATTATCAGCATAACTGTTATACATTTCGTCGTAATGATTCTTTCCGTCGTCGGAATATTCATTCGAGTGTAATTCCTCGAAGACAAAATTTGGTTTTTGGTTGTTAAAATTAGGCCTGAAAAAGTTTTGATTTGAAAAGTTTCGATTCGGCGGGTTTCGCCTGTTCATGACAGTTGGATTCCTAGATATGGTTGACATTGGTGTGGGTTTCGGAAATTCTTGAGCGTGATTTTGATTTGGCTTAAATACATTTTGAGGGGGTCCAAAAACTTCCCTGTTAGTTGGGTATCTGCTCGGAGGAATTTGACGTGGTTGTATATTTATAAGTTGGTTAGACCAGACAGGTTTACGTGTGAAGTTCCTATTTTGTGTATTTGGCATATTTTGGGGAACAAAATTAAGATTTTGGGTACTAAAACTTGTGCTGGGAAAATTATGAAAAATGTTTTGTTTATGATTGGGTATATTAATAGTTTGATTAATATTATTTCTTACATTTCTATCATTATTGGCTATACCACCGTTGCGTCTTTCAAAATTTTCAAATTCGCTAACATATGCCATTGCATCTTCTAAAGTTGCGGGATTTTTTAGATGCATAATGTTTTTTAATGTACCACTACAGCCTGCAATAAAAGTATTTAAAGCGGTTTTATAATTTTTTCGTCTACGCTTAAATTTACGTCATTACTTATTCTTTGCACTGCGTTACTTCTAATTAATTGTAACCTACTACCAAAATTAATTAAATGTTCAGCCTTGTGGGGTCTTGTTCTTCTTAGTTCTTGAACTAAACAATCTGAACCCTTGCGATCAAAAAAACATTGTACTAGTTAGGAATATAGCCTGAGAGACAGAAGGAGAAATACCAAAACAAGAAAGAGAACTAAAATGCTAGATGTCATGGAGAGAATAGCAATATTGAAATGGAGCTGGGTGGTCCATGTGGCGAGAGAGTCTATAGATGAGTGGACCAACAGGTGTATCCAATGGCGCCCGCGATTAATAAAACGTTCCTCTGGCAGAGAGAAGACGGCTGGATGATGTGAAGTCAATACCAGGAAGAGACTGGTATCGCATAGTACAAGATAGGGCAAGATGGAAGATATTGGGAGAGACTGATGTCCAACAATGGATAATGAATGGCTGAGACGAAGAAGAAGATGTAGACAAAATTAATTTGACATTTTTTCACTTTGTTATTCTAGGGAGGCGACCTTTACCTTCTTTTACAATATATTTTTAACCAAATGAGTTTTTAAAGCGATTCTTTCGTCAGGGGTTTTAGAAAGTTATTTTCTAAAAACAAATTTTTTGATGTTTTGAAATCCTACCCTTAAAGGGGTAAAAAGAAGTCGATTGTGTCTTTCCATTTTCATACTATCTCTTCAACTCAATGTAGTGCTACTACGTCTGCAGGTAAAGAGCTTTAATGTTAAACAATCGGCCATGTGAGAGCTGCTGCCGAAACCAAAAAAAGAATCGTCTTGACTTTTAAAAAGGTTTTGAAATGATGAAATGTCTCTTTTACCGACATAAGGCACTTTTAGCACAAAAAAAAAACAAGCTAAAACTAAACTATCTGAAATTTGAGCTCAATCTTTTTATATAAATAAATCCATTTAATATAACGAGAGGAAGCGAGTCACATTTGCTCCTGAAACACTTTTAGAAGATCTTGGTAGTGATGAGACGCGTTTCAGTTGGGTAGTTTATTGGATTAGTTGTGATTTTAGATTAAATTTCGCAATATATGGACTTAATAAATTTCGCTTTTAGAGGAAGAAATAAAAAACTTGTCAATTGAATACGACGTTTCCAAGAATAGTTATAAATCCACCTTATTGTTCAACTGTGATGAAACAAGGTGCTCCATGGGAAATCTAACAGAATATGGCAGTCCAAAATTAATAAATAACAATTATTATAGAAGTGATAACTAGAAAAAAGTGAAAGTCATTGGTAAGGCGCCATCAACAAAGAAATATTAGTTTTTTTTTATTGTTTCGCCGTCTTTAGCGATATATTAAAAACTTCTGTGAACATCCGGGTTGCCAGATGTGGTTTTTAAGTTTTTAAACTTCATAGATTGAATGTTAATTTTAAAGCATACTATTAATTAATTTGGAATGAGAGCGTTATTTTGTTCCTAGACGGTGGTTGGAAAAGTTGTTTTTTTATATAAGTGGCTTACTTAATGCTCAAATCTAATTTAGTTTACTATTTATTTTTTTTTTGCTTTATTTACGGTGTACGAAGCATAGAATAGTATTTATAAAGTAGGATACTACGTAAAAACTTTTTCCAAGATTGCTTGTTGCTATACAGAGTTTGAACAAATAGGGTTTTAAATACATCAGGTGTTTTGAGATGGTTGCGAAAGCGTGTTTTCCGAATACTATTACACCCTTAAGACGTATTAGTATTCAGCAATTTTGTAAAAAGTTTTATAAATGGCATTATCTCGTACGATATAAGTTACTATAAGCAATAAAACCAGGTTAAGTAACTAAAAATAAAAGTTACCGGGGATAGAGGTATTATATGGGTAAAAAGAAAACTCAGTGTCATGTTATTCTCGGCTCCATATGGCGTTATAAAGCTGTTAATAATGCTATATTTATTTTATGTACTTAGGCGAGCCCGCGCCATAATATGTTAGAGGAGCTTAACGGAGAAAGGAACTATTTTATGGGCTTTTCTCAAACGTTATAAATGAAAATATTAATCTAAATCTGACTTGATATTATTTTATGAATACGACTGCTTTACTATCTATTCACAGTTATAATTTTAACAGGTGCATCTGAACTGCGGTCAGATTTTATTAGGCCGGGAATAAAGAATACGAATTGCGGTCCCGACATGCCTTTACCTGAAGCCCTTAGAATACACTTAGTTTTCAAATATCTATAATTTTCCAATTTCTTTATATTTTGGACATGTTTAAGATGCATTATCTAAGTACTTGCTGCTGATATTACAAGACTGGAGTACTGTTTACTTAATTATACATGGCTTAGTAAAAGCTTGTGTAAAAAAATTTAATTTCAAATTTCATTCTCGACCTTGTCATAGAGAACGTTTTTCTGATTTTTGATGTACATGGCACTGAATTACTATGAAACATATTTTTACAGTTTTAAAGCTGTTCTGGATATTTTGGGCTTACATGATGCTCAACTCTAATTTAGTTTACCTTTTTACTTATAATGATTTTAAATTGCTTTATGTATGATGTATGAGTCAGTACAAAAGTATATATAGTCATTAGACATTACACATAGATAGGGAGCCCGACAAGGGCAGCACTTAGGCTCACTCTGGCCCATTATGCTGTTCCTTGAAGTAGGCGTGTCAGGCCAAGAGCTTACTTTTTTTAGAAAGAAAAGGCCACTTTCAGGTCGTACATGTCCCACAAGCTCGGGTTCCACATAGGTGTCAAGCAATCTGGCGTTGACTAGTGCGTCACATCGACAGACAGATGGTCGGTAGTTTCATCTAAATCAGCACAAAACCTGCAGTATGGATCGTTGTCGAATCCAATCCTATGCAGGTAATATTTCACCAGCCAGTGTCCAGTCAGGACCCCGATAATAGTTCTAAGTTGGCTTCTGGATTTAGAAGTCTATTAGACTGAGGACGGCTATAAGGGCCTGATATGAAGACCTTAGACTGTCTGAGTCCTGCTAGCTCGTGTCAATCAGCACGGAATTTCTCGGCAGTGCGATTCTTAATCCTAGCCTTTACAGCTGAAAGAGCAATTCCGAGAGCAGGTTCCGGCCCAGTGAAAGCAGTGTTGCTACCTTCCCGTGCCAGCTGATCCTCCCCCTCATTACCCTCAATGCCCTGATGGCCTACCACCCAAATGAGGCTAACTCTATTGGACTCACACATCCTCTCTAGAGCTTGACTAATATATATAAATATAAATAGTAAACAAATATATTCGAGCGTTAAAATTCGCTGAATCTGGCGGTAGTCCCATTTTTTTAAATATATTTTGTAACTGTTGGCAGCAGTGGGATATTTTAAAATTATTTCCGTAATTGGTACTACTAAATAGTATATGTAGTATATATAGTAACAGCATTTCCTTTAGTTTCGGATTTGCGTTTAGCAAAAAATTAAGGAAAGAATGTTTAATCGGTAATGTAATGTTTCATTTGTAAACATGCACTGTACCAAGCTGTGTTGATAATGAGGAGCCCAAACAAGCCTAGCAGCTCGATGTACCACATTCGAAAGCAAACAAGACTATTTTTTTCTTTCCCTTAATTGCCTCCTAACATGAGGTCGGTAGCTGTTCATAATTTCTTTCTTAACTGAAGTGAAGAAATATGAGACTGAAAAATGGGATTGCTTAGATAATTCTGTTATTTTTTTAACATTTTTACTGGCGAACAAATAAATTTTCAACATGCAGGGGGCATGTTGAAAAATTTGATTTGTCTGTCAGTAAAAATGTTATACAAACATCGAGATCATCTAAGCACACAGCAATATATTGAGAATTAAACATACAGGTTTTGGCCTTGGAAAAATAAAACACGAAAGGCTCTGGATCAGGTACGTATTTCGTGGAAATGTCGACCACTGTTCAAAATCATGTATTTTTTTAAAGTAGTAATTTTTATTCGATCGTAAGCACTCGAATCGAATCCAACACCTAATCCTTAAACTTACAATAACATTCTCGAAAAATGCATTTATCCTCTCTTCTACCATTTTTATTACTTCCGTCTTAATTGTGGTGAAAGCATTTGCATTAGCTTATGGTATAAAGGGTATAACTCTAGCAAATTCGGATGTTTTTTTGTTTAAAAAATAACTTTTGTAATGGAAGAATAAACATTTTTTTAATCCCAATGTTTGTTGTTGTACTTGTTCGATTAAAAACTGAAAACGAGAATAAGTTAAGTTTGAAAGAATTCATTCATCGTTTTTTTCTTCTTCCCTTTGTAGTTCCATTTTTGGATTGATTTTCATCAAGGAATTTTATATACAAAAAAGATCTTTTCTGTCAATAATGAACCATTATGTTTTTTTTGTGGCGTTGGTTAAATCGTGCCCAACGCGCTGGGTTAAATATATATGGAAATCATTTTGCGGAACTATCTTTAAAAAGGAATAATAAGGTCGAAACACAGACCTGTGGACATAAAACTCTTAAAGTAGCAGTAAATTCAACAGATTTATTCAATCGTATTACATGCAGCTATAAATCGAAGATTGTTTCAAATAACGCTTCAGGCATGAATTATTTTCTTATCCTTTGACCTTATTGGATAACGGTATACAAGAAAACTTCCTTTTGGTAGTCAATTTGTAATCGACCGAGTACACATCGACATGTACTGTATAAAGTTGTTTGACAGTGTCTAACGTCTTGACCAATACGTAAATTATGTAACATATCACTATGATTCAAATGCAGTTGTGTACGATGGACACTTTAGTGGTTATAAATGTGTTCTCGTAAAGTCAGATTTAAAACGTTTCTTCTTTGACGTTTATAACGGTCTGATCGATCTCTCATGGTGATAATTAAGGTCCTTATTGCTGCTTAATCCATTTGATTCCATGTTTCGACGAGCTTTAAAGAAACACCCTGTAATGTATTTGAACGGTTGGGCAGCTGTCGTAGTCATCCCCCTATAATGTTCCACATAGGTTCGATTGGTTTAAGATCAGGGCTTGTCAGAGGTAGAAATTTGCACATCTTCAAGTAGTACTGCGGACTGCTATACTACTCTTTCCGCGTGTGGTCGCTTGTTATTATACACAAATTATCCCCAGTAACGAAAGCGAATTGAATTACATAATATTCTAAAATATCTGTGTGCAGTTAACGGTCCCATATCTTCAAGGACTAAGTCTATACGAGCCTCTATATTAATCCCACCTCACATTTTTACTGACAAACTATCATAACTAACCTTACCAACTATGTCGCACTGCGCATATTTCCCCAACATTTTATATTCTCTATCTCGTCTATCGTCTGAGAAAAGGCAGTGTCTGGATTCAACGCTAAATAGAACCCGCGCCCAATCTTCATTTTTGCAACCAATGTGATCATGAGTAACTTTATACTTTGTCATCTATGCTCTCTGATGAGCATCAGACCAGTAGCTGCCCTTCCACTCCTTATAATGCTCTCTATTAGTCTTCTTCTCACTGTATTTGGACTAATTCTAACTCTCTAGGAACTTACATTGTATGGAAGTCTGTATAAAAATGGTCTGGATGTTTCGTTTTCAAAAGACGATAGTTTCTGAGATAAATCTATCGGAAATTCATTCACTTCTTCTCAATTAAAGACATGAGTAATTTGAAGAAAAAAATAAAAATGACACTAGTGAGGTATATATAAAATTTTCATAAATACACTTTTAAGAAAATATATTTTAAGCTTTCCAATGATTTTGAATCTGGAACGATGTAATATTTTCTAGGAATTTCGAAAAAGTACTAAAAAGCAAGAAAAAAAAGTAATGTTTATTTATAACATAAACAAAGTAAGGTTTTATATGCAACAATATTATTCCAGACCTAAGGAAGATAATACAATATTGACAAAGTGGATAAATCTGTAAAACCGTAAAAATATTAAGCAAGAAACAAATAGGTTTTTCGACATTTTGCAAATTCCGGATGTAAAAGCTAATTATCACCAATTTTAGTCCCTAATGCTTCCTTTCAAATTAATTAAAAAAAAATTATTGCAAACTGTTCCCCTTCATTTGCAAAATTGTGCTATCTATAATAAACTTCTCGTCAAAATTAACCAATAATGTAATATTTTAGAAAAGTTAAAACTAACCGCTCTACCGATTTCGATGATCTTTCTTCTATATGGTAGGCTAATATGTCAGAAATCATGCTAAGGTATTAAAGTTTTTTTGCGACAGTGTTTCGCTGATATACAGGATGTTGTAAGTATTTGTGATTTTTGTCCATGGATTCAAAACACCCTGTAGAGAGAACTGATATGTTCAGTAGTTCCCCGCAAAACTCACGTTATATTTTTACCCCTTATCGGTATTCTCTTTTTTTATTCATTCATTTATTTTTATTTTTAGTGGTTTTTTATCCTGGTTTCCTTGTTCACCCATTTAAAAAACTATCATTCATCTAGTGTGCTTGGCATACAAGAAAAACATCTATATGCCAAACGTGACAAGTTATCAATCAGAAGTTAGTTTGTGTTAAATTTTATTTCTTGTCAGTGTTTTATATTCTTGTAATAATGAACCCATTCCCAAGAAGAAATCGCAGTCTATCGGAAGCTGAGTGTGCTGTAGTGGTTGCGGTTTCCCAAGAAGGTTTTAATCAAACTGAGTTGGGCCAGAAGTTTGGCGTATCTCAGGCAAACATTTCTCATGTGCTACAAAGTTATAATGAAACTGGGAGGAATATTAGAAGACAGGGGCAGGGTCGTCATCGAGTAACAATCACCAGACAGAACCGTTATCTTCGTCTCGAAGTTTTAAGAAGATTTACAAACAGTGCGTTGATTCGTCTCGAGTTTTTAGATCGCTATAATTTTCCAATTAATCAAAGCACTATTAGAAGAAGATTGGCTGAAAATCAATTGAGGCCTCATAAGGCTGCTACTAGACCTCTACTTACAAGGGAGCACAGAAGACAATGTTTGGAATTCACGCGTGAGGACATAAATTGGTAAGTTAGAGACTAGGCCAATATATTGTTCTGAGACGAATCTAGGTTTGGTCTTTTTACCAACGGCAGGCGAAATATGGTTTACAGAAGACCAGGTGAAAGATACGCCCAGTGCGATTTTGTACCCACTATGACTTATGGTGGTGAGTCAGGTATGGTTTGGGGTAGGATATCTTTTGAGGATTGAACACAGTTAGTGGTATTGAATGGTGGAAGATTAACAGCTCAACGATACATTACAGATATTCTGGATCCACAAGTTGTGCCATATGCGATATTTTTAGGGGGACAATTCATGCTTATGCATTATAATGCACGTAGCTAGGGTTGCGCAACCCCATTGAACATTTATGGGATACGATGGGAAGAAGAGTAAGCACTGCCACTCCAACCTAGAAACCTAGACTAGCTGGCAGAAAGGTTTAGCGAAATTGGTTGAACAAGACGAGATCCAACGGCAAATTTTAAGCATGCCACGACGCTGTCAAGCTGTGATCACAAGAGGTGGGAATACTGGTTATTGAGTGAAAGTTGAATTTTTTTTAGATAAAAAACATACAGGGATAAAAAACAGTATATTTCCACTAAAAATAAACATACAAAGATGAATAAAAAAAGAGAATACCGATAAAGGATGGCGCTATAATGTGACTTTTGCGGCGAACTACTGAACGTACCAGTTCTCTCTAGAGGGTGTTTTGAATCCTTGGACAAAAATTACAAATACCTAGAACACCCTGAATATCATCGAAACTGTTACAAAAAAAACTTAAATATTGTAGTATGATTTCTGAAATATTGGCCTACCATATAAAAAAGATTATCGAAATCGGTAGGGCGGTTAGACAAATATCGAACATCAAACTTTTCTTAAATATTACATTATTCGCTAATTTTGACGAGAAGCGTATTTGGGCAAACATTAGCAAAACAGCACTCAAAAAGCTGTAATAAAAAATTGGTCTCCTCCCTAATTTATTGGCAGGTTTGCCCCCTCAATGACCGGACAATGGAGATATCTAAAAAATGACGAAATTGTCCCGAGATCGACATTAAAGGAATATTGTGCTGGAATTAGATAAGATATAAAATAGATATTTTTTCTAAAATTAGAGTGGAAAAGTTTTAACCATGTGCTATAACTGAAAAAGAGAGAGAGAGAGACAATTATATAAAGCCTTTTAGGGGCCTCTCTCGTATCTAATTCATTAATCAATTCAATACAAAATGATTCAATTTGCTTTATATAAAACAAGAAAACTAATTTGGATAAGTTTCCTAAATCAATGTGTTTGCCTAGTGACTCTCTGGCACTCCCGATTTGGCCTATATCGACATTTTCATGTTTGGTGATATTATGACGCACAAAAAGTGGAAACATTGAGTAAAGGACTGTTGGCACCCTTATTTATTGTAGTTATTTGTAGTTGCTAAATTTACAGTACGAAATCGGTACACCTAGAGGGAATAAGGCACAGCGAAAACTCCTCCTTTCGATTCAGTGTTTGTTTTACCAAAACCGGAAAAAATGGGCAACGGTCGCCTACCGTGTGAATGGCAAACAAGAAGATTCATCCCATTAATTGGCTACTTGGAGCAATAATATTATTTGTGAAAAGTGTACACATGCAGCACGTATATGTACGCAATAGTGGACCGTGACCCCTTGCTGTGAATATGTTGATTTTATGATCTTGTATACACCGTGTATGCGTGTAGTGGGTACTCGGATAGGCACATATTTCAATATTAAATAGATGTTAAAAGTTTTTAGAAAAAAATCATCGTCATTAGTTTGCCATTAAATATCTTTATGAGGTTTCGCAAACGGCTCGCAGAAGGTTTTATATGTGGAAGCAAAAAAGGCATTTGTAGAATTTTATGTCATCCGATTATGGTTTTAGCAATAAAATATGTTATTCATGCTCTTAGAACAATTTCTTCAAAAAATTGTTAAAACGGCATTTAGCTGGACCTTCCCTCGTAAAGAATGTTCACCATATGGGTGTGATAATATAATAAAAAAACTAGACAGCTAGAAGGAAATGTCATATACAATAGTTTTAAGATTTTTGAGAACTCAGTGGAGTAAAGAAAAACTTATTATACAAGATTAATCATAAAGTCGCGGCAAAACAAAATTGCTTTTTTTTTTAAATAGAACACCTTGTATATTATATATCCATCAGATGGGGTCCTTCTTGCTGATTATAAACATTTCTAGTTTGATATCTTCATCTTTAAAGACACTCGAAAAATTTAAGGAAAACCCTGCCTAGTCAGTATGTTAGACAGAGACGGTAATCGTTATAGTGGCAGGACCCACCTCAGTCTCAAAATGTGCTTTATTGTCATATGAGTAACCCTGTTGACAATAGAATAGTAGACAACATGCTCGCATACAGTGACAAAAGATGGGTTCCACCCTTATCGGTACAACTCGTTAGAAAAGTATTCCTGTAAATTGTAATATACTTTTTGTTCTAAACGTCTAGAAATTGATTTTCGGAATAATTTTAAGTCCGTAACATTTTTCAGGCTTAGCGGCAAGTGGTTGTAGATCTTTATGCTATTAAAAATAAGAGAATCCCTAATCATGAGGTTGTTAACTTGGCGTTGTGTTATTACGATATTGATCATGTCTTTTATGTATAATATACACTACTTCAAAATATTGGATGTCAACAAGAGAAAAATATACCTTCCTCGCTGACTGTCAGTTCAATTCTTTAGATGCAATTCTCAATGCAAAGCATGCAGATGCCAGTTTAGAACTGAGCTTGATGATATGTTCGTTAAGTTTCAGTTTGTGATCTAAAGTAACTCCCAAAAATTTTACAAAAGTCTTAGATTCTGTTAAATGACTGACTGTTATCAACTGTTAGTGAATCTACATTACAGCCGAAAGCTGAAAGACTGTTTTTTTTTAATTTAAGCCCAGAGAATTTGATCATTGGCGTGAATTTGCCCTGAACATCCAAGAATGATAAGTCTTGAGGGACACCCCTTGTAATGTTATGACATTTCGAGAGGAGGTCATCACATTTCACTGTCTCAGTATCTGTGTCAGATCTTCTACAAATATAAGTACTCATCCAGTGAAGAGCCACACCCCTAAACCCATATAACTCCAAATTCCGCAACAGCGTTGTATGATTAACGCAACTGAAAAATCACAAAACACTGCTGCTACCGCATTGCCGTCATTGAATCCTAAATACACATCCTCCAAAAAAGTGAAAAATGCATCAGCTGTTCCTCTGCTTCGCTGAAATCCAACCTGTGAGTCAGAAAGTATATTGAAACGTGACAAATAAGCTATGATTCAATCTTTAACGAGTTTTTCAATTAACTTTGAAAACGAAGATAGCAATGCGATGGGTCGAAAGTTAGAAGGATCATCAAGCTCTTCTATAGCCGGATGACAATTACTTTTTTTAGGCATTGTGGAAATACTCCATTGGCAAAAGAATGGTTAGTCAACTCTACCAGCGTTCGTAAAGTAACATCCGGAATATTAATTAGTATTTTGATAGATATACCATCAAATCTGAAACTGAATTTTTATTTTTTATATCCATTAAGACTCTATACAACCATTTAACGCTAGTAGAATCTAAGATAAAGTTTTCCGGAAAAAAAATATCTTTTAAGTAATTTAAAGGGTCATTTCCAGAACTCAAGATGTAAAACTTTCTGCAAATGAACAGTAGAAGTCGTTTATCACGTTTGGTTCAATGTTTATTTTTGGCGCAGGTAAATTATTTTTGACACGTAATTAATTTTTGATTTTCCAGTTTTCCCTGGTTCAGTTTTGAGAGTTTTTAAGTCTTTCCCTATAAAAATATTCTTTGGCCAGCTTTAAAGTGGTTCTATAAATGCGCCTGTATTTACTGATATAATCAAGAATAAAATCATTATTACAATATTTCCTAAGTGTGCACAAAAATCTGAGGTTTTTAGCAGGTACTCGGATACCCTTTGTTATCCAGGGTTTCTTTTTTTAACCTTTAGTCTTTTCAGCGGAAAACATTTATTGAAAATGTTCACCAATTGCTCTTGAAAATATTTGAAGGGATTAGATTGATGAAAGCAATCTCTACAATTGAGCTTGGCACAATTTTCACGGAATTTTTTAAAATTAGGCTTACTATAGATTCTACCCTTTCTGAATTTCCTGGGTTGCATCAAGTATGAAAGGGAAGTAGTTAATTTAACAGCTTCGTGGTCAGACAATCCCGCAGGAACAGAATTCCAGCCCTGTATCTTCCAAATTTGAACAAATATAATCTATTATTGTTGAAGAAACGGGTGTGATCCTGGTAAAGCCCGAATTATGCATTTGGACATTGAAAGAAAATAGTAAGTTATTCAAGTCAAGAGTGTGCCTTGAAGTTTTCTGTGATAGTGGACTCGATGGGAATACATTGCCTCTTATGACCTAAAACCTAGTACATTTTATTTTGCGAAAACTAGTTAATTGGTAAACTTAGCAGCAATTCTTTATCGGTTCGCTGAAATTAAAAAAATAAATAAAATCAAAATTTGGACACCCTGTATCTCGAAATCTGGTCAAAAGATCCATTTTGATCAGAAAATATCGATTATGAAAAAAAAATTAGAAATATTCACTGAAAGCCATTTTCCCTAAGTGTGAGAGGTCTTTTTGAGACATGATGGCCAGATTAAGGGTTTTGGTTCCAAAATTGGGGAATTTTTATTTATTTAGATAAAACTTTGAGGGACATTTTCTTCTCTAGGATAAGTTGGGAACTGATACATTTTATGGTAAAAAAATAGATGTATAGTTTGAATGTTAGTTGACAAGTATTTAGTTATAAAATTGTATAACTCTAGCACCAGTGGCGTTAACACACCTTTTACTCTCTGTTTTCTGAATACCTGCTTAATTATTTTATCACCTTTACCTAAAGTCTAACTGTCTTGGAATAATAAAAATGTGCCTTTTTTTAACATGTGAAATAAAATTTTTAATTTAAAATTTGAAAATGGCGTCAGAATCTCACCATCCGTTGTTGCAATTCTTTTTAAGAAATCGGGCTGCCTTCCGTTTATAAATCACCTTTCAGAAAAAAGTCCAGGGAAGTCAAATTAGGTGACCTTGGTGGCCATTAAATGTAGAACTCAGGGGCGCGCAGTCCAGCAAAGGAAGCAGTGCTTCCCCAAAAAAAAATACAAAACATCTTCTAAAATGTAATTTTTGTACTAGGTAACCATTAATTTAGTTTATATTAAAAATGCTAAAATATTATCTTAATTATCAAGCCCATAATAAATGCGGCCTTGACTCCGACCGAGCGATAGAATCGATTAGTACCTATGCGGGCCGCTAGCTTCTCGGCAACCAAGTCCTGTATGCTTGATTTCCTGTGAATCGAGCCAGAGGTTATTGAACTTTCCACCGGCTGTTTTGCGATTTTTGTATTTCAGTCGCGTGCTTTAAGTGGGGGCGGAAGCTATCGTTGGAGTAGGTTCTTTGTTTGAACGGCTATCCGTGTGTTGTGTGATACGTATGTCGCGTCGTGCATGGTGCGATATGGAAGACAATAATACGGACGTAAATATGCAAATACCGTCAACTTCGGCTGTCGGTAATAACGTTGAAAATGTTGGAGAATTTAGTAAGAAGAGTGTGTATGAATGTATGGTGTGTGTCTTAATAATAAAGGGATTTATAACATTAAATTTCGCTGATAAGTTTCAAATAATTTCCAAAGGAAGGGCAAAACCGCCTATCAAAAATTTAACCACAAATATGAAAAACTGTATTAGATATTTTTATCCGGAAAAACAATACGAACAATTTAAATGGCTAACAGGGTGTAAAAATATAAGTAAACTATTTTGTTGGTAATGCTTTTTGAAAATGAAAAAGGTCTCTGGAATAAAACTGGTTTTTCCATAAAGCTGTAAAAAGACACATTATGTCCAAAGCGCATTTGCAGGCCGTCATAAAAGAAAAAGTCTTCGGCAAAACCGGAATTGAACACGCCCTTAATAAACAGTTGGAAATTAATCACCGTCAATACAATGAACTAGTCGATAAAAATAGGCAAATATTAAGAAGACTTATCGATGTCTCGGAAAGCACGAATTGGGATTTAGAGGTCATGACGAAACAAGGGTTTTTTCAAATAGAGGAAATTTTCAAGATTTAGTTAGTTTAATGGCTAAATATGATGATTGCTTAAAAAATCATTTAGAGCAGTCTAGCATTTTTTGCGGAACGTCGAATCGAATACAAAATAATTTCATTTCCGCTCTTGCAACCATTATTCTAAAAATAATTAAGCAGAAGATTGTCGAGGCACGGTTCATTGCTATTGCTCTGGACAAAACAACTGATATCACTAATTTTAGCCAATTATCTATAGTAACACGCTACGTTAAAACAGACGGAAGTATTCAAGAGCGATTTTTAGGTTTTAAGAATGTGTCCGAAAATCGTAAAGCAGATGCATTATATACCGTAGTTTATAACGTTACTAAAGAAATTAATGGAGAGAAAAAATGAGTTGTTCTAAGCTATGATGGAGCTGCAGTGATGGCAGGACAATTAGGGGGTCTGCAAGCTAAAGTTCGAGAAACTTTCCCAAGTGTTGTGTTTGTCCATTGTTTTGCTCATAAATTAAATTTAATTTTATCCCAGTCCATCACATTAAAGAGTATTTTTCGTTACTTTAAATGGCATGGCTGCTTTTTTTTCCAAGTCAACAAAACGTACACAAGCTTTGGACTCCATTGTCCACAACCGATTGCCCAAAGTAGCTCCTACTAGGTGGAACTATAATGGAAGACTTGTGTTAACAGTATCTGAAAATCGCGAATCACTGATTGAGATTGAACTATTTGAGAATATAATGGAAAATAATGAAAGGTGGAACTCAGAAGCAATAAATAGTTCGAGAGGGTTTTTGGACAGTTTGAAACGAGATTTTAACTTTAATTATTTGTTGGACATATTTTCAGAAATATTTCCATTCTCGGACAATGTTTTTAATATATTACAAACTAAACAAATGATATTGCTTTTTGCTTACAAAAACTGGACGATTTTAAGTTCATGTTAAGCCAAAAAAGAGATGACTTTGGCCTATTTTGAGAGAAAACGATGAAGTTAAATGAAGAGCTACAAGCCAAGCGTCTTCGAACAGACAAGGTGGGAGATGTTCGAACATCATACAGACGCCTCTTTTATGAAATAATCAATCAAATTCAGCAACAAATAAATTATAGATTTAACGGTTTAAACGATTTTAAATTCCTTTTTCAGAGGATGCGTTTAAATCTCTTCTTCTTCATTATGGCCAGTTCTTCGACCGAGTGTTACTGCGATCTGAACTAAAAGTTATTTACCAAACTGATGACATTAGCGCAAAAAATAACGCTAAGGAACTAATGCAATTTTTAAAAGACAAGGAGCTGGAAGATGCCTATACCGAAGTGTCGAAATTGTGTGAATTAGTATTGACAATACCTGCCACAAGTTCATCAGTAGAACGCAATTTTTCAACACTTAAACGTATAAAAAATTTCGTGAGAAATTCAACGGGGCAGGAGAGACTTTTGCATACATCGCTGTTGCCCATTAAAAATAAACTTCTCCAAAATATGTCGGAGCATCGACGATTTTATGATGACGTCATTGACGAATTTGCAAAAAAATGATCGAAGAATCGAATTACATTACAAACAGGTAAGTTTCTAAAAATTGCTTCCCTTTCTTAAAATTTCACCGCACGCCTCTGGTAGGACTGACTTACTTGCATCTCCTAGGGAAAAGGGGCACTATTTTGTTGTGGAAAAAAGTATCATTCTTTTTGATAATAGTCCTTAAAGCTGGATGTACAACGCTTTCTAACAAATCGAGATACATTTGTCTATTTAGATTGCCCGTAGAAAAACTGGTGGAAAATCCGAAAAATTCGCGCCCACACGTTTAGTTTTTCTGAGTATTCACTATGTAGTTTCCGAAATACAAATATTCCATCGAAGTTTTGATTTTGAGTCCGACCAATACCGAGTGTTATGCCGACTGACTAAACAAATATTAAAAAGAAAGTTTCGTAATAATATTTTTTTTTTACAATTTTTGCTTTGTCTTGTGAACAATTTATCATCTTATTTTTATTAAATTCCAATAATAAATTCTTTATTAACCTAATTTTATGAGAATTACTGTCCCAAATTCAAGAAAAGAGATATCGTTTTAAAAGTAATTAAACACCTTTCAGATCAAAGTACCGCACAACTTTCGTAGTATTTAACATTTTATGGGTATATTAGAAGTTGATGAGACAAAAATATGTGTTTCCCCCTGAAAACGCAAATATACATGTCCGAGCAAGTTTTCATATATTCAGAAAAAAAAACTTGGGTGGAAAGTTTTTGATGGACGACCCTGTATAATGATGGAACTATATTTCTATTATCCAACCTATTAAAAAATAACATCGAAAGTTGCTATTGTTAGAAGTTTACATTTTTTTTAATACCCATTAGAGAAAGTAATGTTTATATAATTCCTTAACTTTAAACTTAGTCCATCAGCATTAAACATTCTTCTTTGTCAACCGAAATATCTTATTTCGAAAACACTTGGCCTGCCATCCAGGGATTAAATAAAAAAAAAGACTTTTGACCGTACAAAGCAAATCCTTTTCACAAACAAAAAAATGTTAATGCCTTAATAACAATAAACTTAAAACTAATCTAAATACCGCCATTGTTCCTATATCAAACGGTTGGACGTATTTAGGCGAAAGATTTCGTGTTGCAATGACATCAGCAGCGCCACGACAAGCAGTACCAATTCAATGGCGCTCGTACCTCAGGTGTTGTACCATAGAAGGTTCTTCTTGGTTTGATAGAGTCAACGAACTGTACTAATGCTGGGTTTGGATAGGAGTTAATTGCGACTTGGGGTGGTCTAATTCAGTTTTTTTATTAGTTCCCACCGGGGGGTAGATAAGCAGTTTTATATATATATATATATATATATATATATATATATATATATATATATATATATATATATATATATATATATATATATATCTATTGTATATATATAACCTTCTAGTTTATATATTTAATATTTATTTTCTTGGGTTAGGGTCTTTATAGAACGAACAACACATTCCTTGCTAAGTCATGTTACAAATTGACGTTTCGTTCATCTCGTGATCTTCATCAGAATACATTAATTCTATGAAGGAAATTTTCGGGCAATAACGTTTACAATTTAAAAATTCAGTGAAAATGTGAAAAATTTGAAAAATGGATGGTACAGGTAAAAATTTTTTAATAACATTTAGAAAAATAAAACAGTGTCACATTCACGATACATGACTTATACGGAGACAAACAAGAAACTAATGTTAAAATATATATTTATCTGTGGAAATAAAGGAACAATAGAAATTTATGTTAAGTGGTCCAGCTCAGTTTTATAAATTTTTCTTGGCTTTCAATTTACGTGTTATTTATGGTATATTTTACTGACTTATTTTGTATCAGTTTTTGCATTGATTGAGTTGAGATGAGATCATTTTATAGAATTCTTTCTTTTTTTTTGGTGCTTCTCGGTTTTTAAATTTTTTACATTATTAAAATCGAATGAATGTTGTGCCGTTTTGTTCAGTTTGTCATACTTGTGTTCCTGTAGTCTGTTTTTGATTTATATTTTCTATCCTTTGTGACTAACTGTGATGATATATATACACATTTTGTAAATTTTCCGATATTTTAGGCATATATGGAAGTGACATGTATTTTCTGTTTATTATTATTATTATTATTATTATTATTAAGATTTGAATTTTTGTTTGATGGATGGCTTGTGTTGTAAAATTTATAGATTCTCTTCTTAAAAATGTTGTTAACAATTTTGTCTGGATAGTTGTTGATTTTTAGAGCTTGTTTTGCTTTTTCTATAGATTTTTTTCTATAATCAGGATCCCATAATTTCATATCTCTATCGGCAAGCCCTATTATTAGAGATTTTTTTTTAAGATAGTGGATGTTGGAAATCGAAATGTTAATATCTAGAAGACCAGGTGTCTTTAGTTTACCGTTCACTTTTTATAGCATTTTTAATATGATTTAATGTAAGGTCTAAGAAATTAATTTTGTTTTGTGCTTCTTCTTCTACTGTAAATTGAAGTTTTGAGTGGTAATTATTAAAATTATTTAAAATATCTTGGAATTTGGGAACGTTGTTAGGCAATCATCAACGTATCTGTAGAAAAAAAGTACACGAAAGTCGATATTTTTAAGAATTGTGTCCTCCAGAACTAATTGGGCAATCACGTTGGAAATTGATGCTCCCATAGCACCACCATCAACCTGTAAAATGTATCGTTGTCTAAAAAATATGTGGAATACAGTGTGAGCTCAAATGCATTTAAGAATTCCTGATGTGGAATATCAGTATTTGGTACTTTTTATCTGGTTCCATATAGAGATATTACGTCCAAAGATATTAAAAATAGTTATCAGGTATGTTTGTGTTTTTTTATTTTATTTTATTTTTTAAATCTATTGAATCTTTAATATAATATTTGTTTTTGTTTATAATATTGTGTAAAATAATTTTAGGAATGTTGACAAATTTTCAAAGAGTGATTGGATGCATGAAACAATCGGTCTTAATAGGATATCTTCTTTGTGTTTTTTCGATAAGCCATATATTTTTGGAGGTTGAGAATTTATTTAGGAAGGGGCTGATTAAAAAATTCATAGTTCAATTATTTAGTTACATGAAAAATTTTTATTTTGTGGAGAGTTTGGGTAGATATAAAATGTCATGTAAGTGTTATTGAGATTTTTTAACGGGATGTCAAAAGTTCACCTTCAAATTTTGTTAAATTAATTTGAATTTTTCTAACCTGTCTTGTACCACGAATTGATACTTCTTTATTGTTTCTTTAAATCGATTTTTTTTAAATCCGTGACAAGGTTGGCAAGTCATGATTTATTTTCTTAATTCTCCACCATAGCCATAGATTTCCAAGGTAACACCCTGTATGGTATTTTTTAAATAGTCAAAAATCGAAATATTTAAACTTTCTCGTTCATTTAAGAAGTAGTAAATTAAAAGACTTCATTACAATTCTAAAATAATTAACAAAAAATTTAAAATAATGGAAACTGTTTATAACTACAAACATAATTTACCCTTAATTAATCCAAATGAAAATAAATATTTCAACTAAAATTACAGAGCTGTTAGAAATGCCTTTCATTTTGACTAATACGAGCGTCGAGTATCCGGTTAAAGTTGTCCGTAGTAGTATATACTAAGTAGTTGATTTTATGTAACTCCATAAAAAATCCTTGCTTGTCAAATCAAGAGATCTAGCAGGCCAATCAATTGGTTTTCTTCGACCTATCTACCTCTCAGGAAAAGTTTCATCTACATGGACTCGTATTTCTCTATGAAAGTGTGAGGGGTGCCGTCAATATGAAAGTTTAGTTTCCTCTGGTGCCTGCTCTGTTAAATAGGCAAATTCTTCTTGTAAAAATCACAAAGATCTGTTGCCAGTTAAGGGTTGTTCAAATAAGTACGGCCCCATAACATAGTTGTAGAGAATACCTCCCCAGACATTAAGAGACCATCTGAGTTGACAGTTTGCAATTTGAACAGCATCAGGATTGTGAGTTGCATAAAAATTAAAGTTATGGCGATTGACGAAACTATTCTGATGGAAAGCGGATTCGTCACTAAACAAAACAAACTTGTAAAATAAAAGGTTTTCTCTTATTGTATGTTGCGGATATCAAGATCTTGGTTCTTACCCTTAGTGTAGTTACTCTGTCGCTGACAAAGCAATAGCAAGTTCGTTCTCTCTTTTAATTTAAAACTGTTTTGTTTCTTGTTTTTTCGTATTTAACAAATCCTGTGCGTTTAAATCTTTCTTTCAGTCTTGTGAAACAAAATACTTGAGGATGTTTTCTTTCGGGAAAGTTTTAAGCATAAATTCTTGAAGCTAAGAAACAGTTTCCATGATTTATCGTTTCTCGTTGGAAATAATTCATTTTAGGAACAATCACTTAATATTGCAACGATTAGCAATTACCAAATTATAACAAATGTCACATGTGTGTTGTCACATGGCTAGTGCTTCCATGGCAGTTATATTATTCAGTTGGATAAAAAACAATTAAATGTGGGCTAGATGGCTTTGTCTAAAAACTGTCCCCATCTATTGCATAAGGACTATAATCTGGTGTAAAATGTCGAAATTTTTAACTGGCTTCCAATTTAGAATTTGTATTCCTTATTTGATTCCATCTTAATGTTCGTCAAGTGTAACTCCCTCAGAACTTTATGCAATTTTGATGCTATCTCTCTCATTATATTTTTTTATTTGTCCAAAATCATACATTAATTTTCTTTCATCTCTGTTTTCCATGTAAATGCCAAGAGTACTTAGTGTATTGGTTTAAGAAACACTTTGATACATGTTTGGAGTTTTGTTGATATGCAGAATTTACATAGTCCAAATTCAGCATTGATACATATACAATCTCTTATAACAATAATATTTATATTATTAGCTTAACTCTTTGAATTATGAATGAAATGCTAATGTCCCATAATACTAGATTGCCTAACACCAAATTAAGATTAAAAGGCACAAGCCTTAATAAAAATTGGGCAATAATTCTGACCATTTGTCCCATATGTTGGCCTGATGATAAATAGCAATTTATAAATATTAAACTAGATTCTTACAAGATTTTCTGCCTACGATTTCCTGCCCGCTCGGCCGCAGGAAAAATGGTGGACGTAGGCCGCGGTCGCAGGTATTCGGAAACAAATGCCGGTCGCATGCACGACAGCGACCGAGATTTGAGGGGCCGATTCTTAGATCAATATAAGGATTTCCACGTAGATTAACAATGTTTTTGCAACCTTTAACTCCGTACTCAGTTGTAGTTGTTTCCTTGTAATGTAAAACTGTTGTTGTGAATGAGGGAATATCGTATAATTAATAATGGTAATAATATTAAAATTAATAATAACGCCAATTGATTAGAGAGAGAGATACAACAATATAGCTCCCAGTCTTCACTCCCACAGCAAACTTGATAAGTGCGGTAAAACCCTATTATAAAAACTAGCCGCCACCCCTGCCTAAGGACAAGGATTGTAAATTATATTGGGATGTTCAAATGGAAACAGATCGCTCAGTTTTACACAATAAACGAGACATCATATGGATCACAACAAAGAAAGCAAGACCAGAAGCGAAAAAATATTCATATATCAAGGGTTGGCATGCGATTTAAAAAACACATACCAACTGAAAGAAGTAAATTTACTTCGGTTTGTAATCTCTTCCAATGGAATTGTTTATAAAAATTTAAAGGAACTTAAAGCAAGAGAGAACATTGTAGATCAGTGTGTTAAAGCGGCGATTCTTGGAATGGTGAGAGTAGTCAGAAACACTCTTAATAAGCCTTGAACAGATATGTTTAATACCGAACCAACTGAGTGTTTACCTTGGAAAGCATAATCAAGTGGCCAAGATTATTTATGTAAACCTAGTTATAAAACTAGGACTAAATGAATATGGTCCGCCATACTACCGGTAGAAGTCCAACCAGATCCTAGAACCCACAAAGACCGCAGTGTCTTGGGAATAGACCCTTACACATAGAGCAATTATGTCGGATATAGGTTTTCTGCTTAAATCACAACATACTAAAATTTAAAGCTCATAAAATTACTGAAATCTATCAATAGAACTTAGACACTTATGGCGGAATAAGGTGGTACATATAGTCCATTGTAGTATCATTAAAAGTTTTCGAAAATCTATCTCGAAGCCGAAAGAGTTTAGAAATTACAACTATCCAAAAGCAGGGATTTTATAAAACATAAAATATATAATAAAATAAGTAGGATTAAAGTTAAAATGAGCTTTTTCAAATCTTTTGAGCATAAGCCCTCCCAATAATAAGACAAAAAAAACATAATAACCATAGGTAAAATTTTACACTGAGAAAGTGCGCCAAATCGAATAATAATAATAATAATACTAAAAACAATCATAATAATAATAATAATGTAAGGATGATATTAAGCTCTATGATGGAAACCATAACCAACTCAAAAAACTTATTGACGTGACATACAGCTTCTCGAAAGACATCTATTTGGAATTTGGAATGGAAAAATGTAAAGCCTTAAATATCGAAAAAGTCGTTAATGGTGATGTAGCCCTACCCAATGGAGAAATAGTTCAAAAGATGAACCGAGGAGAGACTTAGAAATACCTAGGATTCCAACAAGCTAGAGGGCTCGATGATAAGCAAGGAAAGACAAAGATCAAAGATCAGTACTTTCAAAGTGCGAGCTCTTCTGAAGAGACAGAACTGAATGCCGGAAATCTCATTACAGCAATTATCACCTATACTGTGTCCGTGATGACCTACAGTTTCGGAATCTTGAAATGGACTAAAATGGAGCTAGAGGGACTACAACGAACTACTCGTCTAATGATGACAAACTACAAGTCACACCACCCAAGGTCATCAACTTTCCGAATGACCTTACCATGAAGAGAAGGTGGAAGATCCCATGTTGACTTAAACAAGTCGCATTCCCAACAGCTACAAAAATTGATAGATTTCTTCACCAACAAGGCACACACATCAAGCTTCCACCTCATAATGACCTTAAGTGACAAATCGTACTCTCCACTCAATCTCGCAAGTGACAACATCATCCTAAAGTCACTCAGACCACGATAAACAAGAACACTGGGCTTAAATGCCACTGCCTGGCCGACATCACAATAACTTAAATCAACCACACATAGATGAGAAACATCGAACAGGTGGCTGAAGGATGGACAACTATTCCCAGAGACAGAAGGTTTTGTAATGGCAATACAGGATCAAGTTATTAACACACGAAATTATACGAAATTCATCATCAAAGACCGGTCCGTTGAATCCGATAAGTGTCGAAAATGTAGCGAGAGATCGGAACAATAACAACGTGTTGGATGAATATCAAGAGAAAAAGGCCAAATATGCGGAGCTGGCCATCGAGATACAGCAAATGTGGCAGCTAAATAAGGTTTATGTGATAGCGATCATTGTATCATCAACTGGACTAGTTCCAAAAACACTAGAACAGAGTTTGAAAATCATAGGACTGCAAACTAACACCTTCATCGACATCCAGAAGGCAGTCCTGCTTAGTACTTGCCACATAGTTAGAAAATTTTTACAGAACAACACAGAACTAATAGAAACTAGCCTACTCCTTTTGATGCATGTATCCGAGTTGGGCTTGGAACCCAAAATTTGTTAAGACATTGGTGGTCAATTTCGATAATAATAATAATAATAATAATAATAATAATAATAATAATAATAATAATACATAGAAAGTTACAACAGTATAATCCTACATTGAAAAAAACCGTGTTGCTGTGCATAAAAGCATTGTTTTTGGGCGAATTTTGTACGTTTTTGGGTTAATCTTGATAATTCTTATGCGAGTTCTTGAGCATTATGGTGCGTAAGTACGAAGTTTATTACAGCATAGACAGCAATGTTCTTGTGCGCCCGGAAGTTTCTAAGAACCTAAGCGTTACTTTTTGATAATTACTATCATTTGCGATTTATTTAAAACGCTTGGGTTTGTAATGCGGGAATCTCGATAAATCCAAAACCACACCACACTGGTTACTCTACTATAACTTCGACAGAGGGAGCTTGGATCTGTAATATGGTTGCCATACTACGGAACTTATGTAGCCGACCTTAAATCCTGCGTCGATTCGCCAAGTTGCATTGGTATAAATCGGATGGAGTCTATCCTGCCTGGGGGGCCAGTTGCTACAACGGTTCTCACTCGTTCCTTTGCGGGTAAGAGGTGAATGCCATTCACAAATTTTTCTTCCTACTACTTACTCTCCAAATTAAACTTCAGAATTCCATTATTTTACTCATGTGTTCGGGACACGTTTTATCTACCCCCTACCAGAACCAACATTCACAAATACTCCCCTATAAATAGATGCTGTGACATTTACGCCAAATTAATAGGCTCATATGATATTTTTAGCAGCCCTCTAGCAACCCTCAAAGGACACTTTTTTCAACGGTGGGTTTTTTAGCAAGTAACTACTGTTTAGTTTAATTTTTGGGATTAGCGAAAAAGCTTCTAGTATAAGTGACTTTTGCCTAACTTGTTACTACAATTTTTTTAATCGTTGTACACGTCCATCATTTATCTTAAACCCCTGTACTATAATTGTTATGTAGCATGTTGTACAGTATATTTAAATAAATAAATAAACACATACATAAATAAAAGTCTGTCAAAATTTGGACTATTTAACTCCTAACTTATCTTTTCTCGGATAAGTCAAAGTGTTGTTGTTTTACTGCATTAATTAGCGTATCCGACACTACATTCATCCTAATATTTGATTAATTTGTAGGGAAGACAAACCATATAACTTCATATCTTGTTCAGTCGGGGTGGCTCAATGTGTTTAATCGATTCAGAAGAAAAACTCTTATAGTGCTGCAACATAAAAAAGAACATTTCAAAAGATCTTTCTCGTATAACATACCTAGTTTTTAAAAATATTTAGGTTAAATTGACTACACAAAATCTAGTTTACCGTTTTAATTTAGAGTCAAAAAACTATTGCTCAGTTTACAGTAGCAGCCTTGACTAAGGGGATATTTGCTCCTCGTTCTCCGTGGTCCCGTCTCTTCACTACCTCCTAGTCCTTCTTCCTAAATCCCATTACACATCTTTTAATCTTTCTTTCTTTTGTTTGAATTTTTGAAAGAAAATTATTAGTTTATGCATCTTAAACAACATCTAGGTCTTCGGGTTGGATGTGTGCATTTGCAAGGCCTTTTGTATCACCTAGTTTTAAAATATTATATTAATATAATTTAGTGCATGAATTATAATCTTGGTGTAATAATAAACGTATTATTATTGTTATTATTATCATTTGCACTTTTTTCCATTACATATTCATAAATTCCCAGGCAAAACCGTAATATATAATGTATATAGATACAACAAACACATGTATACATATCTCTTTATATATATTTGACATAAAAATATATATCTTAGAATAAATTAACGATTAGGTGGTAGGTTGTTTTGGATTCAAAACAAAGTTAACAAAAATAAATAAGCTTATGTGTATGTTTTATGAATAATGTAAAAAGAATAGGTTAGATACGTTATTAAATATGATCGCTGTGATAATAGATTTTTATTTTGTTTGGAAGTTTGTTATACACTAGGCATATCAATATTACTAAATATTACGCTTTTGGCTATTGACATGTTATATGTCAACAACAAGAAGAAAAGGAGTCTGTCATTATAACTAACAGCGTTGCCATTTGTGGGGTCTGGCAAGGGGGATAGTAATGCAAAGGATTGGATTTTTACTCGGATTTATATTTAAGACTTTTGAAACTTTATAAATACCCGCTAAAATCTTTATTAATGGATCTAAAGAAAGAAATCTAAAGAAAATGAGAATTGAACAATAATAAACCTACTCAAACATGGTTTTGGAAGTTTGGACACTATAGAAACCTTTCTTTGAGTGCTCACAAAAGGCACAACAGAAGATATTAATTTTTCTTAAAGAACAACCGAAACACGTCATATAGAAGTTTATTGTCACATATAAATATACCTAGTGGAAATTCTGAAAAAAGTTGACTGTTTTGTTGGGTTTGCGTATAGATCGTAGTTCAGAATAGCAGCCCATTAAAGTCCTTTAATAGCCATACATTTTGCTCTATCTGCTATAAATAGCTGTCCAGTCATCTTCTTTGAAGCAGTAGGACGAAATTAGTTAAAAAAAATAATAAAAATTTCCTTTTTAGCGTTTGCGGTTTAGGCTGCTTTCAAATTATATTATTTGTTTTTATACCAAAATATTTCAGGTGAATTGATCAGATTTTCCTTTTTAGGAGAATTGCGGTTGGTTATTTTATTTGGAATATTAATAAGATTCCACTCATAAGATTTACTGTAAGAGTAAGACATATATGGTAATCCAGTAGTATGATAAGGCTCTGTGTTTTTGTTGTTGTTTCTTAAAATAGATAACTGTTTTCAAGAACTATCTTTAATATTTTGAAAGCGGTAACAGAGACATTCTTCTCGAAATATACAATGTTCAAGTAATTCTTAAATTCAAAACTTATCCTAGAGCATGTTACATAGAGTTGACCATGGGAAAAACAATCTTAGCGCAAGTCTACTCCAGCTCTACTTAACGATTGCCTTTGGGCTTTGTTAATTGTCATGGCAAAACAAAGCTTTAAAGGAAACTGTACAGGTTTAAACTGAAAAGGATAGTCTGACGGAATTAAAAGGATAAGTGGTGTAAAAACTGTTTCTCCCAAACCAGGGCCAGAAATAATAGTAGACTCTATTACATTTTTTTGTAACGTTTTAACCTGTAGCCGAGTTCCATTACACAATTTTGGTGGTTTTAAATTTCGAATAAGCACATATCAACTCATAATTAAGTGCATTTCCTTGGCCTATAACTACATCTATTTAGTAGTATGTTAATTGTGGAGCAGTAATTTTTTCCAATAAAGCTAGATTTATTTCATCTGCTGTGCTATTTTTTGGAGTTAATATGGTTCGTTCTTTTGAGGGGTAGTTTTACCCCCTCGGAAACTTAGTTTCGGAAAATCTTTTCTTATCGAACCTCGGCACTCTAAAATCAAGCTGTTTGCACAAGCTCAACTTTCTACGGCAAACGGTTTGAGAAAGATCGCAAAAATCAATCAATGACCCGATTTTTTCAAAAACCCTGTATGAATTTATAAACAATCTTAAATTATGTAATAAAATTAAAAAAATCACTTGTTCAAGTGTTTTTCCGAATAACTAATTGTTTTTTAAATAAAAAATATAATATTAAAGGGGTGGTTTCAGCCCCTTGGACACCCTGTCTCGGTTTTTAAAAAATTTTAAAATATGTAAAAAATAAAATAAAAAGCATATTTCGTTTTCCGAATAACTAACGGTTTTTTTAAATAAAATATAATATAATATTTAAGGGATGGTTTTGCATCTTGTATCAATTTTTTAAAAATCCTAAAATGTGTAAAAAATAAATTAAAAAACACAGGTTCAAGCGTTTTCTCGAAAAACTAACCGATTTTTAAATAAAAAAATATTGTATTATTTAAGTGGTGATTTCACCCCTTTGACCACCCTGTATGAATTTTTAAAAAATCCTAAAATATGTAAAAAAATAAATTAAAAAACACGTGTTCAAGCGTTTTTCCGAAAAACTGACCGTTTTTTAAATAACAAATATTGTAATATTTAAGGGGTGACCCCCTTGGAATTTGAGTTTTGAAAAATCCCTTGTTATCGAACCTCTACACCCTAAAATCAACCTGTATGCCAAAATTGAGCCTTTTAACTTTGAGTTGTCAGTCAACTAAGTCTTTTAGTATAGAAGTATATATATAGATTTATTTTATAAGGAAGAAATGATGGTATAAAAACAAATTTTCAAAATCCACAGGTTTAAAATACTCGTCAGGCTTTCCTGCAGTAATTGTATGTTTCGATTTTCTATAATACACGAGTTAAAACTTATAATGCATCACTGATTTTTAACATTTATTTCAAATGCATATATTTTTGTTATTATTCTACCGATTTTAACAAAGTTTTTTCTTGATAGGTCAGTCCATCTACTTTCTGCAGCACTAGGCAGAGTGAAATTCTATAAGATCCAAATGGCTTATTTTACATTTGAGGACACAGTTACAGAATTTTTTAAAAATGTTGCCAATTAAAACACAAATAAACAGTTAATATAAATGAGTTTTTATTATCAAACAAACAAAAGAAACTATACAAAAGCGACAACAAGGCGACAAAAAAGATTAAAAAAGAAATGCGAAAAAATAAAACGACAATGTAACACTAAAACTTAATAGTTTGTTGCCCTCCACCAGCTCTAATGCATTGCTCAATTCTTTTTGGCATGCTTTCAATTAGGTTGTTTATATGTTGGTGTGGAATTGTATTCAATAAGGTTGGGAAGACCTACAAAACATTTATATCTTCCTTACACGCCGTCCCTATATATTCCAAGCATTTTCGACTAGATTTAAGTCCAGCTTTATATTCGATCACTGCTTTTGTCCTATGTGCGGTAGCATTATCAACCATGAATAAAAAGTTTGGACCTAGAGCACCCATGCTAACAACCGGGTCCAGTATATATTATGTTCTATGTAAATTTGACCATTCATCGTTCTGGGTATAGATATCAAGGGCGTTTTATTATTTCACATTATCCCACCC
The DNA here is from genome assembly GCA_030620095.1 of Kuschelorhynchus macadamiae. Lineage (NCBI taxonomy): Eukaryota > Metazoa > Arthropoda > Insecta > Coleoptera > Curculionidae > Kuschelorhynchus > Kuschelorhynchus macadamiae. Next base: position 197,103 of record JAUTXW010005097.1, on the reverse strand, counting down.
CAAAACATGGTTATATAGTTGGCAGTGGTGCATTATAAGTTTTGAGTAGTGTATTTTTTTTAAATTGTTTATTAAAATGATGTATGTGACGTCCAAAAATGTAAATGTCGAAGTTAGTGCTTTAATTTAAAAAACCGCTTTTACTCAGTCACTGAAGCCTAAAGAGTGCATTATAAATTAAAGGTAGATTCTGTGTTTTGATTCTAATTTTTGATGTGTGTATTAACCTTCCATAATTTGATTTTTAATTGTAAAGTCTGTAAAGCTAAAACAATGCACACTTTTAGTGAATTTATGTGAGTATTAGTCGTGGAAGAAATATAGTGTATAACACATTTGGCGCAGGCACAAGGAGGGGTCAGGGAGGCCACGGCCCCCCTTAGAAGTCACCGGCACCACCACTGACCCCTATATTGACCTACAAAATTAAAATATTTTCAGCCTGTAAAAATAACTCCTTGGAAAGAATGCACTACAATTTGCTCTTCGCTACAAAAGTGACACTGATGTAATGGAGAACAAAAACTGGAAACATTTTAACTGTTGTGCTTTCTTGAAAAATATAAAATTGAGTTTACTGAGACTTATAAATTAGTTTTAATAACTGTCACAATGCCGGTTTGAAGAGCTTCATGTGAGCGGAATGAGTGAAAAACAATTTTAAGAAATATAATTGGACACAATAGAATATCAAACTTGGCAAGTTTATCAATTGAGAAATCATTGCTCAAAAAAATTAAAAAATATATCTTGAAAGAGTTGCTGATACATTCGCGGAAAATAAAAGAAGAATAAACCTAATTTTATGATTTGGCAAAAGATTTATTTTATGTAAACTGTGTGTATAGGTAATACTGAGTTAATTTTGATTTTTTTAAACGTTACACTTTTTAAACATTCTAATTAAAATTTATTTTATCTTTCTTCCGACTTTGAATATTTGAGGTAGATGCAGGGGTGTTAATTAAGTACATAGCCAGCTAATTGCAGGGCTCATTTAAAAAAAATGTTCATATAAATGTATGGCTTAAAAAGCTCCGTTTTCTAGAGACAGGGTGTTAAACTTTTTTAAAAAAATAAGGATTTTTATTAATATTTGGAAAGCCCTTTAACGTATTTCATTAAAACTAAAAGTATGTAAAATAAGGGTTTAAAATGCTACTTTTTCCAAATGAAAGAAACTCGATTGAACCATAGGCGTGCGCTTGGGCACGCATCCCAATTTTTATTTAAGTAAATTTATGGTACGCCACCGTCTATCTTGAAAACTGATTGCGTTTTCGCAATTAACAACTAAAAGTACTAAAAAATTGATGTTTGTGTTTTTTTTTTGGTGTAGAGGACAGTTTACGAGAAAAATTAAAAATTTTGAGCACGCTACCCTATTAAACTTTTTCAAAAAATAAGGATTTTCATTATGTTTTGCCAAATCTCTTAAGCATGGGCGCCCGGAGGGAGCAAAGGGGCACTTACCCCCTCTGGAAAATGCAAATATTGTATATTACATATATATTTTACTAAAAAAACGGTTTTCCCCCGTTTTGGAATTATATTTATATACATACGAAGTGGATTGTGGATGACTATTTGAAAATTATTCTCAGGGTACCTATGTCCCTAAGATATTTTATTGAAAATTAATTTATTAAATAAGTGTTTAAAATTTTTCTCCAACCAGAAGAAAACCGAGTGAGCCACTGGTTTGCGCGTGAGTAACTATTCCGATTTTTAGTTTAGGAAATTTATGGTACGCCGCTGTTTATTTCAAAATTTGATATATGGAAGCAACTATTTACATTTGACAAATAAAAAATAAAAACCAATAATGACTAACAGCCGCTTAGAAAAAAAAATAGCGGAGATGACTAAAAAAAATAAGTTCGCAATTTGCGTTAAGAGAGCTCCGAGTTTTTTAACAAACAAATGGTGCTCCAATAGAAAATGTATTTATGGTGAGAGCTCTTGAGAAAGCAAGTTTGAAGTCCACGTTATGGATTCGTTATGTGGATGACATATTTATTATATGGCAACATGGTCATACTTTTTAACTTACGTAAATTCAATACATCATAGAATACAATTTACTCTAGAGTTAGAGGAAAATAACAAACTTCCATTTTTAGATGTTCTGATCACAAAATTGCATAATCGAATTTCGAATACACTGTGTACAGAAAATCAATACATACCGACCGATATTTAAATGTAAGATCACATCATCACCCAGCACAGATTCAAACTCAACACTCTAATATCTAAGTCCGTGCGATAAAATGAAATACAGACGGCAAAAAACGAACTTAATATAATATCTGGTGCTTTAAAGAAAAATGGCGTTCCCGAACAACGAACACCAAAAATTATAAAAATTTTGAAACCGGGAAGGCAACAAGTAATCTTATCATATGCAAAGGGCAGAACAGACAGAATCGGAATAATTCTTAGAAAATACAAGATTCAAACATTACACAAGCCCCAAACAACCATAGGTAAACTACTTGGAAATCCAAAAGGCAAAATCAAATTGGAAAACCACGGAGTATACAGCATTCCATCCCAGGAGCTGTACGTGGGACAAACTAACAGGCGCATATCAAGAAGAGTAGAAAAGCAGAAACTCAGCATCAGAAACAAACAAACATTATCGGCACTATTTCTACATCATCAGGAAACCTACCACAAAATGTAGGTATAGGGAGAACCAATATACAACATTATAAGACCAGAATAATCCGAGAAGCCATAGAAATAGAAAAACAAGGTGATTTGAATAAAAGGGACGAATCATTAAAACTACCAACAGTTTGGAAGATGATAATCGACAAATCTAAAATCGCAAAAACTTAAGTGCAATTAGCGCAATAACAACAGCACCATCCGGAAAACATAATAACGACCAACGGCCGCGCAGATATAACCTTCAGCACCGGGTGGGGGTATAAAAGGAAGCGTCGCAGTCACCAACATTTCAGTCTCTATTCGGACGCGAGAAAGAAACCTTCCAAAATGCCAAATGTGATTTTGGCGAAACGTCAGCAAAACTGTTCTTTTCAGAACGACAGTAGTGAACGGTTGAACACACGGAATGATAACACATTGGATTTTTCCAACCGTGAAGAACTAAGAATCAACATATATATATATATATATATATATATATATATATATATATATATATATATATATATATATATATATTGCCCCTCCTAAATTCTTACGTGCCCCAACTAGCCCCCTAACTATTTTTTCGGTCTACGTCCCTGGTTTGGCGACCTCTTTTCCCACTCATGTAACTTGTGACACTGGTTTACATCTCGTTCCACCAAGCTATCGTGTGAAAAAAGCTGTTTTTTTTAAACTTGTTGTACAATATACTATTTTTGGAACTGAGTACACCATTTAATACTACATCAATATATTAAAAAATTATAAATTAAATTACATTCTAAACACATAAAGTAATAAATTCTAATTCCTTGTATTTAAAACGGCTCGAGTTAATAAGACGATTTGAATTCAAAGATTTAAATGTATTCACCGAGGTTCTAGTAATGGGGTGTCACCAATAAACTTATGTACATGTAATTTTAAATAAAGTCATAAAATTGAGAGTACACGTTTCTTGTAGCTATTTATTTTATTAATATATATTTTATTGCCCTAAGTAGCTTACAATTTTTTTTGTGGTTTATGATTGGGCAATAAAATAGTTCTAGTTAGGCTGGATAAATATATTTTAGTCAGCTTTAGTAAGAAGCTTTAAGTAACTTGTTTGGCTATCTGTACAGGGTGTTTTGTTTTATTGTTCATATAGTGGCATTATTGTAGTTCGTTCGAATTTTTTCATAAAAAAAAATTTTACAAGTAACAAAAGCAAAAAAATCGGGAAATTTCCTTTACCCGGAACTTTCCTCTTTATGAATTTTTCTTTTAATTAGGAATAGTGGAGTGTGACCCAATTTAGTTCAGTACATACTCATCTGTATATATATATATATATATATATATATATATATATATATATATATATATATATATATATATATATATATATATATATATATATATATATATATATATATATATATATATATATATATATATATATATATATATATATATATATATATATATATATATATATATATATATATATATATATATATATATATATATATATATATATATATATATATACAGTGTGTCCGAAATTGGTTATGACAGTATTGGGATCTCGGAAACCGTGATAGTTACAAAAACGTTTAAATGGAGAAAGTTTTAGACAATTATGTTTGTAATTTAACGCCGTTTTGCTCGCGATTCTATCTTTTTTAGTTTTTGAGATATTTTGAAAAAACCAAAAAACTGCATTTTCGAAAAAGTCCTATAATTTATTTATGAAAATTTTCAAAATCTGTAAGAACATTATTAAGGCAACTTTTTACGTAGAGTGCACCTATTAAGTCAGATTTTACATACGACGTTTCGATTTTCTAGAACCATCATCAATTTTGTTTTTTCTTATGGCCGCTATATTCGATTTTAACAGTTTTGAAAAGAGTATTTCTTTAGCTTTTCAACGGTGTATCACACTTTGTAATTAGGTTGTTACTAAAGGTGCAAAAAGTGCGTAGAGAAAATATTTAAACGTTTTTTGGAATTATCAAAGTAAAAAATTAAAAATTAATAGTGTTAAAGGGCAATATGTAATTCAACATCCAGTTCTACAAAAAAATTAGTAAAAACTACTTAATAACATAATTGATTCGTGCACAATGTTTACACATGTTGAAACTACCACCCGCATATAACACTAACATCTTTGCCCAAATAGGCTTTGCGTTTGAAATAAGACTGTTTAAACATTTTTTCGAATTATCGATATAAATTAAAATTTAATAGTTTCAAATAGCAATATTTTTAAATTGGACATTAAATTCTGCATAAAATCAGTAAGTTCTACTCAGTAACATTAATACTATGTGCACTGCACATAATGTACCCCGAAGAACGACTGTCGACAGAACTTCTTTTCAAGCGCTGCACTGATTAGAAGCTTGCTAGGGTTAGCCAATTTTAAGAATTGCAACAGAAAGTATGCAAGTATGACAAGGAATGGAATAGGCAAATATTAGAATATTTTAATGAAAATCTGGTTTTTTCCATAAGAAGAATTGAAACAGAACATCACATTCTGAAGTCAACCGTTCATGGCGATTTAAAAGTACTAACCTTACAAGAATTAACAGAAAATCAGTATGAACTACCTACTCAATAAAATTAATGAAAAAATGCTACATAATACTAGGATTAAAAATGTTGACCGTTTTTTTCTATGCAGTGTCCGCATTTCCTTTCAACTGTTCTAATTACCCGTTGAATGGTATTTCTATTTATATTTTCTAGAATATTTCGGGTTCGCTGCTCAAGAACTTGCCTATTTTCTGGGGGGTCAAATTCGTATATTTCATTTTTCGCACATCCCCATAAATAAAAATCCAACGGCGTGATATCCGGGGATCTAGCTGGCCAGCGGACAGGACCACTGTTGGATATTACGTTTTCACCAAAAGTTTTTGTTAAAAAGGTTTGTACATCCCTGCTGTTATGTGCAGGACAATCGTCTTGCTGAAACCACAAGCTATTAAACTAATCATCTGGCACAGCTTCTCGAATGGCAGGAACTATTTGATTCTGTAACATGGCAAGGTATCTTGGGCCTGTCAGTGTCTGATCAAAAATAAAGGGACCACTGAGACGATTTCCTAAAAAGTAATGGACAATATTGAATTATAAGCAATTCAATTAGACTATGTTTATCTTACCAAGCATCCCGCACCACACATTAAAACCAAATCGCTCTTGCAGCCTGCGTGGATCGCGTAGTTGCGGATTTTCAATAGCCCAATAATGGTGATTTTTTTATTAAAAATGCCACAGTTTGTAAAATGAGTCTCATCTGACCAAATGACTTTATTGCAAAAAGCGGGAATTTCTCGACATCTATTGATATACCAATTACAAAAAACAATTCTTCTTTCGAAATCACCTGCTTGAAGTCCTTGCACAATTGTTGGCTTGTAAGGACGATATTTAGTTACTTTTAAGACGCCATGAACGGTAGATTTTGGAATTTGAAGTTCTGTTTCGCTTCTTCTTGTAGATGAAGTCGGATTTTCATTAAAATATTCTAGGATTTGCCTATTGCGTTGCTCGTTGTCTTTTGCATACTTCTTTGTGCGAATCTTATTAAAACTGCCAAACTCAAGCAAGTTTCTAACCAGCGTTTGAAAATAAGTTCTGCCAGGCTGCCGTCTTTCGGGGTACGTGTCAAAATACACATCCATGGCCCTGTTTGCATTTCTTTCATTTTTAATATAACACACTAACATATCAAACATTTCTTCATTAGAAAAGTTTAACGCCATTGTAATCCTAATTAAAACAGCGATGAATGTTAAATAAAACTTAAACGTTGCATTTTTGACAGATTAAAAGCATTCTATTATTTCAAAACCAAAGCCTACTTGAGCAAAGATGTTAGTGTTATCTGCGGCTGGTCATTTGAACATTTGTGAACATTGTGCAATGTTATTGAGTAGTTTTTACTAATTTTTTGTAGAACTGGATGTTGAATTACATATTGCCTTTTAACACTATTAATTTTTAATTTTTTACTTTGATAATTCCAAAAAACGTTTAAATATTTTCTCTACGCACTTTTTGCACCTTTAGTAATAACCTAATTACAAAGTGTGATACACCGTTGAAAAGCTAAAGAAATACTCTTTTCAAAACTGTTAAAATCGAATATAGCGGCCATAAGAAAAAACAAAATTTATGATGGTTCTAGAAAATCGAAACGTCGTATGTAAAATCTGACTTAATAGGTGCACTCTACGTAAAAAGTTGCCTTAATAGAGTTCTTACAGATTTTGAAAATTTTCATAAATAAATAAATTATAGGACTTTTTCGAAAATGCAGTTTTTTGGTTTTTTCAAAATATCTCAAAAACTAAAAGAGATAGAATCGCGAGCAAAACGGCGTTAAATTGCAAACATAATTGTCTAAAACTTTCTCCATTTAAACGTTTTTGTAACTATCACGGTTTCCGAGATCCCAATACTGTCATAACCAATTTCGGACACATATATACACATATATATATATATATATATATATATATATATATATATATATATATATATATATATATATATATATATATATTTAATATATATATATATATATATATATATATATATATATATATATATATATATATATATATATATATATATATATATATATATATATATATATATATATATATATATATATATATATATATTTATATATATATATATATTTAGAGAATATAATTCTCTTTTTCCTAAACCCTAAATATTATAATATAGTGTTTAGTTTTCTTGGGTATAGGTTTATGTTTTATAATGAAACTTGCTGTTTCCTTCACGTTTCGCTTGTCTTAGTAGGCTTTTTCAAAAGGTCTTATTTATTATTTAAGTTTTTTTCCATTTTGAAATTACATGTTAAACCTAAAATAATTTTGAAATTTTACAAATTGTTTTAACAGTGATATAAAACTCACATTTACGCATATCTTAGAATAAAAAGGGACAATACGTTTTAAAATTTAAACGAAAATGATACAAAAACAGAAACAGATTTGTACCAATTTCTGTTCCTGTAGTTTTTCAAAAATTGTATCTTTGTGATACTACACAGCAGTTAAACCCTACTTTGAATCCTCCTTACTCCTTCATATATGGTGAATTCAGCAACGGACTAAGTGTATTTACCATGTATAATGCTATACTGCAGCCATGTCAAATATTCGGCCCAGTGAGCATTTTTCTGCGGCCCAAATCAGTTTTGAAAACAGCCAGATAATGCGGCACGCGAACAAATTGAAAACCGTTTTTGAAAGCGCGTGCCGCTGCGACGATTGGTATTATAAAATATACAATTGTACATAGTGCCATCTATGTTTAGAACCTAAAACCTAAAGCCAAACGTTATCTGGCTTGTTCCATGAAATTATATCGCAGAGAAACACCGATGACGCTATCTGAACATTCTGGAAAGAACTCAAGAAATCACAATCCGTATATAAGCCGTGTTCGATTGACTTCAGTCTTCAGTGTTTAGTCAGTTATGAGTCAGTTGCAATAGAGTTTCGAGTTGAGTTGTTTATTGTTACAACACTTAACAGTACTTATTATAATTTATTTAGAATACAGTTTTTAACATGTCTCTTTCAAAACCAAGTGGAAACTTCTAGATGAGCATCGTATCTTTCAAGAAAAGTAGGAATTAGAGTTTTTTTGCTGTGAAGTGAAAGAAAAAATTATTTGCTTAATTTGTAATAGTACAGTCAATGTCCCAAAATTATATAATATAAAACGTCACTATGATATTTATAAAACTATGTTTGACAAGTATACAGGCATGGTCAGAAACGAAAGTTAAAATCACGGTTGAAAAATCAGCAACTTATGTTTACACGTCCAAAGCAAGAAAATGAATCACTCAAAACCATTTGTTAAAAGTGAATTTATAAAAGAGTGCCTTGTAAAAGCCGCGGAAATTGTAAGTCTCGGGAGCTGAAAGAGTTACTGAGTTGGCTGCCAATATAAGTTATCAGATAAAAACCAAATCAGACTCTTTCATTGCATTTTCTATTGTCTGTGACGAAAGTATGGTTGTGTGTGGTGTGGCGCAACTAGCTGTTTTTCTTCGTGCGGTTGATACAGATATCAATGTGTATGAAGAATTACTGGAATTAGTACCATTGCATGATACAACAACTGGGAAGGATATTTTCAATGCTGTTTATGGACATCTGCAAAAGTACAATTTAGATTTTTCAAAACTGTGTTTCGTTGCAACAGACGGAGCTCCTTCAATGACTGGAGTAAAAAATGACTTCGTTAAAATATTACAGACAAAGATCAGAGAAACGGGCAGTGACAAACCAGATTTTCATCATATTCATTGTATAATCCACCAAGAAGTTTTATGCTCGAAAGGGATCAAGTTGGAAAGTGTTTTAAAGTCAGTGAAAAAAATTATAACATTTAAGGTTACGAGGCCTTCATCAGCGACAGTTTTCTGCATTTTTACGTGATTTAGAAAGTGAGTACACTGGTTTATCATATTATCCAGAGGTGCGATGGCTTTCGTATTCTATGGTACTCGACCGGTTTTGGAAACTCAAAGAAGAAATACGCGTTTTTATGGATTCAAAAGGAGGAGATGTCAGCCTATTATGCGATGTACCTTTTTTTACAAGACTTTCATTTATGGTAGATCACAAAACACTTGTCGGACTTAAATACGAAATTGCAAGGACATCGTCAAGTTATTACAGATATGCATGATCATGTGAAAGCTTTCAAGTGTAAGATGATATTGTGGGAAAAACAGTTAGCAGAGGATAATCTGTCACATTTTCTGACTTGTAAGGCATATCAGGAAAGCACAAGTGTCCCAATATCATACAAAATATATTCAGAGAAAATGAGAAGCCTTCTGGCAAATTCTGCTAGAAGAGAAGCGTTTTCAGGATTTTAAGACCCAAGAAAACAATTTTTCTCTATTCTGGTCTTTTCACTATCCATATTGATAAAGTTCCCCCTCACTTGCAAATGGAAGTAATTGAGATTCAATGTCAGACCCATTTAAAACAAAAATTTGATAGTGTTGGTACATTCGAATTTTATAAGTACTTGCCTGTTCAATAGCAGGAAATGAGAAAATTTGCATGTAAAATCCTGTTAATGTTTGGAAGTACCTATAAGTGTGAACAACTATTTTCTTTGATGAAGGGAAACAAATCTCCCGCAAGATCGCGATTGACGGACGCACACTTGGACGCAGTTTTAAAAGTTATTTCCGCCGATAAATTCGCGCCACAAATAGACAACTTAATTAAAGACAAAAGATGTCAAATATCTGGCAAGAATTTAATGTTTGTAGTTTTTTGTACTGTCCTTTTTATTGGAAATTTAATAAACAGACTTGTCCTATAATAGTACTTTTTCTCAAGATTTTCAATAGTTTGTCTTCTTTAAGATAAGGTTTTGCGGCCCACCTAGTCGATAGTCTTCATAGTTTTGGCCCACCAGTGACTTTGAGTTTGACATGGCTGTTATACTGGATCGAAATGCGATCAAGGAAATTATGGTGATCGTGTAATGCAAAAATTTTGAGATTCCCTTCCTCTGTAATGCCACTAACATGTGAAGAGCAGTTCTTTTTTTAAGGAAAATTGTTGCTATGTTGACTCCACTAAAAACCAGAACTGGGTGTATTCACTATGTGCAATAAATTTTCAAATTGTTTCTCAAAAATTATATGTTTGTGCAGCAGTTAAATCCTACCAATCTATAACCCACAATCATTTATTTCAATATTTTAATATACAAGTAATTTGCAACTTTAATTATATATACAATAATATATACATAGATGTGCTTTTTTCCCTAGCACGCCAAGCGCAGCATAAGGGGAAGAAACAATTTCCTACCTTAACAGGTAGCAGGTAGCCTATGTTCCGCCAAGGATTACAGAAGCAAATCCAGGGTTCTGACGCTTATATTTTAAGTATTTATTTACTTAGGAACAATTTAGTTGAATCACAGGCGGTTTTAACCTGAACGAGGGAGAGCTGTGACACCAAGATTGCGTCAAAGTAATACAGGGAGAAAGCAGCGAAAAAAACCCAGTTTAAGAAATGTAGGAACTATATTTGGGAATATTATGTGATAATATATATATATGTCATATAAATGTTTGTATTAGAGACAGCGTACCTATGCACTGTGTCAACTAAGAGGAAGAAACTGTCGTGGCGTGTTTTTTTTGTCAGGAAAGTTAGTGTTTCTCAACAAGCCCCTACCATTGAACAAAATGTGCAACGGGTGGAGCTTTTTTGTTATTCCGTGTGTTTAGTAACGTTTTGGGAGAGTAATTATTAGGCGAATGGGAAATTCGATGTTCGAATTGGCGTTGTAGAATTAAGGGGGTGATGTAAAAATAGGGGTAGTCGTTTGTGCAGAGGCCCTTGTTTGATATGAATGTCTGGGTCGTATCTTACGTCTGCCAAATAGAGTCAAATTAGATGAATTCGATTCTGGAACCTCTGTAGTCGGACTCGTTGTGTATCAAATGACGATACGCAAACTGAACATCCGTATGTGAGCATTGGCCTGATAACTACTTTACATAATGTCAGTTTGTTTGTTTTGTTTGTTTGTCGGGTTAAGTACTGATCGTGGGTAAATAAGTAGATAGAGTTTTTGCTGGGAAGCAAAAGTCCTTTATATAAGGCTACTCACGTGGGTAGGCGATTTGTGATTTTGCTGCTTGGGCGTAAAAAGACTGTGCCTAGACTGCAGTATCGTCGGCGTACAAAGCTATTTTTGTATTGGGGAATTTGGGGATGTCCGAGGTGTACAGATTATATAGTGGCGGCGAAAGAACCGTACCTTGCGGGACACCAGCCCTAATGTGTAGATGTTGAAAGTTTATTATCAACACGTATTTGAAAAGTACGATTCTTTAGATAGGAGGCAACAAGGGAGACGGGTTAAACAAACAGTGCCAAAAGATCTCTCCACGTCGAGGAATAACATGACAGTATTAAGCTGTCTGTTGAATCGGTAAAAGATGTCTGAAGCCACCTTCATGGCAAGCAGAGTGGTATTATACCTAGGCCTAAAACCAAAGGGCTCGGCAGGAATAGCAGACAATCTCTCTTCCGCCATGTTAAGCCTTTTATACCTTCTCTTGTTGTTAGATGTTATTAATACAGCTGCATCCTCCCTACACACATATATGGTGAATTCAGCACCGGACTGAATTACTATGTATGTTATACTGGATCGAAATACGATCAAGGAAATAACGCATTAATAAAATTATAAGGCTTTTCACTTCCCGATAGTTCATTGAATTTCATAATTGTCATTTTCTCGTTTAGCAATTACTTAGGCCAGAATTAATTTGTATTACATCTCACATTAACGGTTTCTTAATTATATCAACATTAATATACATAAGCCGTTTTTGCCACTTCGATTTGGAACGAATTAGACTCTGAATTATTGAAGCCACATCGATGTTCATTACACGTCAAATTAACCGTAAATGATCGTCGTAATTCAGCTCTAATCTGATATGATGGGTGCATGCAATCAAGACGGGACTTTCTTGATGAAGGAAAGTTTATGCGTTTGAAAACTTAATGCTTTCTCGCTTATTTTTTGAGAGCCATATGTGGAACTTATCTAATGCGGTGCTTCCGCTATAAATTCTCAGCTAAAATAAAATACATTTCGAAGATAACGCAAATATTACTTATTTTGTTTTGTAGGGAATGTTGGGGTAATATCTACCATCGCTGTCAGGAATAAAAATTTTGTAATTATTCCAGTTAAAACGATGTTGTCTTAATATATAAATAATAAAAGTGTAACAAAATATTAGTCAAGTGTCCACCTCGGTTTCGCCAGCAAAACTTAAAATTTTCATCACCCTTAGGTATATTTCAGGCTCTAGTCCTACCTCAATGTTATTTTTCAGCTTTTGAATTGATAAAAAATTGTTCATATAAGCCCTCTGCTTAAGAAAACCCCAAATTAAATAGTCTAGTAGCGTTAAGTTGGAAGATCTTGGCGACTAGTCGACTTCAGCTTTTCTGCAGAAAATTTATTTTTGAACTCTGTCTATTGTTCATAACAGTAATTATTTCATTAGCTGTTCTGGCAGAGTTTCTATTCAAGTAAAATACGTTTTTAAGCTCAAGTAATTAATCTGTTGAAATAAAGCTTGTTTAGCTTTACCATCCTGATCTTTAAAAAATAGGAACCGTTACTTCCTCCACTTTACAAAGCACAACAAATAGTGTCTTTTTTTTGGCTTACTGGCTTTCTTGCACAATTTTTTCAATGCTTTAAATCACGTTGTTTTTAGCGTGTCATCCATTAAAACAAAACCCTGTACACGCTAAAAAACTAGCACGTGCTACCAGACTTACTTTCTACCTATGGCACATTTTACTTTATGGCATAATTTAAAATAAACTCAAGAAATAGTTTTTACATTGATACATTGCGCCATTTTGTTACGTCATGTTAAATTCTTACCAGTTTTTGCCATTTTCACTTTTAATTTTTCTGCAAAATTTAAAGTCAATTGAACAAGATTTTCTTACGTTGATTTTTTAAAAATTTCATTTGGCCGCTATTTTAACTTCGTACCGCAACTTTACCAGTTTATCTCTATATCACACTTAATTCTTATACAAAAATTGAAATTAATTTAATAATTAAGATTTTCAGGCTTTTCCGTTCATTCATATATAAACATTAATATATATAGTTTTTTTAGTAATCTTTTTTTCAACATTATCCCTCCATATTGGATTTTTACCAAAATATGACCAGGTCATCCCCATATGACACTTAATTTTTGATTACAATTTGAAGTCAGTCTGATAAGTAGTTTTTAACGCGGACTGACAGACAGACAGACCAACAGACGGGCCGACGGAATTGATAAAACATATTTTTTGGCATTTAGGGACGCTAAAACGCGAGGACATGTAAAACCTGAGAATGTGATTTTTTCACGATTACATACATTTTATTTGGCTACCATTTTGTTCCACCATCTTGAATTAGTGACAGTTTTACTAGTTGATCCATATACCACAATTAGTTATGGCACACAACTTGAAATCAATCCATTAAGTAGTATTTTTAGGCTAAATTTTTAAATATTTTATTAAGCTTCCATTTTGTTCCACAATCTTGGATTCCTACCAAAATTTTACCGGTTGATACTTTGATGTTTGTGCAAAATTTGACATAAATTAGATAAGTAGTTTTTTAATAATAATTCTTGTAACATTTTACTAGGCCGCCATTTTGTTCCATCATTGAATTTTTACCAAAATATTACCAGGTCATCCCCATAAGACCTCTAATTTTTGACCAAAATCTGAGGTCAATGGGTAAGTACTTTTTTAGCTATGCCGCGAACAGACAGACAGACGGACCGACGGAATTGAGAAAACATGTTTTTTGGCATCTAGGGACTCTGAAACGTGAAGATCTGAAAAAATCTCCGAGGGTGATTTTTTTCACGATTACAATACTTTACCTTTTACTAGGGAATGAAAAAAACCACTCTCGTTGCAATGTTTTGTTTTTGTCATACGGTGTGCATAAAAAATATATAAATATGAAATATTGTGAAGAGTGAACTAGCCTTGTTTTAAAATTTGAGGCAAAAAGTACAAATAGGTAATATTTGAACATACCCTTTCAATTTAAAACTGTTAAATTTATCCCAGATAAAGGATTGGGGGCTCAATATTGATTCCAAGTTCACATTTGTTCACACAGCAAATACAATTCACGATCAATCACCAACTTATAGAACTATTTATGACCAACATTTCTACTTCCCTCGTAAAAGGGAACTATTGTAATCGTGAAATAGCCACTCTCCTAGGTTTTTACAGATCTTCACGTTTTAGGGTCTCTAGTTGCCAAAAAACATGTTTTCTCAATTCGTTCGGTCTGTCGGTCTGTCCGTTTGCGGCATAGCACAAAAACTACTTATTTGATTAAGTTCAAATTTAGGTACAAAATGAACTGGCAAAATTTTGGTATGAATCCAAGATGACGAAACAAAATGGGGACCTAGTGAAATGTTAAAAAAATTATTACTAAAAAAATACTTATCCGATTTACTTAAAATTTTGCACAAAAATTAAAAATTATGTAGAAATCAAGTAGTAAAATATTGGTACGAATCCAATTTAGGGAAACAAAATGGTGGCTTAATAAAATATATAAAAAAATCAGCGCAAAATACTATTTACTAGAATGATTTCAAATTTTGTGCAATATAGAGTGAGAATTAAGTGTGATATAGAGATGAACTGATGAAATTGTGGTATGAATTCAAGATGTTTGAACAAAATGGTGACTAAATAAAATACTGTAATCGTGAAAAAATCTCCCTCCAAAGGTTTACTTAGCTTAAAATTTTAGCACTTCTGTTTGCCCAAAAACAATCAGTGCCGTCGGAACATCAGAAACTGTCAAACCACTGCCTAAAGCCAACAGGTCAATTAAAAAAAGAAAAGGAAAAAAGCTGAATATTTTAACAGATTATCCGTATAAAAGAGAACTAGAACTGCAAATAGCAACTAAACGAAAAATAGTAGAAAGAAATCTTGCAGAGACGGTAGACAAGACCAAGAAATCGACCAAAGAAGTGTACAAAAGGCCACCAGATTCTAATTGGATTCAGTTTTATTACCGGTATGGTACCATGAAGACTGCACGGAATATTAAGGATTGGAGCAATTTGTTTGGTAAATTTGCGATGTCGAAACTGATTAGTGTTTGATTTAATAATTGTGCGTACTCTTAGATAACATATGCGTTTGTAGTATTTTTGTTTTTGATATTCGTCTTTTTTCCGCTTTAGTTAATATTTATTTGTAGACACATCTCTCAGTTATTAGCAATAAACTATTTACAAACATAATTTTTATTTATTATTTTCATCCCTGTTATATTCAAACTTAGATGAAATTGCAATGTAGTCTTTGGTTTTCACACCAAACTCTCCGATCGTTGTAAACACCACTCCCATTTCCAAAGGGTGGGGATGACGCATTGCCAAAACCGATGCAACATTAGTTGTCATGGCAACACTCGCCCAATAGTGAGTACTCCCTTCGAGCACGTCTTGCATTTCTTCCGCATTTTTGTTCGTAGTCACCAACACTCTCCCGTCGAATTGATTCTTAATGAAAAATTTATTCTCAGGTGCACGGTACAGGACTTAAGGAGCTCTTCTCCTCCTATCTTGCCAATCGTCATCCAAAAGTGCCTCTATAGACTACACACAGTATCGAAATCCATGAACAATTATAAGAGCTCTTGCACCAGATGCTTTGCCTCAGATGACATACTATGTATACGACAAATTGGCACCCTCGAGTGTGATTATGTGCACAAGGAATAGTCCTCTTAGAAGTAGAAAATTTCTCCAAGGATTACCGTTAACGTCGACAGTTTCGCCCTATTGGGACTCATCAGTGACATGCAGCAGGTTGCGAAACCCGCGAAAAGCCAGACTTAATCGATAAAATAATTTTTAAAAAGAGTACTTAACAGAGATTTGGGAATTCTTCTATTGTGATAGAATACTTCCAACAAGGCAATCTATATGCGCAGTTGATTGTAATACGCTACTAGATTGCTAGAGACCACAAGACTCAGGTTGACGCTGTCCTTACCCAAGTCATAATCTCCAATGAAATGGGTACTGGTGGTCACACTATTAGTCTTAGGCGTTTACATAGATCGGATGAACTATTTTGGCCAAAAGGCCATTGCATAGCAGAGGATTCTTTACGTAAGTAATGAAATACAAATGTAAATTCTATTTATTATTTTCACCCTGTTATATTTAAAGTCTGATGAAATGCAGTGTAGTCTTCCAAAGGGTGGGGATGACGCATCGCGAAAACCGATGCAACATTAGTTGTGATGGCAACACTAGCTCAATAGTGAGTACTCCCTTCGAGCACGTCTTGCATTTCTTCGGCATTTTTGTTCGCAGTCACCAACACTCTCCTGTCGTATTGATGACATAATGGAGGGGAAGAACTCCTTAAGTCCTACACCGTGCACCTGAGAATGGCTGAATAAATTTCTCAGCGGAGCGTTATGAATTTTGTCAGGTTTTTCTTACTAAATGCGTACTCCTACCTGACTTTATACTAAATAGTTATATAATTGGGCAGTGCCACTTAATAAATAAATAAAATGATAAGAATTTCATTACGAATATTTAATTTTTTTTTGAATATGTAATGATTTGTTTAATTTTAAATTTTCTTTCAGATGACTGGTTGCGTATTTCAAAAATCTATAATCCACATCAAACATATATTTACCTAAATCTGAATACGCTTTTTCAAAACGTGCTAAAATGGGAAAGCGATTCGACTTGTCAACTGCTTTGACAACTTAATTACCAGTAAATAATTTGCAAGACAATAATTAACGCGAATTTTAAACATATATGCATCTTAAGTTGGAGAAAGTGTCTTGCTTGCTGTGTGTATGCCTAAAGAATTATGCAACTGCCGTTCATTCAAGAAAATTTAATGAATAAAATTTTATGATTTGACCTAAAATACTCGTATACTTGAGTGAATACGGTCAGTGACTAGGGTTTGGCTACTATAAGAACGAGTTAAGCTTGTCACCGGTCTTAGCTATTTTCCATACTATAATTTTTTAATAACGACCTCATTTTTTACTACAAATTGAAGTAACCAAAACCAAATTTTATATATTAAATAATACTTGTACTGAGCACAGTACATAGTGCAGTAAATATTCAAATGATTCCATGATGCTTATGGATTTAGTACAGCAGAAGTGGAAGCCGACCTCGCTGCCTACAGATCCTATGTAACTTCGGAGAGAACGATCCATCTTCAAAGGACCAGAAAATGCCACAAAAATTGTTTTTCCAGCAATTTCCCGAATAAAAAATTTTAGATAACTTGACGTGTCATGTGGAACTAGATTCCTCAAAACCCCTTGTTGTTATGGGTCTTAGTATGGTTCTAATTAATATCGCTTCTCTGAGAAATAAAACTGACGAGTTGTACCTATTTCTAGAAAAATTAGAGTTCCTTCAAGTTGTTGCAATTACTGAGTACTGACTGAATCTAAACGAACACTTTTATGTGGAGAGATATTCCACAATAGCTAGATATGACAGAAATAACTTATGGAGGAATACTGATTCTTTCTCTAAATGGGGATTTCGTCTCGGTAACTAAAAATGATCATTTGTTAGCGGATAACTTTTTTGAATTTTCTATAGTATATAATCAAAACTTTGATCTCTATGTAATCTGTATTTATAGATCACCAAATTCTGATGTACAATCTTTCTTTAATTACGTGATAAATTTGCTAGATAGTCTACCAGTAAAAGGCAGGAAAATTCTATGCGGGCACCTTAATATTACTATGCTACTGTGTGTGCCACCCAGAAATATTTAATTTCTATATGCGACTCTTTCGGCCTTGCAACGCATGTATCGTCTTCAACTAGAATTTCAAAATTCTCTTCTCTCGTGGATTACGTAACGTCTGATTTTTCTCCACCAGAGGTTCAATCTCAGGTTTGTAACACAGGTCTTTCCGATCACGAAGCAATATTTTCCAAATTTAGTAATCCTCTTAGGCCCTTACAGAGACCTCGCCATAGGGGCAGAATTTTCTCGGCCGCCAATTTTTCAGAATTTCTTAATATTTGCTTAAACACCGACCAAAATTTTGAATTTGAAAATGTTAGAGCTTTCTTAAATAAAATTTTAAGTACTTTTAATAGGGCCTATATAGCGTCATAAACCGTGGACCACATTTCTGCTAAAAGTATGCGTTCTCGCTTATATATAAAAAACATTCACCGGCACCATTCTTATTCTCGACTATACCTCTAATTATCGGAGGAACTATATTAACCTAATCAAGTCAGCAAAAAAATATACTATTAAAAAAGTCTAACAAAGTCTAAAAACGTTTAAAAAAAAAAGAAACCTGGTCTATTATCAATGACCTCAGAAGTAAATTAAACCCTGTGACTCAGATCTTGCCAAGGCCAAATGGCCTAAATGATTATTTTATTAGTGTAAGCAAAAATGTTACCTCTGGTATCTCGCCAAGTATGGACGTTTCTTCATCAATCGAAAAATGTCGCTGATAACCTTTTCTTAAGCCCGGTTAGCAGCATGGAACTATTGAAAAGCAAATCTACGTGTAGCACTGATGGCCTATCAATTAAAATATTCCTGAACCTGCCGCTCACAGTCATAGAGGCCCTTACAACGCTAATAAATGAATCCCTTATAAAAGGTATATTTTCTGAATGCCTCAAAGCAGCTATAATTATTCTTCTTCATAAAGGGGGCGAAAAAAACAATTCTTGCAATTATCGCCCAATTGATCTACTACAGCTTAGATTTTTTGCCAACAAGTGCACAGTAACGCCATGTTCTCGTTGCTTAGCGACGTCTACTTATACCTCAATAACAACCACCCCACCGCCTTTTTTGTGACTATGCAAAAGCCTTTGACTGTGTTAGTCATGAAATTTTGATAAGTAAGCTGATTTAAAGGTGGTTTAAATCTTATCTCGGGAATAAGCACATACAAGTGGAGTCCCTCAAGGTTCGGTCTTAGGACGTATTCTTTTTTTGTTATACATTAATGTTATCACCAACCTAAAAATTAATGGAAAAATCACTCTCCTTGCTGACGACACAAGCATAAAATGGAGTGATTTCGATACAACGTCTTTATATTCTAATATTTCCAACGACCTTGTTATGATTAAGGATTGGTCCGATTCCAATCTGCTTTGCTTCAATCTAGATAAAACGGTGGCCTTATCTTATAAAGGAGCTTTACAACCACCTCAGCTACTTAACAGCAATATTAAATACGTTGAGTCGGTTAAGTTCCTGGGTTTGAATATCGATAACAACCTTAAATGATCTAAGCATATTGACACCTTAACCAAAAAACTTTCTACCGCCTGTTTGCCATTTGATTAGTTTTAAAAGAACTGGACGGGTCTTCTGCCAGACTTACTTATTTCTCTCTGTTCGAATCCCATCTCCGCTATGGCCTTCCCTTTTGGGGTTGCTGTACCAACGAGTAATTTCTTAGTATTTTTAGGCTTCAAAAGAGAGCAATCCGCTATTTGCTTGGTCTAAACAATAGAGCGCACTGCAATACTATTTCAAAAAACATGAAATATTAACGCTTGCTGCATTATTTATTTTAGTTTGATAAGAAAATATATAGGCACATTCCCGGAAAGGCCACAGACGTATATCCTACCAGAAACTCTTGGCATGAGATATACCTTGCCATTCCTTTCACAGAATTAATAAAAAAAATCAATTATTTACAATGCCATACAACTTTACAATTATATTCCAGAACATTTAAAAACAATGCCTATGTTTGCACTCTTCCGAAAAAAAACTAAAGCGTACCTCATTGAAAGATCTTTTTACTGGGTTAATGATTTTTATAATGAATAAGTCTCATTAAAATGTTTTTATTTGCTTGTTTACTTAAATCTTTTTAGGTGTCATGTTGCTGCATAGCATTTGAAAATATTTTATAAGGAATCAGTCTCTTAACACCGTATCTTTGGAACCCATTATTGCTTGAAATTAGACCCAATTTTCCTAGCCTAGCCAATTTTATTTCTGTAATATTTTTCGATGCTATAATTTAAATTCGCAGTTGCAATTTTATAAGTTTGATCGTCGTCATATAAATGGCACCACGGGACTTTTAATTTAAAATAGACTAAAATATCAATTTTGGCGTATTTATTTTTATAGAAAAAGAAGAGGAAAATGTATATAAAGCTGTTTTTTTTATATTTTACATACTAAATAAGTAATATATTACCATGATGTTGAAAACCTTTCCTTCTATCTTAAATAAGGAACGACGTCATTTTCCTTTTATCTTGTTGGGATATGTTCTTTGTTTGATATTGTTTCGTTCTTGAATTTTGACATCTATTATATGCTCAAACATTATACCTCTAATCCTAAAAATATACAGACAATTTTAGTATCCTCAATAAATTATTTTGGACAATCCGAAACATAAACAAACAAATATACTTTTGATTCGAATTCATACCTCAGGTTTTTAACTATGTAAAGTAAGCCATTTTTTTAACAGTATTTCTTCCTCATATTGTTCTATATTTGTATATTTAGCGCGAATTTTTCTTATTATATTATTCGTAATCAGGCTGCTTTGAAATATATATTATCTTGACGTGTTTATTTCCACAGTTCTGTGCGTACCTAGAAGATTTCTGCAATTAATATATCTTCATAATTGCAATATAATATGTATTTTTATATTACATTTTGCAGTTGGAAAAATAACCATAATTTACCTAAATAAACTCAGTAGCCTGTTCTCGAATCGTTTATTCCATCAGCCCTTGGTATTCTTTATTACTTTATCATATCTTGAACCTACATTAATATTGGTCTCAAATAAGAAGTTTGATAATATTTTCGGCCAGGTTTAAGGAGGATAAATAGTTAATTTACTCTTTCGTTATGTCTTACTACGTTGCTGACATTTGTTATTTTGGGTCAAGTGTGGACGTGTTTAATGCCTCTAGGCTGTCATATATCGTGTTCGCACAGCGATTCGCACTGTTGATCAACGTCTGACTGCGTTTTCCAAGTTGACTTTCCATTTTTTTTTTGTTTTCAAAAAATCAATAAAACAATCATTACAACTAAAAGCGTAGCAGGTTTAGTTGGATTGAGTAGTATGCCCATGTATCTTCTCTGACCCTCTGTAGGATTTCTGACGTTTAATCATTGCCATCGCGAAACTGAGCTGATTGAAGGGGGCTTAATTTTTCCAACTGACCTGACTGACACATTTTTTTCAACTAATAAGATATTTTATCGGAAAAAAATAAACACAATAAAATAGTCGGTAAATTTTCTTTACCCGGAATTTTCCTCATTATGAATCTTTCCTTTTATTAGAAATAGTAAAGTGTGACCCAATTTAATTTCGCACATAGTCATTTTTCGTAACACTATTTTTTCAAACATTTTTATTGGGTACTTAATTTTCGAATAATATTGTATAAGTAATTTGTATACTGTTTTCTAAGCCCGCCCTGTTGTTCCATCATGTTGAATTCGTACCGGTTATTTCTCACTTAACTTTTGTGTAAAAAATGTGTACCTTAAATTTTGGATTTTCTAAACGAATTTATAAATGTGTGGCTGACTTCTGTCAGTGAAACCACGTTTCTTTTCTATGATTTTTCTCCAAGTTTCTTGAATATTTTAGTTTGGTTATGCCACAAAGTGAAGACGCCTAATAAGATAGAAACACGTATCTTCCACATTTTCTTTTAAATAAAAATAATTTCTCGAGGGCTTTATCTTTATGCTGGGATCTTTAAAAATGTAATAAACATCAATTGGTAGCAAAGGATCGTAGACTTAGGTCACAGTCACATTTTCCACAACTTTTCTATTACCTAGCCTATTCAAATGAATAGTCCAATGGGTGAAACCTAAGATTAATTCAACTGAGCTGGTATTGGTTTTGAACAGGATCTACGTTGACATGATCGTATCGTATCTCAATTGATACTGAAGTCGCCAAGAAATTTTTTGGGACGAAAGATGCTTTTATCCTGTTTATTGTTTCGTTTTAATTTTTAAAATCTAATTGTATTACAGCTTTCTTGTTAAGAAGATTTGATATGGTTTCATCCTTTGTATCTAACCTAACCTAAGATTGTCGTAAAAATCTATAATGTAAAGATGTTAATGACAAGAAAACAAAAATTAAAACATTAACGGATTAATAAAAGATAATAGAAAAAGGGCTACCACACGAAGATTGAATCGCAGATCTTCAAATTAAAACTAAAATTCTAGCCCTTAGGCTACCACAACTTATATTATGTGGGAGACAAAATCTCTTTACATACCTTTATTTAGGAGTAAACTCTCAAACTACCGCTAGATGTCGTCTGTATGGTTTTAAAATATTGGCAGTCAAGTTTACAATTTTATTAGTTCAAAATCAAGACAAAATTGCCAACTTTTTCACCCGCCCATGAGTCTTAGGATTATATAATTTGTCAACTTAGTTTTTAATCCGCATTGTGTAGACCATATGGCTTTGCTGATTTTTTCAGCGAACAAGTTTTAGAAAAACAAGAAAGGTGAGCGAGGATATAATTTGAATATACATTTTTTTAGCTCCCTGCTCTATATTTAAATGTTTTTAAATTTTGTGATTGCCTATTAACTAATAGTTAAAATATGTTTGTTTTACTTCTTACTGAATCTTACTCCCATTATTATTAAAATAGAAATAATTCACATTACTATACAATTTATTAATCTACAGGATTAACTGTTCGAAAAATAATTTCACATGTCTCTGCTGAATGCTATAAACCCCAGGGCAGTTTTTCTCAGCAACTAAGGAATATTTCTGCCTAACATATTTCTATTTAGTAAATCGAGTAAATTGATTAACAAACGTGGAAACAAAGAAAATACGTAATATCTAAATTACCACAACAATATTAGTGTTAATATTTGTTCACGAGCGTGAATTACATGGAATAGAAGCGTGACGCTGTGACGTCAGTTACGTCGACGCGCGTCAGGCGTCGCGCTCGCGACGCTTCATCGAAACATTTATTGACACATGTTTGCCGTGACGCGTGTCTGAGTACGTAAAATTTCATAATAGATAAGATAATATTGGTTCTTTATGGAACAATTCGGCAAGTGATGATACACGGTGAGGTGAAGAACTTATTAATAATTTTAATAATAGTCTATTTTTTTATTATAATTAAAAACTATTAAAATACTCTATCTTGCTTTATTTCAATGATGATTCACGTGTCAAGCTTTTAAGAAAATATTCAAATTTTTTAAGTTTTATTAAGTATGTTTTGCTTGCACCTTTAATCAGTGAGGACGGAGTTCTTCTATAGCCTTACTATTTAACTTCATACACAAAATATTATTATTTACGTTTATTTTGATTTGTACTTTTTGGCATTAGAATTTGTTTTATCATCTATCTTAACATCTTCACTTGTGGGTACATTTGTTTTAATACTAAATATTATTCAAAATCCGACTAAACCAATTGACTGGGCTATCTTGTTCAGATAAGGAGTTCCTATGGTCACCTTCCGACTGTATCCTCAGATCATTAACACCATATAGGTCTATAGTACTAGTCAAGACAAATCCAACGAGCTCCCAGAAATTCGGCTCCATAATCAGGCCCAACAATCAGACCCTGGACATCAACTATGTCTGTACATGTACATTTTTGGATCTGCTGTAACATATTTACATGGTTTTAAAATTTGTTTTTGAGGGTCTACTAGATCAGCATCGGTCTGTTTTACTTCATTGATTCTCTTTACTTAGGGTAGGCGATTCGTTCTAACTTTGAAGGCTTTAATACTCATTACAAAACTACTTTCGGAAACCGTTTCTTTTTTCACTTTCTGAAGAAAATCCGCAGATAGTTTTTTCCAATTTTTGGTTCGGTTTACGTTTCCATTCCATATGGTTTGAACGGAAGAGGCCTAAGTATCTTGCTAATGCAGCTGAGTTGCGCCAATCTTCTATAGTTTCCACTCCATGGTCGTGCAGCGCTCTGATTGGGGTGAGCCACCGCAAGGCATTGCAAAACATTATTGACTCATGTTTGCGGTGACGCGTGTCTAAGTACGTAAAATTTCAAAATAAGTAATACTGAATTATGGAACAACTCAGCAAATGATGATACACGGTGATGTAAAAACCTTATTAATAGTTTTGTTAATATGTTTTCATTATAATTGAAAACAACTATAGTAGTCCTGTATATGACGGGTCAAAGTTGGAAGTAGGTATTTTTTTTAATTGTAGCTCTTCAAGAGCTCTTTCGAACTATCCAACGATTACAATACCCTTGTAAAAGGAAAATATTGTAATCGTGAAAAAATCACCCTCCCAGGCTTTCACAGATTTTCATGTTTTGGGATCCCTAGGTGTCAAAAAATATATTTTCTCAATTTCGTCGGTCAGTCTGTCTGCTCGCGATATAGCTAAAA
Organism: Kuschelorhynchus macadamiae; assembly: GCA_030620095.1. NCBI lineage: Eukaryota > Metazoa > Arthropoda > Insecta > Coleoptera > Curculionidae > Kuschelorhynchus > Kuschelorhynchus macadamiae. Next base: position 172,307 of record JAUTXW010005097.1, on the reverse strand, counting down.
TTTACTTATCCGCTTGACTTTAAATTTTGGTCAAAATTTTTTATATATCGTGGATGTTCAGGACTGGTCGGGTAACGTGACCCTGCCCGATCAACCTAGAGATACACTTTTTGTTCAGACGTAACATGGAGAGGAGATGGAAGGGTACGCGGAAAGGGGGACCAGAATTACACTCCAAAGAATTACTTCTGGAGAATGACGGGTCCTGCAGTTTATCGAGGAGTCCGAACCTCGGCGATCCCCTTCACCTGACAGACTATGTGATGGTAGGGAGTGTAAATTTACCCCCAAACTGCCACGGTAACATCCGGTTCTCCCCGGTTTGGTTACCGGCGTGAATGGCAGCGTGGAAAGTGAAATTAATTTTACACTCTTCCCTGTTGGATTTCTAACCACTAATATTGCCTGCAGACTTGAAAAGTCGTGCACCTACCTAGGATTCGAACCCAGACCCTGCGAGATCAACTCCGCTATAAACCCCAAGCTTTACGCTCTCGGCCACCTGCTGGCTAAAAGGGTTATATAGCGATGACTTGATATTAGGGATGGCCGATATGAGTCTTCACGTGTCCATAGGCGATAGCACATCATGATAACTATCGACATATCGATGCATTTTATTTATTGATATGTCGATAGTTATCGATATACTGATAGTTTCGATATAGCGATAGTTAGCGTTATTGTTATTTTTCATTTCTTTATTACTAAAATGCATAAAAAATAGTTTATCGATAAAGTATCGGCCGGATATTAAGCCGCGATTGGGTTTCTCCATCTGGGATTCGTAAAAAAAGGCTTTGAAAAGCCTGCATCAAGTGTGTTGAGCTTTTTGATTACCTAATTTAAAAAAGTGACAATTACTTTTTGACTTGTTTCAAAAAAGTACAGGGTGGGTCATTATCTTTGGATACCAACCTACAAGGTTTATTAACGAAGATAGAGAAAAAGTATAAATATAAACGCAGGTTTCTTTTAAACCGCCAAAATCCGTTAGGAAAAAAACAAACGACTATCGCATGCCTACCTATATGCCTTTAAAAATATAGCGAAATACGTTTATATTTCCTTAGACCTTTATGGTAAGTAATGTTGCAGTTAAACTAAAATAATTAATAAACGTTTTGCGCCAATATAGTCAAATTATATATTTGTGAGATCAGTAGGTAGAGAACGATCTTTCATAAAAATAAACAATATACAGGATATTCCATTTAAAAATGTACTTCTTACCCTACATATTTTGTATTTACCCTTTATCTTTTGTTAAGAAATAACCCTGTATGGTGGGTGTGGTGTCATAATATAATAACTCACCTCGTACCTACAATCTCAAAAATCAAAAAATGTTTCTCGTCCTGTATCAGTTGATAGGTTTAAAACTGCTTTTTGATTAAAATAATAATTAGCGTTGTTTTTTTGATTTAGTTATTTAGGTTTTAGTAGGAATAAATTTGTTTTCTATTAAAACGTGTGCTTACTCCTCGAAACTTTATTTCAAGCTAACCTGTATTAAATTTCAACCCCAAAGATTATCAGCCAAATTCAATATTCCTCTTTTAACTAAAAGATCCCTTCTAATATCAGTGGCCGACAAAAAATTTTTTTTTTGTAGTAACACAATTCAGAATAGCAGAATCTGATAGAATGGACCTATCCAAATACGAAAATGACAAATAGAAAGTTGTAGCACGTAGGGTTTTCTTGTTAGAGTTGTAGAAGCACATCGAATGTTACGAAACTTAATATCTATAGAAAAAATGATTTCAGAAAATTCTTAACCCTGTTTAATGACTATGTTTACAGTTTTCGCTTATTAAACATACCATACATCTAAGAGAAAAGCAAACTAGAAAAATATTAACTTAAAACACTAATTAAAAGTTTATTTTTTCCGTTTACGAGGTGCCCTATCTTTTCTCTTCAAAAACCAACGGTAGTCACCCATCACGGCTGGATCCCATCACGGCTCGATCCCATCGTCCTTCGTACCGAATTTCTATTTTTCTGATATCTTGGTGAAATCTTTCACCCTGCTCGTCACTAACAGCTCTCAAATTTTTATGAAAAAATGATAGATGGGAACGGAGGAAGTGAATTTTTAATGACATTCCGGCAGCAAGCGCTTTATAGGCATCTAAGAGTTCATTAACTATTTGTTCATAATTTATATCCATATTGTTGCTTAAAAATCCTCTTACTAGATTAATAAATGAATTCCATGCTGCCTGGTAAACTTTTCTGTAAAATTGACATCGTCCAGCAATTTTCTGATTTGTGGCCCAATAAAAATGCCTTCTTTTAATTTGGCATCACTTAACTGGGGAAAGACTTGTCTTACATTTTTGGGATCAAATATATAAAATAATAGTAGTATAAATTTAACATTTTGAGATCCCGGTTGAAATTCGCTTCTTTCTGGCCAAATTTTTGTTACATAATGCTGATTTATTGCACGACTGTCTCATAAACAAAGAACTCCCCCATTATGCAATAACACAGCTTTTAAGCTATATTTAGATGAGTCTATGAATAAGCGTCACTCACGGGAAGAATGTTCAATATCAAGTTCCTGCATTAAACTGTCTATATCAGTACACGCGCACAACGAATTTTCCATACTGTAGAATTCAGAAAACATAGCATTTCTTTTTCTGAAATTCGTAATTTTTGTTTCTTTGGCCAATAGGTTTCATTCCTTAAGGCGGGAACCCAGAAGTTCTGACTGTTGTTTGGATAACCCCAAATCACGTACTAAATCATTTAATTCACTTTGAACAATGAGGACTTGAGGTAAAAGTGGGATCGGTGCACTGTTCTTCTGAGCTGCCTGATGATGTGTTGTCTCCATTATCTCCCAAATCAATAGCTTGCCAATTTAAAGACGCAATCGGCACTAGCAAATTTGTATGGCAGATTCCAAATTTGGATATTCTATATTGTGCTTTCCCTTTTTGGAATAAACTTCAGTCTTTGTCAGGCAAAAATAACAATCGTCAAAATGATTGGTGGGTTCTCACCATACCATTGGAACTGCAAAAGGCATACTTTTTCTCTTTACTTTCATCCACTTCACCAATGATACACTATAACTAACACAGCACACATGGGGAGCCCACCGCTTATCTTGACCCCAAATTAACACACCAAAATATTTAAAGTAGGCTTTTTTACATTTTCGGAAAATGACCTGGCTTGTGATTTCACCAGAAATTCTCCACAAATATAACAAAATTTGTCAGGAGAAATTTTGCAACTTCGACGCGTTTGACTCGACATTCTCGTCTTCACATACACTTGCTTATCGATACACAGAGAACCACTTAATTCGAAACTCAACAGAAGAGTGATGTTTTACGTTTATTTTATGTCTAATGTTGTAAACAACCCAGTCTAGGTAATTTTTCCGTTGTAAAATGGACCCATCTTAGCCGCCCCACAATAAAACTGTTTACGTGCCAATATAAAAGGTTCTAATTAGGCTATTAAAAAATAGTACGTATTAGGGCTTTCCGAATAATTTTTTTTTATTGGGAGGGTATGTCCATTGTGAAAATAATGAGCTGGCCTGTATTAGAAAAATCTTGTCGGCCAGTGTATTTAGTGACTGGCAAATGAGTTATCTATTGCGTAAGCTAGAATGGATCTTTGATCATTCTATAATTTTCAAGTAGCAAGGTCAGGCCTCGGTATTAACTTTCGTTAATATCGAGGCCTGCACAAGTTTCGTTTGCTGTTACTAGATACTTGCCAGCCTGCAATTTTTTACCACGTTTTCGTTCTTGACTTCGCGCGGTCTATTACTCGGTGTCTTTTTTACCCTAGAAAGCAATGCAATTTTATTCCTCAGTTGTCGAGAATTTTTCTCCAATTCCGAAAACAGCCACATCAAGTGGCTGCATTAAATGGATAGCATTAGCTAGACTTAGTAAATATCATTGTCCTTGCAGGATTCATTGACTGCTGGCGAATAGTGGCTAGCAAGATTATCGCCTACAACAGTGGTTGTAGTTTCAGGTTTTCGTTTTTTCCTTATAAGAGGCAACAAAATAACATTTTCAAAAACCACATTCATTTATATCAAACCATCCGCTGATATTGCAGACATATTTCATTCCAGCAAGCCCACCTTCTGTCCAATTTTTATATAATTGGCGGATTATGATTCGTGAGTGATTTTGAATCCTTTCAACTTTCTTGGTATTTCGAGGAATTACAACCTTTTTTGCTCCTGGAACGTCGGCTATATTTGTCTCACTGCGGTTATAAATGTTAAAGTTTTCCAGATCATTCAAAGTATTACTAATATTTTTGAAAGAAAATTAAAACATTTTCACGATCCCTGAAAGCTCTGGGTCTTTTAATATTAGAAGCAAGACACGATGTCAGGTGGTTTCGCTAGATAAATAAGGAAACCGTCTCCAGGAAAGTATTTTCCCCTGTTCTTCTAGATATTTTGCAATAACCGTTCACATGCAGCCTGGTTAAAAAGGAAATTCCCAATCGGCAACGATACTCATTGCCTCTGCAATAGTGGCCTCCTGTTCGCTGAAAAAAACTTTTGGATCACCAACTGATTCTAAATTTCCTCCAAGAGAGGTATTTTAACGGTCCAGCTTGAACAGCCTCTATGGCATTCTCCAGGTCCTCGATCCTAAAATTGAAGCTGGTTGCTCTTTCCTAATTATCGCACCATTTTCAGTCCTTAGATATCTGAAACAAAAGATAAAAACCAGAAAAAAAATCAAAACAAAAAATCTGTAGAAAACAAAATAAAAAAACAATGACATGGATATTCAAGCTACCCCGAGGTGTTCAAGTAGGCTCGGTTTACGGTAGCGTAAGAGTTATTTGGAAAATGCTGTACCAAATAGTCATTAACGAAGTTATTGACATTCATGTGCTGTATTTTTATTGGTACATGAGGGTGTCTAAAAAGAAATCAGAGACATTTTCTGTAAACTAGATATAATTATTTTGAATTTCTCTTATTTTTGCTTTATTAAAAGAAAATCATGATGATTTTAAATATTTGCGATAATTTATAGATTTGATTTTATTTATCAGCTTTTTATATAACTACCATAGGGTATTATTGTTCTTGCCTTTGTCGCCCCGAGAGTGATGCCAGAATGATTGGTATGTGTGGCCACATTGCCAGTGTGGTATGGTTTTCGAGTTATGCGCTCCATCAATCAGTTATTAAACCCTCTACTAAAAATTATTTGAAATATATCGGCGATTATAGTAGTTTTGATCTAAATATGTCAAATATTGTACACTAATGATTTAAATTACTTCTCTAGTAATTTTTTATTTGATATTTTACCTGTATATGAGTAAAGGACGTAAAAGCAGGTATTACTATTTATAAGCATGTATAGAAGGCATCTCGGTGGAATGTTGCCAAATTGTCTATTTATTTTTTCTTTTTCTAGTTTTTCCTAAATCGATAATGAAGTACGATTGTTAATTTTTAATCGAATTGCAAATATTTACAATTATTATCAGTTTCTTTTAATAAAATAATACTAAGAAACACCGATAGTAATGAATACCAAAGACAGATAATACTTTAAACAGGCGATCCATCCAATGTAAAATAAAAAATACTTCCTTTTTATGGGGGAAGTAATAACCCCCAAGAACTTTGTACTGTACTCTCTAGAGTTGGGATCCATCGAGACATTTCCGCATAGCACAATGCCCGCGATCTGCGCTCTTGACCTGGCACAACGCCCAGAGTTGCCAGTCCGCTACGTACGCATCCGATTAACTAGTTAAATTTGTTTATAGATAAGCATAATTTGTGTAATCAATTTCTAGACAAGTTAACGCTTCTGGCAACACCGAACTACATATTGTTGCGAGCGTTCTCAACTGACCATGTCACGGCAACTGTGACATCGTCAGTTGGCCTGGTTTATTTATTTGTATAAATGTATTTAAAAAATAAAACATCATAACCCTTACTTACTATTTGGGACAACTTTATCCAAATAACTCCGTTTTTGTTTTGTCATTATGTAAAGACTCACCCTGTATGGTATTTTTTAAAATCGATATATTATAAGGAACTTCTATGATTATTTTATAACGGTTATGTAATAATATTCCTAAAAATGATGACAGGCTAAGTTAGATTTACTTATTTAAAGTAAAACCCTGCTTATTAAAGAATTATAGTATCAAGATTTGCCCATAAGGAATTTTAATAAGGAGGTCGGGGTTTTAATACTAAAATTTCGTAAAATTCACCAAAAACGTATTAGGTTTGTGCGTGGTCCTTTACATGTGATATTAGGCTAACAGCCGAGTGCAATAATTGCTTTAAGTTTAGAACAGATTATTGAAAACTAATGAGCAACATAAATAAATCTTGAGTCTCACAGCAAACGCTTTAAAATTTTTTTAAAAAAATATTTAAATGTCGATAAGAGAAAATGTATTTTTTCTCTTTGTAGAACACAAACATCTGTTTTCCGGTCTAAACCCCGTAAAGAACTTATTGACGAATATTTACTTTGGCACTTCATAGATAAAGTTGATTGGTAAATATTGGTAAATGAATGATTAGCGTGACGTAGGTTATGAAAGAACATAATGCCTGAAAATAAAAATTAATGTGCCAACAAAATACGTCGGTTGCCTGATTGTGCGTCCAAAAAAATCAATATTATTAAATGTGAAGCTAATAGACAAGGGAAGTTATATTTTTGTTAGACTTGCATTGCGTTATATGTTTTTTTGTTAACAATCGTTTAATATATGAATACAACACAGAAGCCGAAGGTGTATGAAATACGTAGTCTCTAGTTTAAAAAAAAATCCTTGATTGTCTCCAATATTTTAGGTAAGCTGAAAAAAGTAACCATTTCAGAGTATTATTTGTGTAGTTCCGGCACAGAAAATTTTTTCGCCATTTTTAGAAGGCTGTATCTCGGAAAAGCCTTAGCCGATTTTTAAAAATTAAAAAGGTTATGAAAGACTAGTATTTGTTTAATCAATGGTCTGGAGTGGTCTTTGATAAAAAAAAATTGTGTGTTATACAGGGTGTAAAAATGAAAAATTTTAACTCTATGCATCTCTTGCAATAGATATTCTAGAACTTTCATAGTAATCACATTAAAACAGCTTTGTTCGATATCTCGGGCAGTATTTGGCGGTTTTTATTTTTTTGTTTAGAAAAAAAGTTACAGGCTATTTTCATAAGTAATTTAAATTTTCTAGGTGATCTTTTCGATATTGTGGAAATTCTGGGACTTTATTATCACAATTTTTCTATAACTAGAAATATAGAGTTTCTGCATTTTTGTTTGGAAAAAAAAGGTATAGGGTATTTTCAAAAATTCTGTATTTTTTAAATTAAAAAATTACAAAGTTCCTACATTTAATATAAAATTTTCGGGACTTAATTATCCTAGCCTTTCTGTACACAGAATTATTGCGGTTTGGCATTTTTTAGTTTAGAAAAAATGCTGTAATTTTGAGATTACAAAAATTATAAATTACTACGTGTTTTGTTATTAATGTGGAACTTTCGGAACTTTATTATCACAGTTCCTCTGTACACAAAAGTATGGTTGTTTCGTATTTTTTGGTTTAGGAAATAAATAAACAGGGTGATCCACTATAAATGACCTTTAATTTAATTTAACTTATTTGCTTTGGAAAGGCTTTATATTTTAGAGAGAAATTTGAAATACAAAAGTTGTAGGATTTATTGTAGTTTTTAGCGCATATATTTTTATGTATTCAGGGTAACTCAAAAAACGCTGACAGACAAAAGTTGCATCTTTTAGAAATAGAACATATTTGATTCTACTGGAGAAACTAAGAATTTTGATACCATCCCATATGCTAAACTTTTGGTTTTTGAATAATAAATAATTTAAAAATAATTATCGAATTTGGGCATATGGTGTGTGGTATCAAAAATTTTAGTTTTTTTTCAGTAGAATCGGAACATCATGTCAAATATAGGGTGTTCCATTCAAAAAAATTCAACTTTTGTCTGTTAGCTTTTTTCTGGGATATCCTGTATACATATGCGTCAAAAACTATTTAATAATATATATAACTTTCGTATGTAACATTTTTTCCTAAAATAAAGCATAAAATTTAAATGGGGTGGACATTTATAGTGGATACCCCTCTACAGGGTACTCTCAAAAATTTGGTATTTTTTAAAATTTTTGTTTTAAATGCGGGGATCGTTAAATTAATGCAAAGTTGTACCCCGTAACTTTTTTCTTAATAAAAAAGTGCAAAATCGCTATACTTTTGTGTACAGAAAAGCTGGAATAACAAAGTCCCGCAAGTTTTATATTATATGTAAGAACTCATAGAAGTCTGTAATTTTTTAATTTAAAAAATACAGACTTGAATATTCTCTGTATTTTTTTTATAAACAAAAAAATGCAAAACTTCTATATTTCTGGGTATAGAGAAACTGGCATAATAAAGTCCCGAAATTTCCACAATAAATAAAAGAACCCCTAGAAATTTTAATTCTTTTAATTTAAAAAAATACAGACTTTTTGAAAATACCCTGTATTTTTTTTTTGTTAATGTGAAAATAAAAAACTGTGAAATACGGCCCCCGAGATATCGAATAAATCTTCTAAACGTAATTACTATGAAATTTCTAGAATAACTATTGCAAGAGGCGCAGGGAGTTAAAATTTTCCATTTTTACATTATATTTTTTTACACCCTGTATAACACAAAAAAAAATTATCAAAGACGAGTGGTCAGGCTATTGATTAAACAGATAATGAACAAATTAAAAAATATAGACAAAAGTCTAGGTCTCAGTTAAAAATAAGGTTATAAATTAATTAACGGGCATCATCAGGCCTAAATTGAATATAAATTACAACGGAAAATACAATTGAATAATATATAACTTTACCATAAACAAAACACATTTTACAAAGTACATAAAGCAAACATAACCAAACAAAGAAACAACGAAATACGAAACAAGGCTACGCTTGAGCGACCAATCAGATACGTCGATGTAAATTTATTTGATGAGAGGCGATAGGTCAAAACGAAAGTGAAGAGGTTGTTCAGGATGAACTTGACTAAGTGTCGTAAAGTACATGCTACATAAATAAAAAGAAGAAGAATTAGTGAAAATGGCAAAAAAACTTGAAGGTTATACAAAATAAGAATATCTAGTTATTCTTTTGAAAAATTGTTAAAAATCAAATAAGGCTCAAAATTAAACATTTCATTAACGCAGGTAAGGATGGGACTCTTTTTAGCTTTTGTTATTTCCATCTTTTCCAAAAGATCCAACTTCTTACCTTTATTGCATTCGTGAATTATATTTACATTTTCAGATATGAAAAAACGATGTTTTTAGGATAACAAATGATTCGCAAAGGCAGATTTTGTATTAGAAATATCTGTATTTTAATGTTCTGTAACCAAGCTGAGGTGTTCCTGGATCCTTGTCGGAACCCGATTGCCCACGTAAAGAGCAGGACACTCTCCACAATAAAGGTAATAAACTCCAGATTTAAAGACTATCCTTTTTGTCTTTGATTCTAACTATGTGTTGTTTTAAATGATATGGAGATATTAAATGACTTAAAAAATTTAGCTAAATGTAGATATATATTTCCAAAATATGTTAAAACTATGAATTTGTTTGTATTAAGTAGATTATTATGTATTAAGTTATAAGAGAGTTTGTATTTGTTCATAAATTTATAAAAATGTTTGTTGAATGTTTTCATTGGGAAACCAGTCTTTAAGGCAATTTCCCTTATTAAATCTAATTTTTTAGTAAAAGCAGCTTGGGATAGTGGTAATTTAAAAAGTCTGTACAAAAAACAAAAAAATTAAAATCTGCAAATTTTTGAGTAAATGGTGAGTTAGATGTAAACTGAATGATATTATCAGTACAGGAGGGTTTTCTATATACCTCAAAACTAATTTTGTTATCATTTCTAATTAAAAGAAAGTCTAGAAATTTTCATTCGTATTTCATTGTTTCTTTGTTTGGTTATGTTTGTTGTATGTGCTTTGTAAAATGTGTTTTGTTTATGGTAAAGTTATATATTATTCAATTGTATTTTCCGTTGTAATGTATATATCTATTTCAGGTCTGATGATGCCCATGTAACCTATTCTTAATTTATAAACTTATTTTTGACTGAGACCTATACTTTTGTGTATATTTTTTAATTTGTTTATTACCAGGTCTCTTTGAGACAATATGGACACATTCTTCCCTTTTGAACCTTTTAGACCAAATTAGTCCATTTTTATAAGAAGAACCTAATTACACGGAAAAGTCTGCTGCTAAAAATTTGGTTTCTTCAAGAATGTTTAAGATTCCATTTGACACCGAAATTTGTTTCCTTAAATGCAATGTCAAATCAAGATCATCGCAAAAAGCCAAATTCACCTGGATTAAAGAAGAAATAAAGGCTCATTATAGAACTCTCTATTTAGTGAATTCCAGGCTAAAGTATTTGCACTTAACATTAACATATTTGTTCTCTTTTGTGGATTTTACTATTTTTGATTGTGGATTCAGGGACGGTTAATGTTTTTTCGACCAATACTTATCAGAGACTAAAGAATAAACTAGTGAGATTAAAGTAACAATAGAGAGGCTCTGTAAGGATAAACAACGCTAATGAGTATCGAGGGCAAATAGGTAATCCAACTTTTAATTTCCATAAGAGATTCTTGAATTTGACTACGTGTCGTTCAGTCCAGGGGAAGAAGAAATATTGAGCTATAATCTTAAGTACAATTTTTCAAATAATATTTCCATTAAAGACAAAGAAAGTTTGGGAGTAGAGGCTGAAAATATTATTCAAACTACCGACATTAACAACAAAAATATTCTAAGGGCAAAAATAATAACTTTCTTAAACTCTAATAGTGAGGTTAACAATAAAAACAAAAATTTTAATAAAGTTAACCTTAACAGTTTGATAGCAAATAAAAGATAATGATCTTTTGATTACTAAGGCTGATAAAGGCTCCTGTCTTGTTATAATGAAAAGGTATGATTACGTTGAAAAATATTAGTTCTTAAATACCGATACTCCAATTAGACCAGTGGCTTCTTTTATAAAATCGCCCTGTTATCAACTTTCTTCTTGGCTAAATACTATTCTAAGAAAGGTTCCACCAAAAATTCCATAGATTTCGCTAACTACTTAAAAAACATATCCGTACCACCAAATGCTAGACTTGTCTCTATAGATGTTAAAAACCTTTTCCCTAGAATTCCCCCAAATGAATGCATTGACTTAACTGAAAAATTATTAAGAAACAAAAACTTACCGGCAGTCTTAATATCTGATCTTATTCTACTGCTAAAAACTGTGCTAGAACAAAACTCTTTTAAATTTAATAATAGATATTTTCGAGAACGTTCGGGCTTGGCAATGGGTTCAACAAAAGAAAATAATGTATAGCTCATTTTCAGAACATCTAATAAGCTATATAAGGTTCATAGATCATATTTGTATTGTTTGGAAAGGTAGTGAACAAGAGTTGTTAAAATTTTTAGAATTTATTAATTTTTTCCATGAAAAAATATCCTTCACTATGGACAGTGAAACTGAAGGCAAACTTCCTTTTTAGACCCTCTTTTAATTAGAAATGATAACAAAATTAGTTTTGAGGTATACAGAAAACCCTCCTGTACTGATAATATCATTCAGTTTACATCTTACTCACCATTTTCTCACAAATTTGCAGCTTTTAATTCATTTTTGTACACACTTTTTATATTACCACTATCCCAAGCTGCTTTTACTAAAGAATTAAATATAATAAGGGAAATTGCCTTAAACAATGGTTTCCCAATGAAAACATTCAACACATTTTTATAAATGTATGAACAAATACAAACTCTCTTATAACTTAATACATATTAATCTAATTACTACAAACAATTTCAGAGTTTTAACATATTTTGGAAATATATCTCTAAATTTAGCTAAATTTTTTAAGTCTTAACCCTGGAACCTGTGGTGGAAGATTGATCAAAATTCAAGAGTTCTAACCACACTACACCACAACTGGTTACGTTCTGGGCGCGCGTTCAGCTAACCAAGTTAGCATCATCAGCAGATGATATAAACTAAGGTAACTTATCCTAACCGAGACTATTTATAGGTAAATGTGGTCACACTTTGTCTTCCCAAAATACATAAACCTGGGAAGTCCTATTGTTTCAGCTGTTACGTACGTATTTCAAAATGGTTATTAAAAGAATTCAGCAAATTAAATATCTCGTACGATAATTTTGAGGTTACCAATTCGTTAGAATTCTTAGATAAAATTAAGAATGTTCACTTAAAAGAAGGCGAAATTTTAATATCTTTTGATGTAAGCTCATTGTTTCCTAGTGTACCCATACCACTAGCTTTAGGGTATCTAAAAGAACTACTTGAATTCGATAATTTGAGGAAAGAAATTATTGATGAATATTTGCTTCTCACAAAATTATGTATGAATCAAAATTTTTTCCTGTCAACACAAAATGGCAGCATTTCAGTTCTTAACTCACAGGCTAGTCAATTTTCCATTAAGTAAAGAACGTTTTAACAATGAAATGAATCGGATTAAAAATATAGCTAAAAGTAATGAATAAAATGATAATTTTATACATAAATTAGTAAATACACATAAGCATAAGAAAATGTTAAAAGATGCCACTACTCGTCAAGCACCTGAGGCTCCCAATAAGTTCTTAGTAATCTCATATGATCCCAGATATACAAGAGGTCTAGAAAAAGTATTTAAAGACGCAGGTTTTAGAGTAGCCTACAAAACGGAGAACAGTTTGAAAAATCTCCTTGGAAACCCTAAAAACAAAGTCGACTTAAAGGAGAGGAGTGGCATCTATGAAATTAGCTGTAACGACTGCGATCTAAAATATGTTGAGCAAACCAAACGCTTCATAAACATTCGTTTTAAACAACACATGTGTGAAGATCAGAAAAGTCAAGTGTTGCTCAACATGCTTTGGAAAACAATCACCAAATAGGAATAAATAATCTTAAGTTAATTAAAAATATATCTAATAATAGATTATTGGCATTTGAGAGTATAGAAATAGTTAAATGTGATAAGAGAGAGGTTAGGATAAGTTACTTTATTTGCTGATGATGCTAACTTTAGCGAAACGCGCGTCCAGAACGTAACAAGTTGTGGTGCAGTGTGGTTAGAACTCTTGTATTTTGATCTCAATCTTTCAAGCCATTTAATATCTCCCTATCATTTAAAACAAACAATACTTTAAAACAACACATAGTTAGAATTAAAGAAACAAGGGATAGTCTTGAGAAATCTGGAGTTTATTCCCTTCATTGAGGAGAGTGCCTTACTGTTTACGTGGGACAATCGGGTAGGAAAATTCAAGGATGCAGGAACACCTCAGCTTGGTTACAAAACATCAAAATACAGATATTTCTAATTTGTTATCCTCAAAACATCGTTTTTCCATATCTGAAAATGTAAATATGATTCACGAATGCGATAAAGGTAAGAAGTTGGATCTTTTGGAAAAGACGGAAATAACAAAAGCTAAAAAGAGCCCCATACTTACCTGCGTTAATGAAATGTTTAATTTTGAGCTTCTCTTTATTTTTAACAATATTTCAAAAGAATAACTATATATTCTTATTTCGTATAACCTTCAAGTTTTTTCTGTAATTTTCACTAATTCTTCTTTTTATTAATGTAGCCTGTACTTTACGACAGTTAGTCAAGTTCATGCTGTACAATCTCTTCATTTTTGGTTTTGACCTATCGCCTCTCATCAAATAAATTTACATCGACGTCTTTGATTTGTCACTTAAAAGTAGCCTTGTTTCGCATTTCATTGTTTCTGTTGGGTTATGTTTGTTTTATGTACTTTGTAAAATGTGTTTTGTTTATGGTAAAGTTATATATTATTCAACTGTATTTTACGCTGTAATGTATATTCATTTTAGGTCTGATGATACCCGTTAGGGCGAAACATGTAACTAATTCTTAATTTATAAACCTATTTTTGACTGAGACCTACACTTTTGTGTATATTTTTTAATTTGTTCATTACCAGGTCTCTTTGAGATAATATGGGCACTTTCTTCACTTTTAAACAAATATAGCCTTTCAGAATATTTTTAATTTTTAAAAATCGGGTAAGGCGTTTCTCTTAAAAATGAAAAAAAAAATTTCTGTGCTAACTAATTTTTTGAACAGTTTGGTTTAATTTAATCAAAGTAACAATTTAGTTTACCAAAACAATTTAAACATAAAAAAATATTGATAAAACACATTACAATGATTTCTATCAACAAATATGCAACGCATTTTCGAAAAGTTGGCTTAAATTGTTTAACAATAGCTTACAACGAAAAAATAAACAGATCTGAGTTTTATGCCACCCCATTACTATATATAATATAGGAAAAATACTTGGATTAAAACTTGTAATAAAATCTTAATTTATTAATTTTATTATATTCTAAAAGATACAAGTATTGAAAACTTTAAATGGGAGTAAAATTGGCCATATTTTAAAAATAACTTGTATCAGCTAACATGACGGCAAGGTGGAGGAATGGCAAAGTGTGATTAATCAAGAATTTAGGTCTTTAGTTGGCTGTGTAAATTAAGTTATTCTGCATATGTTTCATTCCAAATGCACAGGGCAAGACAAAAGCAAATGTTACTACTCCATACAACAAGGTATGTTAATTTCGTTACAGAATGCAAGACAGTGAATAAACTGGCAACAACTAAACCAACAAATGACGCGGGCAAAGAGGCAAAATAAAAAAAAGTGCCCGAACAATCGCCATAACTTATTTAGAGCTAGACGGACCCATCCCTTTTTCTTTGGAACTTGTTTTAATCGAACGCGAAAGCATAATAACAGATTGGATGTAAATTTTCTTTACTTGGATCTCTCAGTTGGTGAACTGGGTTTGTATACGAGGATAGGCGTAAATGTGTTTAGATACGAACGATACTTAAAATGATAGAAGTACATATTGATTTAGACTTTTGTAAGAACGAAAATATTGTCATTAGTAGACGTGTTTATTTTAATACTAAATGCTTTTCAAAGACACTTAATTTAAATTTTAAAGGCAAGGGAATTAATAATGTAAAAAAGTAAAAAGTTATTTCCAACATGGAACGAAAACTCGTCAGTTAAAAAGGCTTGACTCTTGGAAGAAGATTCTGACTAAATAGAGTTACTTTTCAACGATTCTTCAATCTTCTTTCCTCCAACAGGTTAGAACATGGAATGAATCTAAATATTTGATTGTTAAAGACAATTCAAGTTAGTTTTTCCAGAATCTTTAAGTTGTATTTAGATAATATGCTTAATATTTCACCTGAAGTTAGTTTTTGAAAACAGAATGTGTTATGTGCATTGGGCTTAAACATAAAATTAATCCGGACTTTAAAACTAAATTAAACAACGTTTTGCGTTAAAATATTTTAACTTAAGGGAGAACTGCACGCAAAAAGTGAAAAACCAGCGACAAGGTCTAGTCGAGTTGAAAATAAGATGAAAAGGTACCTACGCATTAAACATAAAAACTTCCTGCACGTCCAAACTCAAAAAAATGTTTTATGTATAGGTAATTTAAATTACATTTCGGTTAAAAATGGGTTCAAAAGGGTTCACGCGCTGCAGAAATACAAACACATGAGTACGATTTACCATTTCAAATTTTGCAGTTACGTAGACAAAGACAATGTAAGGCGGTAAAGAGCCCTTTTGTGGAAAAAAAAATTATATGTGAAGGCATGTGCGTCAAGAAGTGATCAAAAAATGGTCGAAAATGGACAAATCTACTTTTATTTTATAACTCTAGATTTGATTTTTTCATAAAAAATCGCCTTTAGCGCCCAACTATACATATTTCCCTAATAGAAATCACATTGAAGCTAATACATATCTCTTATAGTTTTAACATAATATTGCAGCGGCGGAAGGCTTGCAAATGATCCATATTTCTGCATGCAGTTCCCCCTTAAGATTTCTGATTTTATCTATGTCTTCTTTCTTTTGGTTGGGCCTGTTCTGGAGAGGTCCTGGGAGATCGGTCCGTCCCGCTTTTGATGCTTCTTGCGAGATGTTTTTGTGAATCCATAGAAAATAGTATGTTACATACCTAGGTGGAAAGAGTTTAATTCCTATCGAGAGAACGAAACCATTCCACCATGTTTGTATACTTTAGTATACGGCAGTCTAATAGGTCGGATCTGACGTCATGTAAAAATCTGAATTAAATCGAAAAAAGTGTTACCTTTCAAGTCATTTGGTAACAAGGTTAAGTTTTATTTGTCAAGTTCGATGTGGGTACGTTCAAAATAAAAAAAATGTATTTTATGCAGCTTATTAAAAAAAAAAACTTTAATTTGAATGGCTGTATTCGCGTTATAATATTATATATCTGATAATAAGAGAACCCAAAGGGTTGTAAGCTCTAAACTTTGGTCAAATAAATAAATTTTTGATATCAAAGGCTTTTAAAATGCTCTCTAAATAAGGGATGCTACGTACTTTTTTAATTTGGATACAAACTTGAGTCCAAGATTAAAAAACTTATAGTCAAAATTTTGTTATAAAATTTATATATTTGTTATATTGAGTCAACTTGTGTCAAAATGCGGTTTCATTTTAATAAGCTAGTTTGAACAGGTGCAAAAGTTTACACACTTATAAAAGAGATTATTTTAACTGAAATAAAAAGGACTTTATTCAAAGAAATATTTGTTTGCTATACGTGAAACAAATATCCGTTTCAATATTGGGCATGATTTATTTTAGAATATTTGTTTGGACTAAATAAATAATTACTTAATAGTAATAAAATAAGATATAAACAAATACATTGTTTTATTAGGTTGAAGTAAACATTTATTAAACGCAATTAAACTAGTTTAAAGTTCTGTCAAAGGAAAGGGTGCAACACTAAATTCTAAAAATGCGCCACTTAAAAGAGAAAAATACAAAACACAGGATTTAACTAAAATAAATAACAGAAGCACAAAAGGCATTCGTGAAACATTAAACAGACTTACTACCACAATAAAAATTATAAGTACCTATATACACTACAAAATAATAGCTAAAAAATAGTATTGTAAAATTTAAAATTCGCTATCTGTGCCATCTTCAGATGTATCATTATCATATTCAGATACTGAAAAAATCCATGTTCCCTCAAAATTTCATCCACTGCGTAAATCTGTTGCGTTTTTAAAGATTTTGCTACTGAAAGCAGTTCTGCTTTTATTAAATTTGAAGCGAGATTTTGATTTTCTGTTAGTAATCAATGAAAAATGTCACTTTTTTCCACGATGAATTTAATGAGGGTCTGTCTAAATTTGAAATAAGCCGCTTTTCAAAAGATTCATTATTAATGCTGTCGTGGTAATTACCACTTTTCGATGCGGATGAGAATATTAGGTTAGCCCCAGAAACAAATCCATTAGATGATCTTGATTGCAGTCTTTTCTATGCCTAAATCCTAGATGCCTGATTAATTTTGACAAAGATTTAAGCCCAATTTCTAAAATCCCACGTTCCCTTACTTCCATCTTCATGCACCCGTTTAAATTCTGAGTTTTGCTGTTTTTTTGTTGTCTTTTTTCACATTTTTTCGCTGGGATATTATCGTGTTTTTCTTTAACAATCCTTTGTATGGATCTTAAGTTCAACTTTAGCGCTTCTGATACTTTTTTCTAGACAGACTGTGAATTTATTACATTACCGATTTCTGTCCATTTTTTTTTGCTTCTCTTCAAAATAGTTTACTAAATTTAGCACCATTTTCTTTGTTTGAGAATTTAAAAAACCCGCAAAGTTTTTTGGCACTGACAATACTCCTAGAAAATGTGACAACTAAGGTGAAAACCATTGGGTTAAATTTACAGGGGTGAGTAAACCAAACAGTGTTTTAAATTGAAATAATTTTATCTCAAATATTATTCGATTGATAATAATTAATGTATTATAATAAAGTAGAACAAAATAAGCAAACTTGAGGCAATTATTACTTTTAAACTAATATTTTTTTCGAGGTACCTAGTTATATATTAATAATTAGGTAATCACATTTTTACTTTGACTTTTTAAACATATTTTGAATTTTATTTTTAACAATTCTAAACCAACCTTTGTCTTAGTAGACATACAAATGCAGATGTTTGATAGCCACTGGAAATTATATTTGGCTCTCTTTCTCAGCAAATAAAAGTATATTTCAGTTTTCCTACGGACCACTCAATTTTAAACTAAGATATGTAGGCTTGCCGAAAATGGCACTAGAAAAGTTTGTCTCTGATAAAACGATACACCCGACTTATTTGACTTCCGTCGACTTAATTTTATTTACAACCATACCTTTTAAATGCAAATGACGTTTTTAGTGACAATTACAACTATGTTATAAATTAACAAAGTAAGACTCCTGTATAACCACAAGTTTCTCCATCATCAACAAGTAAAAAGTCAAATTGACATTTTGACAATGTTTACTATTATACTAAACAAGCCAAGCATACAAACTTAAATTAGTTGCATTTTTGATAGATTGTCATCAAAAAAGTGTTTTCGAAGACAATGAGTGATTCAGAAGAAATTATTTGTACTGCTGATTTGAGAGAAGCCGCAGAACGTTGTTATATAATCGAATAAAATTGAAATATTTTCGTTACTCAGTATATATATCGGCATTTACCTGACTGGAAAGTGACATTTACCAGGGTGGAAAGTGATTACTTTCCAGCCGGGTAAATGTCATTTTTCATCAGATAAATGCCAAAGTCAGAAATATGTTTCTCTCAACCTTTTAAAATGTCAACATTACATCCGTGGTTGTAAATAAAAATATTTTTTTATACGACAGCTATAACAATAACTAAAAAACACATTTTGTGTGTCGTGGGAAATCATTATTCACGGTTCAAATTGCTTCGATGTTGGTCAGCTTCCGTACGCAAAATACGGCCTACTAGTGATATTGTATTCTATATTCCAGTGAATGAGCTTGAATATAACTCACCCTTCTCTCATAAATTTCCAGCTTTTAATTCGCTTTTATACAGACGTTTTAAATTAAAAACAAATTGCCATAAACAATGGTTTGCTATTAAAAACATTCAATAAACTTTTTTATATATTTATGAACAAATAAAAACTTTCGTGCAATATAATACATAGAAATACAAACTTTAGTAAAATGTAATACATAACAATTTAATTAATACAAACAAACTTGGAGTTTTAACATATTTTTGAAATATGCCTCTACATTTAGCAAAATTGTTTAAGTCATTTATGACCATAACATTTATAACAAATAACACTTTAAAACAACACATAGTTAGAAATAAAGATAAAAAGTATAGTCTTGGGTAATCTGGAGTTTATTTTCTTCATTGTGAGGTCTTTTTTAAACCATCGCCAATTTTAATGATTTTTTTCATATAGGTAGATTTTGGGGTCCTAGTTAAGAAGTAATTTTTTTCTGGTCGCGCGTCGTTTTTGGGTTATTCTTCAAATTTCATAGACTTTCCAACCCCATAGACATTCCAACCCCAATTTCCCTCTTTGCTCTTTTTTTTTTTACGAAAATTCTAGTTCTTACTATAAACAATTATAAACGACGAGGTAAAAACAACATATATTGTATTAATAACTTTTCCTTCATGTTGGCAACCTGACATCATGGAAGCCCATTGAGTTAAAACTTTAAAGACAAAACATATTAATGTATATAAATTACAGTAGCTGATAGGCAATGTAATACTAATTAATTATGGTTATATTTGTTACATAAATATAGCGCACTTAGCTGTTGTTTTCTTTTTGTGTTAGGGCTTTAACGATGGTGTTAAGCCGGCACCAATCCGTGGCGAAAAAGTAAAGTGGGCTTAGAATATTTATGAATTTTTAGGATGAATAACTTCAAAACGAAACGTGACGGGAAAAATTGATTTCGGATACGTGATAAGGGCCCCAAAATTCTTCTATATACAAAAAAAATCATCACAATAGGTGATGGTATAAAAAGTAAATAATTACCGATTGTTCTACTGTTTATTTGGGGCAAAATCCAGGCAACCTGGTTATAAAATATCAAAATACAGATATTTCTAATGCAAAGTTAGCCTTTGCGAATCATTTGTTATCCTCAGAACATCGTTTTTCCATATCAGAACATGTAAATATAAGTAACAACTGGGTTAAAAGTAAGAAGTTGGATATATTAGAAAAGATGGAAATAAAATCTAAAAAGAGCCCAATCCTTACGTATGTTACGTGTCTTGCCTTGTTTTCTACTTACTAAGTTATTTAGTTATGTTTGTTTACTTATATTGTTTGCAAAATGTGTATTATTAGTATTTCTAATATTATTATGGTAAAGTTATTTATTATTTTAATTGTATTTTCGGTTGTAGGGTATGTCTTGTAGGTTTTGTATAAATTGTGGAACGAGCGATGCCAAACTTTCATATGCCTGCCTTAAACATGCAATTTTTTTACACTAGTATCATAAAGAGCTATATCTCTAATGGATTAAAATGTAAAAAAGATACAAACTAAGTAAAAAGGTATAATATATTATCAGCAGTAATATAATAAATGCAATGAAAATTACAGATTTAATTCACGAAAACAATTTAAGGGGCGAAAATGCACTAATGTATGTTTTTTCATTTTAACTTGCGCCAGTAATTTTAATTTTACTAAATATAATAAAGCAGAAAATTTCATGAACGTTGAGTACGAGAACTAGTTTGTGGTAAATGTTTTGTTTTAATATTTAGCTTTAAGAGCATTCTTAGTTGTCTTTTTTTTTAAACTCGATAATCGTGCACTAGCACAAATTGTCGATAATTTAATATTATAATGACAAGTATTTATTTTCCATAAATGGTTTTTTTTTTCAGATGACTGGAATGTTTAGATTAAATAATGCTTTCTTTGAAAAGTCTGCCTTTTAGGGTGTGGTGGAATATTGGCAACATATTATTTTATTTGTGCAGAAATATAAATCAAATTCATCAAAAAAAAAAAAAATTTATTTCTTTAATTAAAATGCAAAAAATTAGGTATGAAAATTGACCATATAGATAGTACCACAGCTATGTTATAATAAGCTGTGATAATACTATATATAAAACTCGTCAACATTATATCAATTTTTTTCTAGCAGGTAGTTTTTCAGGCTTTTCTTTTAAATGACATTAACATAAGCGTCAAGTTGCAACTAACTTGTTAAAAAACTTGTATTCAGTAAACAGAAAATTTTTGTTTTATTACCTTCCTCTATGAGTATTTTTGAATAAGAGCAGATTGATGATTTACAGCATTTTTATTCTAGTATTATAATTGTGGTCTGACCTTACTTCCTGAAAAACAGATCTATGTTGACAGACAAAGCAACAAACCTGGTAAATATATATACCTGCGACATTAAAATTTTCAGATTTTTTAAAACAGTTCTACTTGATTCTCTGAATTTTAGGCCAGCAACTATACGCACTGCAAACTTTTGCATTACAAAATCTGTATCAAAATTAGTACTCATCCCCCAATTTAATATTATATATCTAATTCTTAAGTGTATGTTGGCGTAATAAAGAGATAATAGTATATTACATACCTAGTAGGGAAGTGTTTCATTACTGTCTAAATTTTAACTAATCTCGTGACAGTAATGAAAACTTCCCTCCGAGGTTTGTATACTATTTTATTTATAACCACACAAAAAGTAAGTGAAATATTTTATTTTGAAAATGAAAAAATTCAAACATTTGTCATTTCATGTTTTGACGTTTTCATATATATTGCACCGGTACCAGGAGTGCGTTCACGACGACTGGTTGCTATGGCGCAAACCTTGAAATTCAGCTAAATATAAACAATCTATTGTAATTTTGAATTTCTCGTTCGTTCTTTCGAATATGTGCCAAAATGTTATCAGAAACTGATGATAATGAAGACTATTTTAACATTGATACTCACCTAGAACTTAAAGAAACTGCAGATAGAGAAGAAGCAAGTTTACTTCCAAAGAAAAGTAGGGTAATCTATGAGAAGACATTGAAGGTATATAAAAACATGATATGGACAGTGCTAGAATTAAGGGAAAATATTGACATCAAAATATAGCACACTCGTTGCCTTTTTGAAACGCTAGAATATAGGATTTAAGCCAAAGAAGTCTAGTGTCTTTACCAGGCAAAATATAGAGGATTTTCTCAAGAAATCACCTGAATAATTATTTCCTATTAAAGTAAGGCTTTCATCTCAAGTTTTTTTTTTGTTTTTAATTATTTATTTCTATTGTTTGAGGTTGCTCTTATGATAGGTGTGTCGGTGGCATACCCAAGTGACGAGTTACTGAAGATGAAAACTAGCCGTATTGATAAAATTTCCATTGAAATCTTTGGCATTTATCCAGGTATGAAAATATATTGATGAGAGACTTTTTGTTCAATATCGATTAGGAAAACCTCGAGATATAGAATTGTACCCTTTGGGTACAATTCTATATCTACATTTCCGTACAAAATTGTCTGCTTTTTAAAACTTCCCAATGCGGAATCGTTTCAGGTCATGCTTTCAGACGAACAACGGCTACATCGCTGGTTAATACTTAATTGCGGAGCAGATATTTAAGAGCTGAAGCGCCTAGGGGATGGAAGTCCAGTGCAGTTGCTGAAGATTATGTGGATGCATCTGTAGCCAATCAAACTAAAACCACAAATATGAGATCGTTAATGACTTTGTTATCGTCCTCCTGTAGCAATTCAAACTTTCTACTTTCTCTTATTGACATTAGAGGATCTGACACTGGTCAAGAATTAACGTATTCCGGGAGTAAAACTTCAATGAGTGAAATATATCAGGGTGGTCCCTTAAGAATATCGATTAAAGGGTACAATAAGTCAAATTTGACAATTAATTTCAACAAATATAACGTAGTAAAATATTTAATTATTATTGTTTCCAACTCGTCAAAAGTTCGAGATCAACCCTTTGGGTACAGTTCTATATCTATATTTCCGTACAAAATTGCCTGCTTTTTAAAACTTCCCAATACGGAAACGAATACAGGTCATGCTTTCAGACGAACAGCGGCTACATCGCTGGTTAATAGTTAATACCGGAGCAGATATTTTACAGCTGAAGCGCCTAGGGGATGGAAGTCCTGTGCAGTTACTGAAGATTATGTGGATGCATCTGTAGCCAATCAAACTAAAACCACAAATATGAGATCTTTAACGACTATGTCATCGTCCTCCTGTAACAATTCAAACTTTCTACCTTCTCTTATTGACATTAGGGGATCTGACACTGGTCAAGAATTAACATATTCCGGCAGTAAAACTTCAATGAGTGAAAGATATCAGGGTGGTCCCTTAAGAATATCGATTAAAGCGTACAATAAGTAAAATTTGACAAATAATTTCAACAAATATAACGTTGTAGTAAAATCTTTAATTATTATTGTTTCCAACTCGTCAAAAGTTCGAGGTCAACCCTTTGGGTACAATTCTATATCTATATTTCCGTACAAAATTGCCTGCTTTTCAAAACTTCCCAATACGGAAACGAATACAGGTCATGCTTTCAGATGAACAGCGGCTACATCGCTGGTTAATAGTTAATAGCGGAGCAGATATTTTACAGCTGAAGCGCCTAGGGGATGGAAGTCCAGTGCTGTTGCTGAAGATTATGTGGATGCATCTGTAGCCAATCAAACTAAAGCCATAAATATGAGATCCTTGACGTATTTGCCATCGTCCTCCTGTAGCAATTCAAACTTTCTACCTTCTCTTATTGACATTAGGGGATCTGACACTGGTCAAGAATTAACATATTCCGGGAGTTAAACTTCAGTGAGTGAAAGATATCAGGGTGGTCCCTTAAGAATATCGATTGAAGAGTACAATAAGTCAAATTTGACAATTAATTTCAACAAATATAATGTTGTAGTAAAATCTTTAATTATTATTGTTAAGTTTCTTGTTTATTCTTGTTGATGTTGGGTTTTAAAACAAAAATGTTTAATAAAGGTGCTGCATAAATATTTTGTTAATTGAATGATGTTAAAAAATGAGAGGAGACTAGTGAGGGAAATGGGTGAGGAAAATGGAAGAAGGAAGTAAAGTGTAAGTAAATAATGTGACATTTTGAAATTTTTAAAAAGTCAGCAATGTCATCATTACCATTAAAGTTTTTTTTTTGACAAGTTTAACCTTTTTGTGTATGTTTAAGTTATCCTTATTATCCGCTGAAACACGCATAATGCAGTTTCAGTGCTTTCATTCACAAAAAGTTCTCCAATATTTTAAATTACTGAAATAATGTGTTATAAAACAGTTCTTTTCACACGAATGTGACAGTTTGGTGGTACAATGATTTTGAAAAATGATTTTCAAATATGTTATCACTTAAATTTACTATGTACCCTTCATGACAATGTAATTTTTAATAACATAAAATAATTTGTGACATTTTGACACTGAAGAGTAGAATACAAAAAGGCGCTAACTTAGCAACCACCAACCACATATCTTTGTATAAAATAATACAAGAAGTAGGCTGTATTTTAGACACGAGAAGTGACCTGTGACGAACCAATTTGAGCTGTGGGAAATGATGCAAACTAGATGTTTTTAGATCTAGCTGGTTGTGTGTTTTTGAGACGTTTTGATAGCACGCTAGTAGGAAAAAAATACTTTTAGCCATATTCTGTCATAAAAAAGATAGGGTTTTATCTAATCTGATAAGATGACTTTACACTATTGATCGCTTAACCTACCTCACTTCGCCGTGACGATAGGGACTTTCGCCGCACCCCGTACATCCGTAGTAGCCTAAACTGCATCACCGGGACAACAGAACAAAACAACAAGAGCAGCACGACACATTGTTGTGTGACTGCGTCGAGGGAGTGGCACCCGACATAACCTGTTCCTAATCTCTTCAAGACTAAACTGGCATAATGCGAGAGGTGTTCGACGTGCCATAACAATCCGTTCTTCGGTTAAGGGGAAATTATTTGTCGCCAACGGTCAGACGTAATTTTAGTTGCCTTTAAAATTATAGAGTGTTTTTACTTACTTTTATTTAGGTACTTTTACTTCTTCTAATTTAATTGATTTGCAGAAAAATTAGATGTGATATAGACATAACCAGGAAAAAAATTGGTACAAATTTAACCTGACGCAACAAGATACCGCAAAAACTACTTATTTGCCTTATTTTATATTATGCCCTAAAATCAAATGTGGCATAGGTAGAAACTAATAAAATATTGGCACGAATCCAATATGGTGGAAAAAAGATAGCGCCCAATAAAAATGTTTGAAAAGACAGCATATTTGTGTCACTAACCCCCGTATTCACTAAAAAGGTTTAAGAGATAGACCAGGTATAGTTACCATGGTACGTAAAACTGTTAGTTCGCTAGTTATGTTTCGCTTATGTCACTGTCATTTTATAATTGTGACGTTTAGAAAAATGATTTGTTCAATTGTTAAAAATGTCATCTTAAACCTACAACTGTCAAGTTAGACATGGTCTAAATTTAAACCTCTTTAGTGTATACGAGTGCAAATGACCATGTTTGGAGCTAAAATTGATCACACTTCACTATTCCTAGTAAAAGGAAAGATTCCTGGTAAAGGAAATTTGCTGATTTATATATATATATATATATATATATATATATATATATATATATATATATATATATATATATATATATATATATATATATATATATATATATATATATATATATATATATATATATATATATATATATATATATATATATATATATATATATATATATATATATGTTTCTTAATTGAGTGTCAATATTTAAGGAGGTGATTTTTGGGTTCATTTTAAGAAGAAAACTTCATATAAACATATGTCTTAAACGGTGTAAATTTTGAGATAACTTTCAATAATTTCATAATTTTTCGATAATATCCCGAATACCACTCTAGATATTGTAATGAAATTTGGTATAGAGGTACTATGTATCTAGTGGAATTTTTTGATGTAGAACATTTTTTTAATTTCCACCAGTGGCGTCCGTACGGAATCCGAATTTCATATTTTCCCCAGACATTGATGATACGCCACTGATTTTTTTTTAAACAAAAATTATTTTTGAAATTCCGATTCATGTTTGAGCAAGTTTGATTCCTTGGTAATTTCGTGTTGGACGCACGTTTTCGTTTTAAAAAATAAAAACCGTTTCTCTGCATGGTCCAAACAATCCTGGTCATAAGACGGATATCACCATGCATGCAGAGGAATATTATTGTATTAAACTTGAGAAATCAAATCTTGTCGAAAATAAATACTAAAAGTTTTCAAAAACAAACAAATGAATCAATAAAAATGCTTTATTTTAGAAAAATCAGTGGAAGTAATTACTATGTCCATTCTTATTAAAATCAGAAATCGCTTTATCTTAGTGAGAGATATTTGTAGATAATAGTATGTAGTCTTCAGCCACCAATCTAGGACCACCACGTCAATGTTTTTCAGAAGTCTGTTCCTTCATAAATACTTTTTATAAATTTTATTAAAATAATATGACATTCTTCAACAATAACAAGTTATTTACAAAACTATACTAATACAACTAGGTACATAATTAATAATTTCAACAAAAATAGTTAGGTTTTAACAAATTGACAGCACACTTTGTGAAACAAAATAGAAGAAAAAAATTAGATAAGTTGATGAAAATGGCCACCACCTTGGAGAATACACGCTTCAGCCATTTTCCTCATGTTGTCGCAAACTCTTTGAAGGATACCCTCGGTGTTTCTGATAATATCGCAAGAATCTCTTATACGATCCTTCAGCTCCTCTACAGTGTTTACTGGGGTGCGGTAAACTAAAGATTTAAGATGTCCCCATAGAAAAAAATACAAACTATTTAGGTCTGGCGACCTAGGGGGCCATGGTTGGTGTCCGCCACGACCTACCCATCTGTTGTTAAATGTGCGTTTCAAATATTCTCTGGCTTCAATACTAAAGTGAGCGGGCGCGCCATCGTGCATGAACTACATTCTGTTTCTAATCAGAAATGGTATATCTTCTAACAATATCGGCAAATCGTTCTCAAGAAACCGGCGATAATTATGGCCATTTAGTCTTTCTGGGAGGAAAAAAGGTCCAATTAGGTGAAGAATTGCTCTTGATGACGATGTTCTACAATGGTATGGGGGTTCTCGTCGGCACAGATATGATTGTTGTGGAAGTTTCTGATAGCATTCCTGGAGAAGTTAGCTTCATCTGTGAACATTATTTCGTGATCAAATAAGGGATTACGCGCAATTTTTTCCAAAAACCATTCACAAAATTAACTCGGAAAGGAAGATCTCGGGGAAGTAAGGCTTGCACTCGTTGAATGTGATATGGGTATAAAAAAAATGATGTAGAATTCTCCAAACTAGGATGTGCGAAATATTTAGGTTAATTCCAATTTTCCTAGTACTCAGTTCAGGATTTTCATCTATGGAATTTAATACTGCCTCTTCAATTTTTGGAGTTCTTATAGTCCGATGGGCCCCTTTTAATTGATTATTTGGCTTGAATGTACCTGTTTCAGTCAACCTTCTATACACATTTGCAAATATTCGCCTATCTGGTATGACCCTACCAGGAAAGCGCTCTTGATATAATCGCTAGGCGGTGAACTGCCATCAGCCAAACCATATATGTAATGCATACCTGCCAACTCTTCATTGGTAAACTCAACCATTTCTTTTCTCAGATATATCAGATATTTAGAACACAAAATTAATTAAACCCGACTGAGTCTGAAAGCTGAACTGTCAAATTAAGTTACAAGAGAAGTATTAATTCTGACAGCCAAAGCCTACTACAATAATAATTATTATTAGTAATCTTTTTTATTGATGAACTAATAGTATTTTATAGTTTCGTGTTAAAAAATTATAAGCTCAAATAATAATTTTGAAATCTTTGGGTTCATAAGCAAATTTGATTTCTTGAATTTCAGTAAAAAAAAAATTCCTTGCGTGCCATGGCGATTGGTGTTGTCATATTAGCGATATTGTTAAAACTCTGCAGAGAAACGGTTTTTATTTTTTAAAACGAAAACCGTGCGTTCAACTCAAAATTACCAAGAGATCAAACTTACTCAAAAATGAATGAGAATTTCAAAAATAATTTTTATTTAAAAAAAAATCAGTGGCGTACCGTCAATGTCAAAATATGCATGTCGGATTCCGTACGGACGCCACTGGTGGAAATAAAAAAAAAAATGTTCTACATCCAAAAATTTCACTAGATGCATAGTACCCTTATACCAAATTTCATTACGATATCTAGAGTGATATTCGACATATTATCGAAAAATTATGAAATTATCGGAAGTTTAACACCCTGTATCTCAAAATTTACACCGTTTAGGACATATGTTCATATGAAGTTTTCTTCTTAAAATGGACCCAAAAATCACCTCCTTAAATATTGACACTCAATTAAGAAACACCCTGTATATATATTGATAAGATTTCATAATAATCGTTAGATAGTACAATCATCATATTGTCTTTAGTGAAATAAAAAAAACTATTAAACAGAGCTGCCCATGAGGCCAAACAACAAAAGTATTACCTACATACCTGAATCAGTGTTTAGGTTTTAATGGAGCGGATGTTAAAGCAATATCCTCAAAGGCCCCCATAAAGATATTCGCTACCACAGGTGATAAGGAAGATCCCATAGCTGCTTCTGTAAGTCAAGCTTCCACTAGAAAATTCGTATGTGGCCGAGCCTATTGCATTGACGGTCAGGCGAAGTGGTACATTGTTCTTGGGTATCTTGAGAAGACCGTAGAACCTGGGGATCTTGAAGCTGCTTGGCTTTAATGATTTTTTCTCCGCTCCTCTGCTCTCAGCTTTGATGCGTTGCGTTGGTTAGATTGGTGATAAGTCTTTCTATTCTACCTTTAAGGTCTGCCTACATACAAAAGTTGGTAACTCAGCTTTTGGACAACAATACCTATAAGGTTATACAGGCAGACCCTACAAGTAAAGTAGAAAGACGCATTAGCAATCTAATTAACGCATCCAACCTACCACAAGCGTACAATCTTCAATACACATAAGATTGGACAATGCTTGCGATCTCCGAAAGATGTACTTTTTCAAACAGATGGAGTATATAAAATTCCTTGCTCACGCGGAGAAGTGTATGTGAGAGAAACAGGACGTTCAACATCCACTAGACTTGTGTGTATTAAAAAGAAACAAATTGTTCAATCTGCTGTAGCTGAACATTACCACTGGACATATTATAAATATAAAAGACCGTCTGAATCGCTCCGAGCTCAATCAGTGTTCAGATTTTTCAGAGTAAAGATCCCTGATTGGACAGTAATTCCAATTTGACAGTGTCTAATCTCAAGAAGAACCATGATTTCTTAATTGACCAAAGCCATGAAAACTTCGGTTCTATGTTACAAATGATACGAGTTTGTCGTATAAAAAATCCTTCTGAAACAATTTTTCCGCAACAATTTTGTTGTAATTGTAAAATTTTGTAGTAACTTAGTTATAATAACAGTCAACACGTCAAGGACGCCGATGTTGACATTTAATGTAATTAAAATCGGTGTGTACCCCAATGGCGTTTTTCTGCCATGTCCCCACAAAAAAATTATTTAAAAAAGTTTTTATTGGCAAATTTATTTAAAGTTGCGTATTTTCTAGCCTGAAACGGGTAAATTAAAGAAGCCAGACTCAAACTCGTAAATTTGCCCAGAAGACCCCCAAATTTTAGGAGTAACATGAAAGGTTTTATTTTTGCATTTTGAAATTAATTCAGAGAGTACCTAGCTTCTTATAACGATTTTTTAAGATTTTATTAGGTCGCCATTTTGTTGCGTGATATTTAATTCTAACAAAGACTTTCTACAGGATTTTCAGAATCAAATTCAGAATTCACTTAAATTAGCGGCTATTCTATTCCGCTATATTAGATTCGCGTCAAAATGTTACTATTTTATTTCTATGTCACATATGATTTTTCTAGAAAATTTGAAATCCATTATATAAATAGTTCTATACACTGTTTTTTAAATATTTTATTGGATCGATTTTTTTTCCGCTATACTCCGAGATTTTTTCAGATCTTCACGTTTCAGGGTCCCTAGATGCCGAAAAACATATTTTCTTAATTTCATCGGTCTGTCTGTTCAAAACTATTTATCCAATGGACATGTGGGTTTGACGTGGTAAAATTTTGGTAAAAATTGGCGTAACAAAATATCAGTCCAATAAATTGTTAGAAAGTTATTGAAGAACCACTAATCTAATTTTCTTCAAATTTTGTAGAAAAATCAAGTGTGATATAGGACTAAACTGGCAAAATTTTGATGAAGAGCCATTATGGAAACACAAGATGGCGTTAGTTTATTAGTTATTTATAATATGTTTGGCCCGTGGCTTTTTATGTATTTAAAAGAATATTTGGGCTGAAAATGAGAAATGTCAGCTGAAACAGCAACAGTTTTGCCCAGAATCCCTGAATCACTTGAAAAAATATTTATATTGTCTTTAAAATATATAACAATAAAAATTTCAAAATGTCTTTAACCGTGAGTGTATACAAAAATTATTCAAAGGAAAGGTTTTCACCCCCCTGGCGGCCTTTGGAACAACTGATTAACTTTCGTTAGATACTTTTGTAGCAAATACCAAACTAGTGTGGATATGTGGATAATTAGGTACCCTCGAGGGTTATTCAACTTGAAAGAACAGGGTCACATGTGCCATTCTTCAATTAGATGTAGATCATTTTGGGGAACGAGTTTTGGGTAACAAAACTAAAACTAAAAAAGCCTGCCATTTACACTTAGTTTTCTCAGCATTTTACCCAAATATATACCACGTTTACTTAGGTCAATCGATGAACTAAAATATTAAGTTTCCCATAAACAGACACAATTATTGTAGGTTATGACCTTCATAAATTTTATGTAAAATTAAGCTTAATTGAGGAAATTATGTTACTTATTTTCATATAAAGCAGTAGATATTAAAAAGTTACAAATTGAAAAGAAATTAGTATGGTTTAATCTATAAGCACAGCTTAACGGCACATTTTACATTGTATTTCTTACTTTATAAAGTTTAGCCTGGAAATAATCTTAGTGTTGACTTATTGTCTAATGGTTCTAAAATGACCCGTTTTAACGTATTTAGGGTTAAGGAAAGATTTTTCCTTTTTCTTAGTGCTTAAAACAATTTGTGCTATAAACAAATTTTTATCTGTAAACAATGCTACCAAAAGCACTTAACGACAACAGAATAGCTCTGGCCAAGTCCAGACCTGGACTATATCGATATTAAAATAAACAGAATAACCTGATAATTAAACAATGTGGTAAAACAATGTAAATTGAATTTTCATGTATAAATGTTATTTAAAGTGTTAGAAATTTCCATATACAAGGATTGTTGTTCCAAAGACGGCAAATATAAACATCAAATTTAATTCTCATACTTTGCAGCGAGTGAAAATTAAAATATGAAAAATGGATGAGTTGAAAGTTTAATTTAATTCCAAAATTAATTAATGTAATATTTGGTTGGAAAATGAACGTTCAAAATATGTTTTGTTGTGAGGTAGTATTGGTAAAATATTCTCCCTTTGGATGTTGAAATGTCGAAGTCAGTTCTGTATTTAACTCTCTTCAAAAGGTACCTCAAACAATTTGTGAAAAATGTTTTTTATACATCGCGACACGAGAATCGCCGAATCCATGCAAGGGCCCTTTGGCAATTTGATATCTTTATTTAAATATATTTTTGTGGATATATGATTTTTATCGCTGCGTATCCTAATTTTATATTATAATACATATCCTCCCAAATTTATTGTTTCTAAGAAGTTTAGAACCGACCAACCACTGGCGAGAATTTATTGCGCTTTAACAACTTATTCACTTACCCGACGATGACACTGTCCAGCTTAGAGACTTTCGGGCCCGCAGGCCTAGAGGACGCTGGCAATGAGCCCTTCTTCAAACCACACACGATGCTCATTTGCACACGAGAGCCTTTTGTCCGTCGTATTGTCTGTTTTTAGTCTTCTTAGTCTCTTCTGCGCTGGACATCTGGTCACTTAACAAATTTTACCACCCATAAATTCCACTGATGGGTCATCACGATGATCTGCGGGTCAAGATAACATTAATTATGACGTACGTACAAACGGGCGATCGCCAACAGAATCGCTCGGGAGATTTTTCAATAAGAGATTTTCGTTTTGGGTAGAGTGTATAATATATTTATGGTCACTATTTTTTAAACTGTAAAATTTGCCCTGATGCAACAAATTACTGGCTCTGAATACAGTCAGTTTTTTCTTAAGCCCATGCGCATTCATTTTCTTTACTTTCCTGTATTTGTCTTGATGGTTAGAATAGTTTTTAATATAAAATATGTTACTGTTGTAATGGTGTCGTGGCTAGCTGAACACTAATATTTTTTTTTGAGGATTAGACAAAGAAAAACAAAATTTTGAAGTGTTTTATCGCTTGTTTTAATATGCAAATAAAAAGCTAGTAGAGTATCATAATTTGGCGCGTTTTATAGTTCTCAAATCTGTGTTATATAAACTATAAAAATTCGGTAAATTCCTTTACCCGGAACTTCCCTCGTTATGAATTATTACTTTTATTGGGAAGAGTGAAGTGTGTTCAGTACATAGTCACAGTATATATGTGCTACATATACACCGTCTTTTCATTTTTACTGGGCGCCATATTTTTCCATCATATTGGATTCCTACCATAACCTAAAATAAATTCAATAAGTATGCCATATTCACATTTAATTTTTCTGCAAAATTTAAAATCAATTGAACAAGATTTTTTACCGGTTTTTAAAAATTTGATTTGGCCGTCATTTTGTTTTGCCATTTTAAATTGAAACCTATATTATCATCCTTTACCTACTCCGTTGGTCTGCAGATATCTCAGATATTAAGTTTCTGAATAGTTTTCATTAACGATCCTATTGTTGTTATATTAGAGTGGTGTATTATTTGGAGTTAGGATTCAGTAAAAAAAAGGCCCTTTTTTAAATTGGTTTCGCCAATTTATTGTTGGATCCTCAGGAGACACACATTTTATATCCTACATAAAACCCATATTAGTCTTTACTTACTCCATTGGTCCGCAGATATTTCCTAAACCCAAATAATATACCACTCTCACAGAACAACAAGAAGATCGTTAACTAAAACCATTTAAAAATTTAATATCTGGGAAATATCTGCGAACCAACGGACTAGGTAAAGACTGATAATATGGGTATCATGCATATATATATATATATATATATATATGAATATGTATATGAATCCTGAGGATGCAACAATAGAGTAGCGAAACGTCGACAATTTAAAAAAAGAAATTTGTGTTTTTTACTGGATCCTAACCCCACTTAATCAATCACTCTAACATAAAAACCATTTAGAAACTTAATATCTGGGAAATATCTGCAGTCCAACGTAATAGGCGCAGATTGAAAATATGTGTTTCATGCAGGATATAGAATCTATATATGTGTCCTGAGGATCCAACAACAAACTTTCGAAACGTTGACAATTTAAAAAAGGTCTTTTGTGTTTTTACTGGATCCTAACCCCACATAATACAACACTTTAACATAACAACAAAATGATTTTTAACGAAAACCATTTAGAAACTTCTGGGTAATATATGCGGAACAACGGAGTAAATGCTCTGATAATATGGGTTTCAGAGGATGTAACAATTAGGTTGCGAAACGTCGACAATTTAGAAAATACTTGTTGTATTTACTGGATCTTAACCCCAAATAATACACCACTTTAACAATAATTTTTTAATATTGTTCCGGCATATTGGATTTTTACCAAAATATTATCAGGCCATTCTCATATGACTTAAGCTATGTCGCGAACTGACACACAGACCGAAAGACGCACCTACGGAATTGGTAAAACAAGTTTTTTGGCATCTAGGGACGCTAAAACTGTAGATATGTAAATCCTGAGAGGAAGATTTTCTTCACGATTACAAAAATTTTATTTGACCGCAAGTTTGTTCCGCCATCTTGAATCAGTAACACAGTTTTACTAGTTGAGCCCTATGCTGCAATTAGTTAGGAAATCAATCCATTAAGTAGTTTTTTCAGAATGAATTTTTAAATATTTTATTATACGGCCATTTTGTTCCGCCATCTTGGATTCGTACCAAAATATTACCAGTTGATTCCAATATAATACTTAAATTTGAGATTAATTGGATGACTAGCTTTTTAACAATATTTTTTTAAAACTTCGCTAGGTCACCATTTTCCTCATATGACCCTTAATTTTTGACCAAAATTTGAAGTAAATCGGGTAAGTAGACTTTAAGCTATGCCGCGAACTGTCAGACAGACAGACAGTCAGACCAAAAAACGGACCGACAGAATTGATAAAACAGATTTTTTGGCATTTAGCGACGCTAAAACCTAAAGATGTGTAAAACCTGAGAGCGTGATTTTTTCACGATTATAAACATTTTATTTGGCCGCCATTTTGTTCGGCCATCTTGAATTAGTACCACTATTTTACTAGTTGATCCCTATACCACAATTAGTTATGGCACACAATTTGAAATCAAACATTTTATTTGGCCGGTGTTTTGTTCTGCCATCTTGGATTCGTACAAAAATTTTACCACTTGATTTCAACATAATACTTGTTTTTGCAAAATTTGAGATAAATTGGATTAGTAGTCTTTTAATAATAATTTTTTTAACACTTCACTAAACCGACATTTTGTTTCCCCATATTGGATTTTTATCAAAATGTTACCAGGTCGTCCCCATATGACCCTTAATTTTCGACCAAAATTTGTCAATCGGATAAGTATTTTGTAGCTACGCCACGAACAGACAGACAGACAGATCGACGGATTTAAGAAAACATGTTTTTTTTTCTTTTATGAAGGAAGTAAAAAAACCTGATTTAGTCAAAATAGTTATATATCAAAAGGTTTCCTAGGGAAGAGAGTTGAGTGAAAAAGCGAAAAATAATATAGAAAGCGAAAAGTGTAATTTTTGATGCAAGTAGTGAACAACAATCAGTAAATACCTCTGAACATAGAGTCGTAAATGTGGTAATGTATAAATGTGGCGCAGATGCCTCAATACGATAAGTGAAAGAAAGGAAAGGAACAATTTAAAATTTTGTTTTTAATTTGACTAAGATTGCCGTGGGCGTTTTTAAAATTTGATTTTTTTTAATTTGCATCAATCTTAAAAATAAAAATGAATGGCACACGAATCCCCGCTTGACAAATTTCAAACGATTCGGTGTAATCGCGCAAACTTTGCTTACATACAAAAACACCGACATCATATTTTTTTAATAACTTTTACTTTTCGAAAATTTGTGAGATTAGAATTCTTTCCCTATATAGTCCATTCCATATACAACATAAGGAAAAGAATATATGAACGTGAAACAAACTGTTTGCTGGTGTTGGTGCTTGAGTTCTAGCTCCGCAAATAAGGTACCCAACGGAGGAACTAATCTGTAAATACCTAAGTCTTTGGACGTTTCGGGGAAAAGTCTACTACCGTCTTTAACAATTAGCAAAATTAAAAAAGTTATATCTTATATAAAAAAATCAGCTTGTAATGCATTTGAGTAAATGAACCAATTTATCAGACCTTACCCTCTTCGATGCTTGCTATTTGTGTTTATCGTTTGTTGTTTTCTATATCTGTCATCGAAGTAAGACAGAACAAAAATATATATGATTTATATTTTTTAAAGATGTTATTAAAGTAATCAGATAAAGTTTTTTTCTCCATATCCCACACTCTCTTTAATATACACATTCGAAGAGTATTTTTTAACTGGAAAAGAAATAAATAGGTATACATTTTGGAACGGTATAAACAACACGATGCAATTTGCACATGACCAGGTTTAAAAAATTGTTGGTGGATGATTTATTTTATTTGCATTCGAAGTTAGTAGATTTAAAAATACCGGATGACAATTAAACTACTACCCAGGGCGCCATTTGACAACGGCTAGAGATAAAAATACGAAATTTAGTGTGTTGATAGGGTTGAATAGTGTAAACATTTGTAGCAATAAAACAACTGAATATCGTTTCCGGTTTCTCCGGAAATGACCGCGACTTCGTTATTTTAAAAGGAATACCCTGTATATTTTATGTTTTTTGAACTCTCTTAATAATTCTAAACAACTTTTGTATAACATAACCTATGTCTAAAATGTATAGTTTTCCAAATAAAGCCACTTAAAAATGTGTCATAATGCCCGTTTGTTTGTATTTTATGGAAAAACGGAGTAAGCCAGGATAAAAACAATCACGGTTATTTACTCTTTATTCAAGCCTTCATCCAACAAAATTTCAAAAAAGAAAATGTCCCGAGTTTAAAAAAAACGTGTTTTTCGCAAATCGATTTGTTCATGTTTTGATCAGACCCTGTACCATAACGGGTCAACTGACTGGAACAAAACCTTCACTACCCAATCCTACTTTTTTTTATCCTTTATCTACATATGACAAATTCAACTTCCATAGACCGCTGCAAACATAAAAGTTTGATACCCTAGTTTCATGTTGTTAATGCTCATCTAAAGCGAAATTCAATATTACTAGCAGTTATTTAATTATACCACCGGCAAAGCTTCAAAATAATCTACTGTTCAAAGGAGTCCTTTTTTAATTCATTTAAATTTTAAAAAAGAAACGAATATGATAAGGTGAAAACAAGTGAACTTTATTTTACCTAGAGATGATTAATATTAACTAATAATAAAAGAAATAGAAAATAGAACGTCTTTAATCATAATTAAGATTTTCAAAAACACGACCTTCTTGTTCAGTACAAGTCTTACATTTTTCAACAATTTTGCGTAATACATTTTCTTTTTGAGTTATACTAATATTATTATTACCACTAATAATTCGATTTCTTAAAATGTCCAAATTTTCAGGTTGAGTTAAATAGACTTTTTCTTTGATATGACCCCAGAAGAAAAAATCTGAAGCTGTGAAATCAGGCGAACGTGCTGGCTACCTTACAGGTCCATTCGTTCCTATGCATTGGTCCCCAAACCTGTAATTTAAATAATTTACACAAATTCGGGCATTATGGGCCGGTTCACCATCTTGTTGAAAGTTGATGTTGGGAGAGGTTGGAAGAGGTAAATTGTCCAAAAAGTCGGTAACTGTTGTTTCTAAAAACTTCAAATAAGTTTGTGCTGTAAGGGGCCCATTCCGTTCCTAAAATACCTAGACACACATTAACACCAAAGCGTTCTTGGAAAGATCCTTATTCTCTAAATAAATCTTGTTTTTCATTTGTCCAATATCTTACGTTGTTCCTGTTGTAAAAATAATTAAACTTACATAAACATAACACGGAACAAAACTTTAATATTTTCTTAAAAGCTAAGCCTATTTCAAGTGTAATGTCTCGCGCCTCAAGCTTTTAAGAAAATATTCAAAATTTTAAAAATTGTGTGTTTATATGTTCCATTATTTTTTACTTTTCACTTCAATAACTTACAAATAAATTTTTTTTTAAATATTTTGTTTTACATTTATTTTATTTTGTACTTTTTGACACTATTTTTTACACACCCTGTATAAGACATTCACGACTGGACACAATAATATTTTATTGTCATCGGGTTTATATATGTATACCAAATCTCAGTCATATAACGAGAACTATTTTGTACATTTTAGCATTTAAAAAGACAAATAAGTTAATCCCATTTATCCATATCAATAATATAAGTTCGGTAATAGTAGCCTTCGTATTATGGAGCTTTAAATGTATTTACGTAAATGTGCCAGTTTATCAGACTTTAACCCTCTTCGACGCATGTTATTTGCGTTAATCGCTTGTTTTCTATACCTGTTACAGAAGAAAAAGGGAACAAAAATATATTTTCCTACTCTGACATCATAAACTTGAGAGGCACGTGTCTTAATAGAGAGGGCTTCAAAGTGAAACTCATACTCGTATATTTACTCCTAGCGATGATTCCTAAAATTTAATGCACTTGATACACGACTGTTATGCAGTAAAGTAGTACACGTGTACATATAATTTTGTAAAAAAACTAACTGGGACGTTTTAGCCCTACTAGGCAGCATGTTTTTATATAGGGGCAAACGCTATAATGATATACATACAGCCGTCTCCATTTCCTTGGATTTGTATTGCTTATGTCACAACATTTGTTTAAGTTAGGTTACGTTATCAACTGAAACGGGATACTTAATATCCAACAATACAGTGTGTTCCACGGTATTTTGACACATTTTAAAGGTTTCTAGTTTGAAAAAATGTTATAGATACTGAAATGTTACCAAATGATTATTTACTGAACTAAATTGGTTCACTCTTCGTAATAAAAGGAAAGATTCATAACTAGGGAAGTTCCGAGTAAAAGAAATTTACCGATTTTTTAAAATAA
The DNA here is from genome assembly GCA_030620095.1 of Kuschelorhynchus macadamiae. NCBI lineage: Eukaryota > Metazoa > Arthropoda > Insecta > Coleoptera > Curculionidae > Kuschelorhynchus > Kuschelorhynchus macadamiae. The sequence goes on along the minus strand of JAUTXW010005097.1, from coordinate 133,717 downwards.
TATACTAATAGCTGTTGTAATATTTTTTTTCAATGTGCTATTTCATCGTTCATGGAAAAAAAAATTTTAAATACAAAATGTACAAAAGATGTTTGACTTGATTCACCGTTTTTAAGCAAGCTAAATGCTTCTGAAATACATTTTGTTTTCATTTTCAGATGGCTGTCTCATCCCTTTGTGGCTACCCTGATTAGTTTCACATATATTTTATATATACAAAAAAATAAAAGACGTGTTTTACCATTTTGTGATTAATTTGTTTTCGTTTTCAGGAGGCTACTTCATCCCTTTACCCTTTAGAGTGGAAAAAAGTATTTTATGTACAAAAAGAATTTAATTCACGTGTTTCACCGTTTTCCGAAAAATAATTATTTTTCCTTCTCTCGTAGCAAGGAAGATTGTAATCAGGAAAATTACCTTCCGAGATATTTTCAGATCTTCAGTTTCGGGTTTATTAGATGCCGGAAAAAATGTTTCTTCAATTCTGTCGGTCTGTCTGTTCACGGCCTAGCTAAAAAACTGCTCACCCGATTAACTGCAAATTTTGGTCAGGAATTGAAAAATTATATAGGGACGACCTGCAAACATTTTGGTGAAAATCCGTTATGGCGAACTACTTAATACATTGAAGAGAACTGGTAAAATTGTGGTGCGAATTGAGGTAGCGAAATAAAATGGCAGTCAAATGAAATGTTTGTAATCGTGAAAACAATTCCGAGTTTTACATATCTTTAGGTTTTAGCATCCTTAGATGCCAAAAACTATGTTCTCAATTCCATTTGTCTGTCTGTCTGTCAGTTTGCGGTGTAGCTAAAAACTGCTTCCCCCATTGACTTTGAATTTTGGTCAAAATTAAGGGTTATGTGGGGAGTAGCGAAAAAAAATGGCGGTTTAGTGAAATGTTATAAAAATATGTCTAAAAAACAAATGACCCAATCTACCTCAAATTTTGCACAAAAATCGAGTTTTACATAAGAATCAACCTGTAATATATTGGTATGAATCCAAGACAGCAAAAGGAAATGGCAGCCTAATCAGTTATTTAAAAATATCAGTCTGAAAATCTACTTATTAGATTAATTTATTAGATACATAGAGAAAAAATAGTAAAATTATAGTACGAATTCATGATGGAGAAACAAAATGGCATCCAAATAAAATGTCTAAAAAATCAATGTAAAAAATCTTATTCAACTGAGTTGCAGCAAAATTGAATGTAATACAGGGATTAATTGGAACGCATTCAACATGTCGATACAAAATGGCTCTTAAAAAATCAGTGAAAAAATTACTTATTCAATTTATCTTAAACCATGACCAAAAATTAAGGGTGTCATACGTAGGAACAAAATGGCGCCCAATAAAGATCTTTGAAAAGACAAAATGACTACGTGCGGAACTAAATTGGGTTACATTTTACCGTTTCTAAAGAAAAGAAAGGTTCATCCGGATAAAGGAAATTTACCGATTTTTTAAAATATAATAAAAAAAACCCAGTATCTATTTCACTGATTTCCACAATTTTTCGGGATCAAAGCTCCTGTCTATTTGTGTCTTCTACGCCCATCACCACAAAAATCTAATCTAAAATCTAAATCTTACCTAGATCAATTTTAGTGCAAATTTGAAACACTTCAATTTAAATGATCAATATTTTAAATATAAGTAGCATTTGTTGCCTGCATTAAGTTAAATATAAATCCAATTAATAAAAAAATCAAGGAGTTGAAAAGAAGTGGCAATAAATTAATTAAATGAGAAATTGCTTACTGATTTCAACACTAACAAAAATTAAATTCTATCCAAAAATAATTGTGCTGTTGAATAAAAATAAACGCTCTTGTGTTTAAATATAATTAGCCTGCAATAATTAAATTGCCATTTAAATAAAATTACATATGGATTAATATATTCACATTAATTTAATTAAACTTCTCTAAATATATGCAATTTGTTCTCTACTAAAGTTTTTGAACAAATGTTAAAATATTTTAGCCCTGAAATTACTATACGAGCATTAAAAATGTTAAAATAAGCACTATCAAATCCTTTCTACCGTCTTCGCGCGCTTTTAATACTCGTTGGTATTAGGTTAGGTTAGGAATAGGATAGTTATGTATACGTCCGCGAAGGATTATGTATGGGAACTGGATCGGGAACAAGACCAAGACCGGGAATCCTAACATATACATGGAATAAGTGTCCGATATTTTACAGGACAATTCATCAAGTATTTTTAAGATAAGAAGTTCATAAAAAGATATATCAAAAGTGTTTCGTTTCCAAGGTACAAGGTGTTAAAGTATAAAGATTTCTTATTTACTTTTTATTAACCGTATACAGGGTGTCCCATTTTGGGTAGTTTTGCGGGGTATTTCCGTTATTTTTATAGATAGAAAGTCGCTTTTTCGTAAAACTAAAGATACCGTTAACAAAATTATTATAGCCCTTTTAGTTTTTAAGATACGGGGCTAAATTGATAATGTTGCACTTTCAGCCACCCCTCGTATCTCAACTATCAGATAACTTATCGAAAATATGAAAACTGTTTCTTATATAACTTTTCCCGTGGAACTCAATTCCTTCGGAATTAGTATACAGGGTCAGGTCAAAAAGTTATCGGACTCTACTTTATTTTTTAAAATGGAACACCCTGTATATTTATAGATTATAAAATTTGTCTTTTTTTTAGCTTTTCGAAAATATATAACACGGAATTAAATGACAATTTCTGAAATTAAATGCATAATTTAATGAATAACAATAATAAACAACTGAAAGTTACATCTTGCTATCGAAGAATTGGATACCTTGCACGTAAGTATCTTCTTATATAAAAAAAAGACCTATAGAGTTTTTTAATAACAGTAAGCTTGTAACAACAGTTTTATAGCATCAAGTAACAATATAGTAAACACAAAAAATAACATTATTAAAAAAAACGAGTTTTTAAAGGTGATGTTTAAATTGACGACCATTTTCTCTAATGCAAAATTGGCACATTTTTGTAACTCTTTGAATAGCGTTAAAAAAACCATTAGTCTCATTCGCAGATTTCAAAATGCTAAATGAATTGCCATTCGAAGTTCTGCTATGCTGTCATATCGTCTTTTATATATATATATATATATATATATATATATATATATATATATATATATATATATATATATATATATATATATATATATATATATATACTTCATTTTGTATATAGCTCCATAAAAAAATCTAAAATTGAGAGATCTGGAGATCGCGGAGGCCATCTAACAGGTCTGTTGGTACCTATCCATCTTTGAGGAAAATTATTGTCAAGAAATTCCCTTAAGAGCCTAGAGTTGTGACTGATCTTGCTGTAGGTAAACAGCATTATATTGTGCCAATGGAAAATTTTCAAGCAGTTCTGGAATAATTTCTTTAAGAATTTCTAGGTATCTACGTGCTGTAAGACCTCCAAAAATCCTAAAAACTATATGTTTGCCCAAAATAAAACATAACAATCCGAACATAGAACGGAAGCGTTCACGGCTTTGGTCAATTAAGAAATCGTGGTTGTTGGGATTAGACCGTGTCAAATTGGAATTACTATCCGACGTTTCGCCTTCGATTGCACGAGGCATCTTCAGGGATCTTTACTCCACGAGATCTGAATACTGAATGGGGAAGTGTTCAGATCTCGTGGAGTAAAGATACCTGAAGATGCCTCGTGCAATCGAAGGCGAAACGTCGGATAGTAATTCCAATTTGACACGGTCTAATCCCAAGAACCATGATTTCATAACAATCCAACTCCAAAGCGTCCTTGTTGTGCCCTTTCAAATATTAAATGTTGATTTTCACCATGCCAGTTCCTAATAGTGTGACGATTAAAAATTCCCGCATTTGAAAAAAAGCATTCATCTGACCAAATAGCAATACTCGTTAGCATCGATTTGTTGCAAATACCACGCGCAAAACAGTGCTCGGCATCGCCAGGATGCAAATGTTGCACAATATTAAATTTGTATGGATGATACTTATATTTCTTCAAGATCCTCTGACCGTCACTTTCTGGCACACCAATTTCCTTCTCAATTTTTCTACATGAGGATGAAAGTGTTGCTTCAATATATATATATATATATATATATATATATATATATATATATATATATATATATATATATATATATATATATATATATATATATATATATATATATATATATATATATATATATATATATATATATATATATGACGATTAAAAATTACCGCACTTGAAAAAAAGCATTCATCTGACCAAATAACAATACTCGTTAGCATCGATTTGTTGCAAATACCACGCGCAAAACAGTGCTCGGCATCGCCAGGATGCAAATGTTGCACAATATTAAATTTGTATGGATGATACTTATATTTCTTCAAGATCCTCTGACCGTCACTTTCTGGCACACCAATTTCCTTCTCAATTTTTCTACATGAGGATGAAAGTGTTGCTTCAATATATGTATATATATATATATATATATATATATATATATATAGAATATATATATATATATATATATATGACGATTAAAAATTACCGCACTTGAAAAAAAGCATTCATCTGACCAAATAACAATACTCGTTAGCATCGATTTGTTGCAAATACCACGCGCAAAACAGTGCTCGGCATCGCCAGGATGCAAATGTTGCACAATATTAAATTTGTATGGATGATACTTATATTTCTTCAAGATCCTCTGACCGTCACTTTCTGGCACACCAATTTCCTTCTCAATTTTTCTACATGAGGATGAAAGTGTTGCTTCAATATATATATATATATATATATATATATATATATATATATATATATATATATATATATATATATATATATATATATATATATATATATATATATATATATATATATATATATATATATATATATATATATATATATATATATATATATATATATATATATATATATATATATATATATATATATATATATATATATATATATATATATATATATATATATATATATATATATATATATATATATATATATATATATATATATATATATATATATATATATATATATATATATATATATATATATATATATATATATATATATATATATATATATATATATATATATATATATATATATATATATATATATATATATATATATATATATATATATATATATATATATATATATATGTGTTTTCATTCCGGGTGTACAGGGTGTCCGGATTTGGTTGCAAAAGCAGGGTATCTCGCTTATTTTTAAAGATAGAACCTTGCGGTTTTCACGAACCTGAGCTAATTTTTTGTGAAACTCATGAAGCCGTAAACAAAATTTTCATAGCCTTCTTCGTTTATGAGATACAGGGCGAAATAGAAAATTTTGCATTTTGGGACCCCCCTCGTGTCTCGGTTATCCTTTAACTTAACGCAAAGGGAAAAATTGCTGCTTATGCAGTTTTTTACGCTGGATCCAGTGGCGTAGTCATATTTTTCATTTGAGTTGTTATTTTTTAGATATGACCCAAAGTTGTGTTTTTTTTTAATTGGACACCCTGTATATTTGTCCAGAAATTGATTTGTCCTTTTAAAAGCTTCTCAAAAATATATAATAGTATGGGTCTATTTTAATAAACAACAACAAAAAAAAGCAAATGACATTTCCCAATTTTGTACGCGTATATAAACTATAGCGCTAGTTTTTTGTATTTATTTATTGTGTAAAAATATATTTGTATTATTATGGAAGAAAACCAAACTTTCGAACATTATGAAAAGTACGATATGTTAGCTTGTTTTATATTAAGTAATGAAAATGTTGAAGCGGCTTCTGAGATGTATTTTAACAAGTAAATAGTTAATTTTTAGGTATGTTGAAATACTATTGCTTAATTTTTATTTAGATATCCAGAAAGGAGGCAACCTAATATTTCCACTTTTTATCGGATAAAAAGGAATTTACTTAATCACGAATCATTTATCAAACCTCGTACGAAAACATATAATAAAGAAAATCGGGAGGCTGAGGAAATTACGGTATTGGCTAATGCAGGCTAATGTAGGGCCAGTGAAAAGAGGATAGTGATTCCAAAAACTAGAGTTCAAGAAATTCTAAAAAAGCACAAATATCACCCATACAAATTTAAGCTCGTGCAGCACTTACAGCCAGGGGATGCAGAGCGTTGGGTAGTCTTCTGCAATTTGTTTCGAGAAAGATGCGATATGGTTAGAGATTTTGAAAGGAAGGTTATATGGTCAGACGAAGCACATTTCAGTAATTCTGGTATACTCAATAGGCACACTAGTAGATTCTGGTCCCAGGAAAATCAACACCAAATATTTCCCAGAAGACAGCAGGGCAGGTTTGGTCTAAATGTGTCCTTCATATTAGGAACACATAAAATTTTATATATTTGAGGAAAATCTAACAGCCAATCGCTATATAGAAACTTTAGAGGCAGCTATACCTAAATTACTTGACGATGTTCCTCTAGCGCAAATTAACGAAATTTATTTTCAACAGGACGGTGCTCCTGCACACAATTCTGGAATGACGAGATTATTTCTGGACAATAATTTTACCAATCAATGGATCGGAACAAATGGACCTATAAGAAGGCCCCCTAGGTCCCCAGATTTGTCGATTTTAGATTTCTTACTATGGGGATATCAGGAAAATAGAATTTACAAAAACCACTATGATAATGTTATTATGCTTAATTCCCTAAAACGAATACGAAAATTGTGCGAAGCATGCATAGAACAAACTGGAAATCAGTTTGAACAGTTCTTTTGATTTCCTTGGTTACTGTAGTTCTTATACGACAGTTGATTTTTGCTGAAAGGCTTGTTACATAATAATGTATTACTGTTTTGTTCTTGTGTTACATAAATCTAGGTAGGTGGTATTTTTTTGGTGCGAAATTATCAATACATATTTTGATAAATAGATTTAATTACATATTTATTTTGATTTATGATAAAAGGCAGCATTGTTTTGCATGGCCTACTGCAAAATTTGGGATGATAATTATAAAAATTAGGATTTTTATTATTGTTTATTAAAATAGACCCATACTATTATATATTTTTGAGAAGCTTTTAAAAGGACAAATCAATTTCTGGACAAATATACAGGGTGTCCCGTTTAAAAAAATAAAACTTTGGGTCATATCTAAAAAATAACAACTCAAATGAAAAATGTGACTACGCCACTGGATCCAGCGTAAAAAACTGCATAAGCAGCAATTTTTCCCTTTGCGTTAAGTTAAAGGATAACCGAGATACGAGGGGGGTCCCAAAATGCAAAATTTTCTATTTCGCCATGTATCTTATAAACGAAGAAGGCTATGAAAATTTTGTTTACGGCTTCATGAGTTTCACAAAAAATTAGCTCAGGTTCGTGAAAACCGCAAGGTTCTATCTTTAAAAATAAGCGAAATACCCTGCTTTTGCAACCAAATCCGGACATCCTGTACATCCGTTCACTGCTGTCGTTCTGAAAAGAACAGAGAGAATCCGAGACGCCATAGAAATTGAAAAGCAAGGTGATTTGAATAAAAGGGACGAACCATTAAAACTACCAACAGTATGGAAGACAATAATCGACAAATCTAAAATCCCAAAAACTCAAGCACAATTAGCGCAACAACAGCACCATCCGGAAAACAAAAATAACGACCAACGCCTGCGCAGATATAACCTTCGGCCCCGAGTGGGGGTATAAAAGGAAGCGTCGCAGTCACCAACACTTCAGTCTCTATTCGAACGCGAGAAAGAAAGCTTGGAAAATGCCAAATGTGATTTTGGCGAAACGTCAGCAAAACTGTTCTTTTCAGAACGACAGTAGTGAACGGATGTACACCCGGAATGAAAACACATTGTATTTTTCCATCCGTGAAGGAGTAAAAATCAACACCACCATATATATATATTTTTTTTTTTTCCCTGTTCTCTTTGTTGTATGTTTTAGGACGCAGGTGAACCAATCATCCGTGTTTAACTAAATTTGCTTTTAAACGAGCAAATATCTCAAAAAACGGTTACCATCTTTCTGGATATCTAATAAGCAAAAAAATATAATGATAATACAGATTTTCATAGCCATAATAGCTTACTTACCATTGGAAATATAATTCCATAATATAAAACATACCAGCATAACATATTTTACATAATTTTCATACGCTGCCATTATCCAAAGAAATGGGTAAATACCAAAAGAACGTTTATAAACTGCTTTATAAGCAAAAAATCGGTCCAAAAACCGATGAGATAGACATATATTTGACATTTATTTTTGTCTGTTGTCTTAAACAATAGCCATAGCCTACTATTAAATTATGCATTTAATTTCAGAAAATTGTCGTTTATTTGCGTGTTTCTGAGAAAAAGTGCATACTATTAAATATATTTTTGAAAAGGTAAAAAAAAAGACAAATTTTATATACTATAAATATACAGGGTGTTACGCATAAAAAAACAAGGTAGGTTCCCATAACTTTTTGACCTGATCCTGTATGCTAATGCCGAAGGCGGAATTGAGTTCTACGGGAAAAGTTATATAAGAAACAGTTTTCACATTTTCGATAAGTTATCTGATAGTTGAAGTACGAGGGGTGCCTGAAATGCAACATTTTCAATTTAGCCCCATATCTTAAAAACTAAAAGGGCTATGAAAATTTTGTTAACTGGATTTGTTTTACGAAAAAGTAGCACGTTGTCGAGAAAACCTCAATTTTCTATCTATAAAAATAACGGAGAGACCCCGCAAAAGTACCTAAAGTGGGACACCCTGTACATTTCTAGAGATAATTGGTTTAAATTTGGCACACAATTTTTCGTATTCTATAACTTGTACTTCTATATTATATGCTATATAGTATACTAATAACATAATATAATTATAGGAAAAGTAAATATAATTGACGACTGCATATTATTCATATGATGAAGAAGAGTTAAAAGTAAATTATAGTCAGTCTTCTTGTGTGACGTCTGTAAATTTCAAAAATTTATGTTAGGGATACATTGTTATTATATTACGAGTTTATTATATGCGAATAAATAAAAATATACGGTACAAATGATGACTTTTTTGAGCACCATAATAGCTTTAAATGAAGTAGGAGATAAAAGAAAAACAGAAGTTGCTAAACGCTCCCATCGCCTCTATTTGCTAACATCATTAGGGCTTTTATTTCTTTGATACATTGCATTTCATTTTGTATACATAATGAAGGAAGGTCGAAGAGTTAAAGAAAAATGTGATTGATTCCCTGTTCGCTCTTAAACACAGCAATTATTATGCATAAGATGTGAAGCCTGTGCATTTTAGCTTTACCGTTGAATGCGTAGTTCCTAGAACTGGTAGTTGAACTGTGAGATCTATTAGGTCTCATTTTTGCCCACCCCGTCGACGTAACTGACGTGAAAATAACACTTTACTGACGATTTTCAGTGGCGTAGAAATAGTAATGATGGGAAATTTTTTAAATTTATTATTGGTGTGTAGTAAAAAATGGCTATGCATACGTATCCTGTAATCTATGGATTAATGAAGTTGTTTAATCCGTGTTGAACTGGTATTTCAGCTGTTGAATAGCTCCACTATAATTTAAATTTAATTAAATGTAAGTTGTCAGACAGTTTATTTAAATGTGTCAAAGGAGATATTGGTTTGGAATTAACTTGTTAAAGGACACAATGTTTCGCTTTATACAGTATGGAATGTTTAACTGCAATACATCCTATAACTTGGAAACTCGTCAAAATTTTGTACCTAGTACTATAGGGTTACACTATCCTTCTCGTATTTTTCTCGATCTCGCGAGACGGTAGTAAGAATCATTAGCGAGACAAGACTAGGAATATGTGAGACCGAGAAATCTCGCATACTACATATTTTCTTTCTTTTTTCTATATACCAGTTGTAAAAGTACAGACCTTTTTTTTAGTTGTCACATAGCTTTTTCTCCCCCTCCCCCTATCAACATTGGGTCGTCCCTGAACTTACCTTCTAATAAATTGTTTTCTGAAGAAAGGTGAAAGATAACAATGTATGCACATACTTCATCTGCTACATTTTTACATTGTCTTTCAAGGTGAAAGTCGCCTTTCTCTTATATAGTCTTTTTGCGCATGCGCAAATACGAATTTATGATAATACATCTGTTTTATTCTTATATCTAACATTCACTTAGATTAGGGCGAATATAAACATTTTTTATCTCCTCGCCTTGATTCTGTAATAATTTTTAAATCCAAATCGAACATACATACATACACAAATTCATTTACATAACATACATACTCAAATAAAACCACTGTTTATATTCCAGTATACCATATATTTTTTTTAATTTCATATTTTTTATTTAATATTTTTAATTTAAATATTTTTATTATTTTTCTCCATAAGACACTTGATTTGTATGCATAATATCAAACGAATTGAATATGTACTTCTTTGGCATTGATTTTCTTAAACATATTAACATGCCACCATTTTGTTCGGCTCTTATGGCTTAGACCAAAATTTTATCAGTTTATCCTTACATCACACTTAATCTTGTGCAAAATTTGAGCTCAACTGGATAAGTAGTGTTTTAATTATGATGATGTTTTAATATTTTACTTGCCGCCATTTTGTTCCGCCCTAATGTTACCATTTCGTCCCCATATGATCCTTGATTTTCGAGTCAAATTTGAAGTAAATCAGATATGAAGTTTTGCCTCATACAGACAGACGGACAGGCTGACGGAAATGCTATGTTTTTTGAAGTCCAGGAAGGGATCTGCAAAAATCTCGGAGGGCGGTTTTTTTACGATTAAAATACTTTCGAGGGAAGTAAAAAATGTAGGGCCTCATAATTTTCACAGGGATAATGTCATGACCAAATTGTATTATATATTTATTTTTTATTTTTCCGACTTCTAATTTCCGAGTTGTCAGTCAGAATTTCAGAGTTGCAAGTCGGAAAAACTAAATTCTGACTCGTAAGTCAGAAATTCCGAATTATACAAGTACGCGAATGACACTTATTTTTAACTATTATTGGATAATTAGCCAGGATAATAGAGAGAATATTTTCCTTTTTGCGATTATTAACCACCAAGTAACGATTCCTCAGGTCTCTTCTTATTAGTCCATTGAGGGCTTTATTTGTAGATCCTCTGGAAGTCCTCTACGACGCCGACGGCTCCAACTATTTTTCAGCGCCCTAATTTGTTTAACTTATTTGTAAAGATGGGTCTTGAAACATTTACAATCCAAATAGCAGACATATTTATCTAATTTAAATGCTTCTAAATAAAAGTAGTGTATCTTTTTACTGTTGTTTGTTAGACAGCTGTCTTCTTTTTAATTTAATTTAATTTAAATTAGATAAGTATATCTGGTATTTGGATTGTAAATGTTTCAATATTTCCTAAAAAGGAACTCAAAAAATTCAGGGCACTGAAAAAAAGCCGAGGCTATCGTAGATGGCTTCCAGAGGACCCACAAAACCACCGGTGTACTAATATGTATATAATGGCCATTCTACGCTTTCGTACCATCCTATATATCAATATGTTAAAGTAGTAGTATTAACCGTTGTATTTAGATATACTATCTGGAAGCATACATTTGGATCCACATCTCTTGAACACTGAAAAAAAATCTAGATAAATTTAACTGTGCGAAGAGATGGCGGCCAATTGGTTTATCCAGTGCCATTAAACAAACAAACAAACAACAATATAAAGTGTGCGAAGGTTAATCCATTTTTCTTGAAAGTGGAAATAAATCAGATTATCCCTATTGCTTGACTGAATGACGATGATATTTTTTAGCAATGAGGTGGTAAAATACTCTTTTGTATTGGGTTTGCGGCTTCCGCACTAAAAGAACTGTTTAGATGGATACTTTTTTCTACAATATAAAGATGTCGTCAAAAAAGGAATGGGAAACATTTATTTTACATAAAGATTAAATGCCAGACGTTCTGAAATTTCTTGACCGAGCTAAATAATAATAGTAATTTAGCGTTGTAGGTACAGGGTTTTTAGTTATAAATGCTTCCCCTAATTGACGTTTTTATTTATATAGATATCAAAAAAAGTTAAATACAAACGTTTTTTCAAATTATACGATTTTTTTTCTGATATAGTTTGCAGATATACAGGGTGTTTAGTTTTTGTGAATTCAACATCAACTTTGGTTTCTTGAATGTAACCCACTGTATATTATACGTTCATCGAGAAATGTGTCAAAAATCCTGCCATAAGAGGCAATATGTTAAAGAGAGACGTGTCCTTAGAGATAAACGTTTCAAACTTGGTATATTTATAATCGGCAAGAAGCGGCTAGTTTGAAGAATATGTAATATACAGTTTTTGGTATTTAAAAAACTAAGTTGATGTTGATTTCAGAAAAATTAGACACTTTCTGTATGTCTGTAAACTACACCAAAATAAAACTCCTATAATTTAGAGAAACTTTTGTATGTTTTTTTTTGTTGATATCTAGAAAAATACGAAAGTTAATGAAAAATACGTGAGTTAATGAGGGGGAGCAAAAATCCAGTACAGGAAATTATTGTAAAAAAAATAAAAAATTCAAGAAGGTGTGTTTTCTTAAAGAAATGTTTTCCTCCTTATAGTATTTTGATATTTAGAAGCAGTTTTGTTAGTCTTTTGTCTATTCTGAGTCTACATTTTGGCAGTTTTTTGTTTAAGCACGGAACACAATGTCAAATACGTCAATCGTTTTCGTCCATTTACGTCAAACTTTATTTTTCTTTACGTATTTTTCGGTGTTTTGTTAGACACTTTTTTGAAATATAGCTTATAACCGGTTATATTTAGTTCCAATGTCAAATTTATCACCCATTTTTATACTACAAATGTGTTCTTCATTTTTAGGTTTCGTCTTTGTTGGTTTGTTTTTACATCAAACGTTTATGGGAATTCCATTGTGTTCCAAGCGTTATGTCTTGCCACAAAAATTACGCTATTTTTCCTAAAAAAAAACAGCTGATTTTAGGCAAAAATATGATATCTGCAAATTTTTAATTGGCTTAGTGATACCTATGTCCTATTTAAAAAAAATATGTTTTTTGTACTTTTCTACTTATGCAGAGTGTCCCAAAATAGGGTTAGACCTAAGTAAGGTCAACTGTAAGGGTAAGTAAAAGTATCAAAGATTTGATTAATTTCAATAAAGGTCTTAGTAAGAAATACTTAGATACTGATGTTGCTATAAGGTACAGAGTGTACCAAATTATATATTGTATATGAAGTAGTTTTGATTGTGTTCATAATGCGTAATAGGGAAACTTGCAAACGATAACAAGTCGCCAAAAAAAACGCGTAATTCAGTATATAGGACTTCAAGAAATACTTATCTTACAAAAAAACAGGGTTGTTTTCTATCTGAAAACTAAATTAAATGCAACTATACATACAAATGGTATTTGTGTTTTATTCTTTACATGTTTTAAACACTAAAGTTTGTAGTATTTTTCTCTCTTAGATACGAAGATTCAGAATAATTTTTTCTTTTGCCGAGTAGGGCGCCGGTTTAACCGTTAGAGTGCGTCAAAGTTACCCTATTTTTCGACTTAAAATAATTTTAAAAAATTTCTTTTCCAACCTTTGATCCCGCCTGTTTTAAATAGGATTCGGAAGGATATAAAGAAGAAGGTTTTCTGAAAATATCATCGAAATTGATTGATTTTTTCGACAGTTATCATACACACCAACTTAGTCAACACATTTTCCAACCCGAAAATAACAACAAAACTTTTTTTATCGTTCAAAAGCCCCAAGACAAATTTTTTATTTCTAGCCGTATTTCAGATATTACTGACGTTATCCGTCAATGCGGCGGAACTTCAGTTATCCATAATTAATTAATGTATAATGATTTTCATTCCGAACTTTAAAGTTATTCTTTTTTTTAATCAGTAGAATGTTTTCGTGCTATTTCAAAAAGATGTACAAGTTGCCTAATGATAATATTCCGAATTCTTTCCGAGATTTGCCAAGAATAGATGAACATTAATATAAGTATTTGCTCTTTTCTGGAGAGCAAAAATAAGCGCACAAAGTAGTAAATAGTTCTAAAAATTCATATTTATTTTACGTTTATTAAAAATAAAGTGTTAATAATGAAAATTAATTAAATAAAACTGTAAAAACGAAATACAAGATCTAGGTTTTTATTTACAAAAAATGCATTAATAAAGAGAAATGAGCATACATTCTAGAATTCTAATCTGATGATATCAAATTTTAAAGAAAAAATCGGTAAATTTCCTTTACCCGGAACTTCCCTCGTTATGAATCTTCTCCTTTATTAGGAACAGAGAAGTGTGACCCAATTTAGTTCGATAAATGGTCATTTATAACACATATTTCTACCTATGCCACACTTGATTTTTGGATATAATTTAAAATAAATTGAATAAGGTTTTTAAGGTGACACATCGCCATTTTTTTCGATCATGTTGCATTCGTACCAGTTTATTTCTGTATCACATTTAATTTTTGTGCAGAACGAAAGTCGATCCAATAAGAAGATTTTTTACGTTGATTTTTTAAACATTTTAATTGGCCGCCATTTGTTTCGACGTTTTGAATTCATAACACAAATTTGCTAGTTTATCTCTATGTGACACTTGCTTACACAAATTTTGATATTATTATAGTAAGTAGTTTTTTCAACCTGATTTTTAAATTTAAAATTTTATTAGGCCGACATATTCTTTTACTCTCTTGGATTGATAATGAAATGTTGGCAGTTTTTTTCCTATATAGCATTTGATTTTCGTGCAAAATTTGAGTAAATCGGATAACTAGTTTTCAGTAATAATTTTTTAACGTTTCATTAGGCCGCTATCTTGTTGCGCCATACTGGATTTTTAGCAAAATATTACGAGGTCATCCCCATATGACCAAAGTCGATCGGGTAAGTAGTTTTAAGCTATGCCGCGAACTGACAAACAGACAAACCCGCGGAATTGATAAAATATGCTATTTGGCATATAGAAACGCTAAAACATGAAGATAAACATTTTATTTGGACGCTATTTTGTTCCAAAATCTTGAATTCTTACCACAATTATATCAGCTCATTTCTATACCACAATTAATTATTGCATTCATGAAATCAATCCATTAAATAATTTCTTAAGGCACAATTTTCAAATATTCTATTAAGCCGCCATCTTGGATGAGTACCAAAATTTTACCAATTAATTCATACATAGCATTTTGTGCAAAATTGGATAAGTAGTTCTTTAGTAATAATTTTTTTAACATTTCATTAAGCTGCCATTTCGTTTCGCCATATTGTATTATACCAAAATGTTACCAGGTCATGCCTATATTAATTTTTGATCAAAATGTGAAGTCAATCGTGTATAGTTTTTAAGCGAATAGACAGACAGACAGACATACAGACCGAAGGAGCTGATAAAATATATTTAATATTCGGGATTTAAGAACGCTAAAACATAAAGATATGTAAAAGGGTAATTTTGTTCACTATTACAAACATTTTATTTGGCCGTAATTTTGTTCCGCCATCTTGAATTATATCAGTTCCCTCACAATTAATTATTGCACAATCTGAAATCAGTCCATTGAGTAGCTTTTTCGGGCAGAATTTTTAAATATTTGATTAAGCCGCCATTTTGTTTCGCCATCTTGGATTCGTACCAAAATTTTACCAGTAAATTCCTACATAACACTTGAATTGAAGGAAAATTGATTGGAAAAGTAGTTCCTTAGTAATCATTTTTTTAACATTTCATTAGGCCGCCATTTTGTTTCGCCATATTAGATTTTTATCAAAATGTTACCAGGTCATTCCCATATGACCTTTAACTTTTGATCAAAATTTGAAGTCAAACGGGTTAGTAGTTTCTTAGCTATGCCGCGAACAGACAGATAGTTATAAATCTAGGGACCCTGAAACGTAAAGATCTGAAAAATCTCGGAGGGTGATTTTTTACCGATTACAATACGTCCCTTCTACGCGGGAGGTAAAAAAAAGTGACAATGATAGCGTGTCATTTATTTTGGTCTTGTTAAAAAAAAAATTAATTTTCAACATTATCTTAAGGACGTCGTATTGCTTATCCGATATCACATGCAATTCATTGAATTGCATGTGATATCAGATAACATTGAATAGATCTTAAGACACTCTACACTTTATAGCAACATCTACCGGTATTCCTAATTAAACCATTGCTTAAACTAATCAAATATTTGTTAGTTATATATATATATATATATATATATATATATATATATATATATATATGTATATATATATATATATACAGTGTGTATCAGCCAAATGGAATAAATTCGATAATAAATAAATGGGGGCGTGTTCGGAAAAACGCTTGGACCCGTCGATTGGTATTTTTAGTTGTTCATTTTCTTCAATAAAAACTTTTTATACAGGGTGTGTCCTGTAACAGTGGTCAATGCCAACTTTCTTATATCAAATGCAACACCCCGGATATTATTTAATTTTTGGATTCTTTAGGAGATTCTAAACATATTTTATGTTCAATGTCCTATACTTATCTTCAACTATTTCGGCAATATTAAGTGTTTTCAAATATTTGATTACAAAAATTCGCTACAACACAATCAATACTTATTTACCATTTAGGTCTTCATATTAAGAATGTAAGCAAAAACCATTTTAGCGTTCCTTTTTATTGATATGGAACAAAAAGAGCCAGTTTTGTTTACTTTTAAGTTTTGTTTACTTTTGTGTAAAATGTCTGGCCTTTCTCTTTGCAAGACAGTAGTTGTCAGTGTCAGTGTCATAGTCTTTTGAATTTCGTTAACTGCATAATACCTAATATCAGAAAAATGGTTCATTTAACAGAAATGCATAAAATAACAATTCTACAAATGATTGGTTATGGAGATAACACACGAACACAAGTGGAAGTTGCTCGCTTATTTCATTAAAAATTTCCAAATTTGCCGCATATATCCCAAGGGACAATTAGTAAAATAGAAAAGCAGTTTCGCGAGCTTGGACATGTGAGGCAGATAAAAAAAGCAGCTGCCAATTCAATAAATGATGATACTAAATTGGATATTATGCTTGAGTTTGAGGAAAACCCACATATTTCTAGTCGACAAGCCGCCGCAATGTTCGATATTAGCCATTCGTCGATTATTCGAACATTAAAAGAAAATAAAGTGCATCCCTATAAAGTGATATCAATTCAGGAGCTCATGGAAGACGATTATGATAGGAGAACTTATTTTTGTGAACAAATGATGGCTATGTTAGATAACAACGTTATTCAATTAGAACATGTTTTGTTTTCGGATGAGTGCACCTTTACACTTCACGGTCATGTAAATCGTCAAAACTGCCGCTATTGGTCTAGGGAAAATCCTCACTGGATCAGCGAAGAACATACTCAATATCCTGAAAAGGTTAATGTTTGGGCAGGAATTGTTAGGGATCATATCATAGGCCCCTTTTTCATTGACGGCAATTTGAATGGCGATAATTATTTAGCACTACTCCAAAATAATGTCGTGCCAACTTTGACAAATTTGTATCCGGATCCAGCAAACCCACAAGTTCCAGCAAATATGATATGGTTTCAGCAAGATGGAGCATCGCCCCATTACCAAATTAATGTCCGGCAGTACCTCAACGGAATATTTCCAAATCGGTGGATAGGGAGACGAGGATCGATAGAATGGCCAGCGCGATCCCCTGATCTGACGCCATTAGACTTTTTCTTATGGGGACATATTAAAAATGTTGTATACAAAACTAAACCCCTCGACTTAGCTGACTTAAGAAGATGAATAACGCTTGCGATTAGATCGGTCACGCCTGAGATGCTAAATAACGTTAGAAGAAATTTCTATTTAAGATTAGGAATTTGCCAAGACGTTCGCGGCGAGCATATTCAACAGTTCCTAAATTAACTTTTTACTTTTGTTTATACATTATGAAGAAATAAATAATTTTATTTTTTTAATCTTAATTTTTGCAATAAATTTGAAAATACTTAATATTGCCGAAATAGTTGAAGATAGGTATAGGACATTGAACATAAAATATGTTTAGAATCTCCTAAAGAATCCGAAAATTAAATAATATCCGGGGTGTTGCATTTGAAATAAGAAAGTTGGCATTGGCCACTGTTACAGGACACACCCTGTATAAAAAGTTTTTATTGGAGAAAATGAGCAACTAAAAATACCAATCGAAGGGTCCAAGCGTTTTTCCGAACACGCCCCCATTTATTTATTATCGAATTTATTCCATTTGGCTGATACACACTGTATATATGACCCAACCCTATTATATATCAGAATAAGAGAAAACGTTTTGTATAGAATGTAATTTCCTTAAAAAATACTATAGGTATCCTTAAGAATAGAAATGTGAATGTTTAATGTTCGCATATTTTCTTATATTTGCCTAATAACAGCTGTTTTTCAAAAAAAAATAACGCAACTTTTGTTATAAGGCAGTAAATAAAAAACTGCTAAAAATATCCCGAGATATTTGTTTGGGCCTAACAATAGTAATACAATACAATGAGATTTTTTTTTTAAATACGCATTGTTGAAGATATTGATATTTTACATTATCATCCTATACAAGGCAAAAAAAAATGAATGTGCCCCACTGAGTCTACATAAAACGAGCTTTAAAAATCTGAAAACTATTCATTTTTTTTCGACGAGCTGTTTATTTAATTCTAGATACATGCAAAAACACTCATTCATGCCAACAGATACATTTCAAATGCATTTTTAGGAAATATAATTAAAGTAAACCCGCGTGCCAACTATAACGCACGCACCTCGAATTTCTATAGAAAAGCCATTACTTAGAATTAGTACTGTAGCATTCAATTAGAAAAAAAATTAGTTCCTACGACTCTGACTTCAATTACTTGCACTGTTGAATAATGTATTGCAATTGTATTGTTGTAATTGAAAAGCCACATCTTCAATGCATCATCAATCAGCGTGTCGATTTCTTTGTGATAAGTCCCATCAGTCTCATCAGCAGTAGCAAGGGGAGATCTGCTATTAAGTCTATAGTTTTTGCATCGCAATGATCAGTTTAAACTGTTTTTAAAGGCTGACGACTGAAACCAAACACTGTAAACAATCTGAAAGGCTATAATTTATTGTCTAGCTATGCATACGGCCTGGTCCTCATGAAATTAAAGTAATTTACTAACTAAACTGATCGTCAAAAAAAACGAAAAGACGATTTATTAGATATATATTTTAAATCAGTTGTTTCGAAATTTCTTGACCGATTTGAGTAATCTTTTCGGATTCTATAAGTTGCTTCATATACAATCAAGAGCAGGGAATGCTTTTTTAGCATTTTTTTCGGCGTTGTACAGTGTGTCCCATTTTTGGCACTTTTGCCCCTTATTTTTAAAGATAGAGATTGCGTTTTTCACGACAGCTTCTTTTTTATGAAATTAAAGATGGCGCCAGTAGAATTTTAATAGTCCTTTTGGTTTTTGAGATACAGGGCGCATTTGAAAATGTTGCATTTTCAGGCAACCCTCGTATCCCATCTATCTTATAACGTATCAAAAACTGTTGCTTATATGATTTTCTCCGTAGAATTCAGTGCCGCTTTCAGAATAAAGTTACGTCAAAAAGTTATCACACCCTATTTATTTTTTTTAAATGGGACACCTATTCTTTAGATTTATTAGGACTTATGTGGGCTTTCCAAAAACATATACATGTATGCAAGTGTTTTGAAAAACAAGCTCAAAATTCGAGATTTTCTAAAATTTTCTTTTTTGTCCAATTAGTAGGTAGTAGGCTATGGCTAATTTGTTTGGAATCAACAGCAAACTGTCAAAAACTTTGCGATTTTATCAGTTTTTGTTTATTAATGAAACATTTTTGTTGTTTTGATGTTTCTATTTAACTATATACTATATTTAACTTACTTTTTTTACAATAATGTAATAATAATACGAAAATTATGAAAAGTATGATATGTTGGTTTGTTTCATACAATCTAATGAAAGTCCCCATGAAGCTTTGGAATTATATGTACAAAAGTAACGTATTTAAGTGCTATGGTTAGGATAATATCTTAGGAGTCACTTTTGTTTCTATTATATTAGATATCCAGGGATAAGGCAACCTTTCCCAGACATATTTGCCCGCCTTAATTCAAATTTAGTAGAGTACGCTAAGTAATTTTAAAAACCACCTTTGGAAACTCTTTTTCCTTAAGTTTTGAGTAAGTTAGGTAATTATTCTTTTGCTTTGACTAAAATTAAATGATTTTATCGTAATTAAGTTAAAATGGTATAATAAATAACTAAGAGTTGAGAATTAAAAAAGATTTTTTGAATAAAATTTGAAAGTATTATATTTAGTATAATAAGTACTTACATAAATGTTGTTCTTAAACATTTTAGCTATAGCCTACTACCTACTAATTGGACTCAAAAAAAATTTTTAGAAAATCTCGAATTTTGAGCTTGTTTTTCAAAATATCTGCATATATGTATATATTTTTTGCAAAGCCCACATTATTCATAATAAATATAAAGAATAATATACAGTGTGACCTATTTAAGAAGATAAAATAGGGTCCGATAACATTTTGACCTGACCTCGTCTATTTATTCTGAAAGCGGCACTCAATTCTAGGGAAGTCAGATAAGGAACAGTATAGCACCTTTCCTTAATATACCCCAATATAAAAAAATTGGGTATTGTTAAATCAGCAGAATAGGGAGCCCATTCGATGGGGCCAGCTCTACCTATCCAGTTATTTCCAAAAGTAGTGTTTAATGAATTCCTTGCTATTACAGAAAAGTGAGATGGGGCACCATCTTGTTGTAAATATACATCATGCAGTATTCCTTCTTGTTTCCGTCGAGGGTACAAAAAAATGTCTAACATATCTGTATGATTGACGTCCGTTACAGTTTTCTCTTGGAAAAAAAAGGATCCATACATTTTTGTTTATGACGCACCACACCGTACGTTTAACTTAGGGGCATCTCCTTCAAACTCGTTGAACGGTGCAGTTATGTTTGTTTATTCTTCCACTTAGGTGAAACGTTGCTTCATCTGACATTATTAGAATTGTATCCGGTTGATTTCTAAACACATATAATAATGATACACACATGATATATCTCTTTTCAATAGCATGATTTTCTATTTTTTGATAAGTTTGTACCTTATACGCTTTAATCTTAATTACTTTTAACTTACTTTTAAAGGTACCTGACTCTTTGACATGTTTAAGACTTGGGCGATTTTTCTAACACAGATATTTTATTATTGTTTATTGTTAAAACTTCTTTTACTCGTCGTTTAAAAGATTGTTTTCAGAGACTCTGCTTTGTGTTTTTTTCCTTTCTATTGTCCTATTTCTGAAAATTTTCTTACCCGACTTAGGATTGATTTTCGAGTATGCCGATTTCTTTCAAAAATTGTTCTGAATTTTTTTTTGTTATTGTAATTGAATTAGTATTAGTGCAGAGTAAAACGGACTGCGCCTTATCTCTTTTGGTAAACATTTTTCAATCAATTAAATAATTAATAATAATCTGACACTTTTGTCAAAAAATGTCAGGTGAACCAACGTTTGACCTGAAAATTTTGGGTGATAAAAAACCTAGAGCTTACAACGAGTTTGAAAGAGATGCCCTTAAGTTAAATGTATGGTGTGGTGCGTCAAAAACAGAAATTTATGAACCATTTTTCTTCCAAGAGAAAACTTTTTCTAATAAAATTAATGCAGATTAGTTGTTGTTGTTGTTTCTGTTATTTGTTCTGAAAGATCATTTCAAATTATACGTTTTTAGTAAGGGGCTGGATCAGGCTTCTAAATGGGTTTTAGAGATACACGGGGTTCTATTTGAAATAAGCCCTTAATCTGCATTGGAAAAAACTTTTTTTTCACTATTTTCAAAAAATAATTGAGACTTGGCAACAACGTAGGCAAAAACTTGAAGCAATTCTATGAAAATTAGCAAAACCGCATCTTAATATCTATACTCGTTTTTGAGTTATAACCTGTGATAAAATGTGATTATTTATAGATGGACACCCTGTATCTGGGGACGTTCTTGAGCCTTTTAATTTTAATTAAATGCTATTTCGCCTCAACCTCAAATGAAAGCAGTCCTGGATTGAACCATCTAGTTTTGATAAATTCCTATTCCTTCTCCTTTTTTGTTTGTTGATGAAAACATAAATGCGATATTTTTATTAAAATATTCAAATTCAAATTGTTTAAACATGAGATACATGCATAGAGCATTTTCACAAGCCACAATATGTAGCTAGGGTAAAAATAATAGTTAATAATAAAAGAATTACAAGTAAAATAACTAGTGTGTAAAATTATACAAAGTTTTGTGCACAAGACAGTACCACACATTAAAACAATAAATTTAATACTATATAAACAACCTTAATTATTACAAACATAAGGCGCTTTCCTGAGTTTAGATAAGCTCATTAAAGTTGCAGAGAGGTATTCGGATTCACTATAGCCTTTTAGATTCCTTTTAACATGCATTAGAAAGCTGAGGAAAAAGATAGAAGGTAAAGTAAGTAAACCTAAAGCGGCAAAGCTGTCTTTACAGCACTCTGCGTACCTCAGCCCTGCAATCAATCTCGCATATTTTCTGTGTGGAACAAACACTTTGGAAGCTTGTGAGGAGTGACCCCAACAAAGAATCACGTAGCTAATATGCGAGTGTATATATCCATAGCAGGCACTTATAAGCATGGCATGAGTTACAAAATTTTAAAAGCTTCAAATTATATAGGTATTCTAAGATATTTTTTCTGTTAAGCGAGTAGTGTGTTCCTCTCACGCCAATTTAGGGTCTAGATATATACCAAGAAACTTGACAGGTTCTAAATTTCCATTTAGAGCTCTTAGAGAAAAATTTAATGTTTGAGTTTTTGATTTATTAGCATTCAGCTTATTTAAGACAAACCACTCCTGAATGTCATCCAATGCATCTTGGACACTAAGATCCAGTTTCTTCAAAGAGTCAGACTTATTAATGGCTGTTGTGTCATCTGCAAATACTATGATTTTCGTGATGTGGTCTGGTGTACATGCAGGAATGTCATTTATGTACAACGTGAATAGTAGGGGCCCTAAAACTGAGCCCTGGGGTACTCCAACTTGAATTTTATGTTTTGTAGAGATTCCGTTATTAAATGACACATACTGTACATGATCTGCTAAATATGATTTTAAATGATACTGCACATACTAAGATTATATTGGTGAAGCTTTTGGATCAATAAAATATGCCTAAGCATACATCCTTTCCTCAAAGCAGTCTTGAACATAGTCAATTAAATCAGTTACTGCTGCGGTAGTCGACCTATTAATGCGAAATCCAAATTGACGTGGATTAAACAGCTGTTGGCTGTCCATGTAGTTGCAGACTGCTGTTTTAGCACTCCCTCAAAATTTCTACAAAAACGAGAATAAAACTGAAATTGAAATATTGAAATAACCAAATAAAATCTCACGTATGAAGCAGCTTATGGAAACAATTTTATTAAATAAATTATTCGTCCAAGGATACCAATAATAGAGTGCAGGGTAAAAAGTAAGTAACAAAAATGAGAAAAATTTGTAGTCGACCTATAGAGTTGAAATTTGGAATATAGGTAAAAAAGCAAAAGGATCAAAGAAGAAAATTTCTTTACCGTTTTCCAAATTTTTTGTAAAGTTTTCTGCAATTTTTTGAAGGAAATGTCAAATTTGACAAGTACGATAAATTACCTGACTAGCTTATTGCCATAATTTTTCAAGCAAAGACTTTCTGTTAACATGAACCTCACTAACATCATTTAATGAAAAAGTCCAATAAAATACTGACTGTACTGGACACACTGTATTTTATCCGAGACTATGCAATCTGTAGAACAAAATTTTATTATGTTATAAGCTGTTTTACGCTTATATATGACCTTACCGAGATCGAACCCTGTTTTGGGACACTTTGTATAAGTAAAAAAGTCCCACATAAAAAGTATTTTCTTAAAATGCAGATGTCATCAAAAATAGAAATGTTGTATGAACCAATTATAAATTTGCAAATTTCGTAATTATTTTCTAAAAATTAGCGGTTTTTCAGGTAAAAAATATCGTCATTTTCGGTACTAGGCAGGGAGTAAATATAATAACAAAAAACACCATGTAGAAAATTTTACTTTTCACGTTATTTTTTTACAAGGCAAAAAACAATGTAAGAAAAGCTTATTGAAGTCGTTTAAGAAATGTCGGAACGCCTGTCATCTAAAGACTAATGTAAATACTGTGTGCACGTTGAAATAAAAATGAAATAATTAGAGAAACTCTTGTATTTCGTGCAAAAGGTTTATTTAATAATTTGCCTTCATCTTATGTCTTATTCAAATCACCTTGTTTTTCAATTTCTATGGCTTCTCGGATTATTCTGGTCTTATAGTGTTCTATACGGGCAGTTTCCTGATGATGTAGGAATAGAGCTGAGGTTGGTTGTTTGTTTCTGATGTTGAGTTTATGCTCTTCCACTCTTGCTGATATTTGCCTGTTAGTTTGCCACAGGTACATCTTTTCGTAGTCCTGGCACGGAATGCTGTATAATCCGTGGTTTTCCAGTTTGATTTTATTTTTTGGGTTTCCAAGTATTTTACCTATAGTTGTTTGTGACTTGTGTATTATTTGCATGTTGTGCTTCCTAAGAAATCTTCCGATTCTGTCCGTTGCGCCTTTTACATATTATGTTAAGACTGCTTGTTGCTTTCCCGGTTTATAATTTTTGTTGTTCGTTGTTGAACCCTGTGCATTAATAATTTTCTCTATGGTGTGATTTGTATAACCATTTTTCTTTAAAGTACTAGATCTTATATTAAGTTCGTTTTGTCTCGTCTGTGTTTCAGTTAATCGCACGGATCTGGATATTAGTATAGTGGCTGCAGCTTGAATTTGTCCTGGGTGATGATGTGATCTTGCATTTAAATATCTGTCTGTGTGTGTTGGTTTTCTGCACACGGTGTATTCGAAATGTCCGTTATGCAGTTTTGTGACCAGAACCATGCTGATTTTTTTAATAATTTATTAGGCCTCCATCTTGGATTTGTACCAACATATTACCAGTTTATTTCTATGTAAGACTTTACTTTTATGCAACATTTGAGGTAAATTGGATAATTGGTTTTATTAGTCATATGACCCTTAATTATTGACCAAACGTCAATTTCAGAAGTTGCTTTTAACTATACCGCGATTTGACAGACAGATCTAGAGACACTGAAGACAACGTGAGTATCTGTAAAAACCTGGGAAAGTGATTTTTCACGATTAGAAACATTTTATTTGGATACCATTTTGTTCCGCCATCTTGAATTTGTATCGCAGTTTTCCCAGTTTATTTTAATATGAGTATTTTAGTAATATTTTTCTTTAATACATGTTGGATTTTTATTTGAAGTCAATCGGGTATGTAGTGTTTAGCTATACCGCGATCATACAGATAAATAGACCGAAGAAACCGAGAAAACATGTTTTTTCGCATTCAGGGACCCTAAAACGTGGAAATCTGTAAAAATCTGATAGGGTGATTTTTTCACAAGTACAATATTTCTTTTTACATCGGAAGTAATTAAAACTAAAATTAATGAAATAATTAAATTATATTATAGTTTGAACGAAACTTGAAATTATACTGAGAACATAATAACATATGTTATTTATTAACTTACTGGCCAGGTTTCGTACAGTACAATCATTAAAAAGGGAGTCCACGACGACGCCGATGTGAGTCGTAAAACATGGAAGGATAAATCAGAGTTCACATTTAACGAGTAAAAACATAATTCAAACCCTATTTGGGAGGAAAGTGCACTCTTTTGGCGAATTTACTTTTTCATGAAATTCGCATGCTGACTGAAAGACAATGAATTATGTTCGTTAAACTTGTTAAATGTAAACTTTGATTCGTACTTCGATGTTTTATCTTAGTAACGTCCACGTGGAGTCCTGTTTTAATCATTTGCCCTTTGCGAAACTTTACTTTAAGTTGCTTATATAAAAATTGTTTACCACTCTAGCTATATAATTGTATATATATATATATATATATATATATATATATATATTTAGAAATAAATTTTATATATGTGGAACTAACTCGTTTAAAAACTTCAAATTTAAAAAATCGGTAAATTTCTTTTACCTGGAAATTCCCTCGTTATGAATCTGTCTTTTTATTGGGTATAGTGAAGTAAGATCCAATATAGAACTATACATAGTCATTTAGTACCACATATACGCACAGGGTGGGCCAACGAAAGCTTTACACCCCGATTTTCCGGCTTTAAAATGAAAATCTGGAGATACGCTCGGACTTGTCGATTTTTGATTTGTGGAGGCTTTTTTCATCCCCTTAGCTTCAATAGCTGGGGAGAGAACAATCCCCGAAATTTGGATAGGGTAGATGGGTCGTGCCATACTTTTTTTTAAAGGTCTCAAGTTCTTTATGACTCCTTATTATTTTCAACCACAACGAAATCTGGAACTGTTAAGTTAGGCAAATATGTGTCCACTCAATGGGGCTGGCTAACTTCAACCATATTAGGTCAAACGGTTAATCAAAAGTCCCTTTCTATAAAATATTAATATTATGACTCGGGCATCCATAACGATTATCCATAGAGTATTTTTTATTTTATTTGCTATGTAAAGAATCTCTATCAATACGACGATGCCAGATCATGAGTATTTTAATCAAACCATTTTTGAGTGGTATCAGCCAGTTGAGCGGCGACGACGACGGTGGCTTTAGATGTGCTAATTTATTAGCGATAAGCAAGATACAAGAAAAGCGTGATAAGAGAAGGAAAACCTTGAATTGCCACAACTACTGAAATTTCGGTAGGTCTACCGGTATTGGCTTCCAGCTACCAAAATACCGAATTTTATTTTACAACAGTCTACCGAAAATTTGACAAAATGCTGTGAAATTTAAATGAGTCCGAACAATGTCATTTATCAGTTCTAAATAAAAACTAAGCTTTCTAAATTTTACGATGTAATTTTCGAGAAGCAGGCTGAGATAGACCAACTTGCGAGGAAATCGTAAGGAAATATTCATCCCAGCCGATAGATAACGCGAGCGGCACGACGCGGCGCGGCGACGGCGACAGGACACAATAAGGTCCGTTTTGCTTGCTTTGAAAATTAAATAATCGGTTTATTAGCAAAAAATATTTATCATGACATTTTAAAATACCTACAGCAAAATATTACTCCATAATTTTAGATGAGACTCCCGATGCTGGCCACGTTGAGCAACTTACTTTTATAATACGATTTGTCTATTGTTTTTCAAATGAAGTCGAAATTAGAGAACATTTTTAGGATTTTTTAAAGTTGTCAATAATACAAGGAAATACACATTTTTAACTCAAGAAATATTCTCAAAATTTGTAATTAATTTTAATGATGAGGGGTCAAGGATACGACGACGGTGCAAATATGTCTGGTAAACATATAGGCCTTCATGCTGAAATACGATATTTTAACTGTAGAGCATTATTTGTACCTTGTTCAGCTCACACCTTGAATTTAACTGCCAATAACGCAGCTAAAATTACATATGAGAATGTTGAATTTTTTTCAATCATTCAAGAGTTGTTCAATTTATTTTCCGCCTCACCCTACAGGTGGAATATCTTAAATCAGTTTATAAGCAAAAAATATTCATCATGACATTTTAAAATGCCTACAGCAAAATATTACTCCATAATTTTAGATGAGACTCCCGATGCTGGTCACGTTGAGCAACTTACTTTTATAATACGATTTGTCTATTGTTTTTCAAATGAAGTCGAAATTAGAGAACATTTTTAGGATTTTTTAAAGTTGTCAATAATACAAGAAAATACACATTTTTAACTCAAGAAATATTCTCAAAATTTGTAATTAATTTTAATGATATGAGGGGTCAAGGATAAGACGACGGCGACACGGTGCAAATATGTCTGGTAAACATATAGGGCTTCATGCTGAAATACGATATTTTAACTGTAGAGCATTATTTGTACCTTGTTCAGCTCACATCTTGAATTTAACTGCCAATAACGCAGCTAAAATTACATATGAGAATGTTGAATTTTTTTCAATCATTCAAGAGTTGTTCAATTTATTTTCCGCCTCACCCTACAGGTGGAATATTTTAAATCAGTTTTTTAGCAAAAAATATTCATCATGACATTTTAAAATGCCTACAGCAAAATATTACTCCATAATTTTAGATGAGACTCCCGATGCTGGTCACGTTGAGCAACTTACTTTTATAATACGATTTGTCTATTGTTTTTCAAATGAAGTCGAAATTAGAGAACATTTTTTAGGATTTTTTAAAGTTAGTAATAATACAGGAAAATACACCTTTTTGACTCAAGAAATATTCACAAAATTTGTAATTAATTTTAATGATATGAGGGGTCAAGGATACGACGACGGTGCGAATATGTCTGGTAAACATATAGGCCTTCAAGCTGAAATACGATATTTTAACTGTAGAGCATTATTTGTACCTTGTTCAGCTCACACCTTGAATTTAACTGTCAATAACGCAGCTAGAATTACACGAGAATGTTGAATTTTTTTCAATCATTCAAGAGTTGTTCAATTTATTTTTCGCCTCACCCTACAGGTGGAATATTTTAAAACAAAATTTAACGTTAAAACAGTAAGCGAAACAAGGTGGGAAAGCGGAATTAAATCTATTCGTCCTTTAAGATTCCAGTTAGCTGAAATTGCAAAAGTTTAGATTATCTGATAAATGATGGCTCAAGAGATATAAGTACTAAGCACGCTGCACAGTCATTGTAGAAAAATGAAAACTTTTAAATTCATTTGTTCTATTTTAATTTGGCATGGTTTTCTATTAAAAATCAATATAGTTAGCAAGATGCTTCAGGACCAAAATGTGGAATAAAAAATCTTATTAATTATTTTACTCAAAAGTGATCCGACGAGAAATTTGAATCATTCATGGATGAAGCTACGTCAGAATTCGAAAAGCCATGAGCCAAGAACGGTTGTTACATTTAGCCATAATATCGATTGAAAATCAAATTTGTGAAGCCATCGATCACAACGAAATGATCAATGACTTTGCTTCTCTAAAAGCCAGTCGTGTGTTTTTGTACTGCACGCAGGCACTGGACCCCCCAGGACCGGCCCTGGGCCAGAATTGAGTAAGAGTTAATACCAGAACAGCAGAGAGAAAGCATGAACACGAAGGAAAAATAAAGCCACAAATTTCTCGAACAAAAGTATTGTAATCGTGAAAAAATCACCTTGCGAGATTTTTTCAGGTCTTTACGTTTCCGGCTCCGTAGATGCCGAAAAACATGTTTTCTCAATTCCGTCAGTCTGTCTGTCGGTCTGCATGTTTGCGGTATAGCTAAAAAACTACTTACCCCGATTGACTTTAAATTTTGGTTATACGGAAATGACCTGGTAACATTTTCGTAAAAATCCATTATGGCAATACACAATGGCGTTCTAGTGAAATGTTAAAAAAATATTACTAAGAAACTACATACCTAATTTATCTCAAATTTTGAGCAAGTAAATTGTGGTACTAATTCAAAATGGCGGCAAAATAAAAATGTTTGTAATCGTGAAAAAATCACCCTCTCAGGATTTACATATCTTCACGTTTTAGAGTCCGTAGATGCCAAAAAATATGTTTTATTAATTCTGTCTTTCTGTCAGTTCGCTGCTTAGCTTAAAAACTATTAATCAGATTAACTCTAAATTTTAAAGTGAAAAATTAATTTGGGAGGACCTGGTAATATTTTGGTAAAAATCCAATATGCTGGAACAAGATGGCGGGCTAGTGAAACGTTAAAAAAATTATTACTAAAAAACTAATTGTCCAATTTACCTCAAATTTTGCACAAAAATCAAGCGTTATATAGGAGTCAACTGATAACATTTTGGTATGGATATAAGGAATCAAAACAAAATGGCGGTCTAATAAAATATTTAAAAAATCAGCCTGAAAAAACTACTATTTAGATTAATTTTAAATTTTGTGTAAGCACTATGTGAGATATAGGGATAAACTATTAAAGTTGTGGTACGAATTCAAAATAACGGAACAAAATGACGGCGAAATAAGATTTTTTGCGGAAAAATTAAATGTGATATAGGGGTAAACTGGTAGAATTTAATGTCGTTACAAAATGGCGGTGTGAGTCACTGTAAAAACTACCTATTGAATTTAATAGGTATAGGTAGATAGTCGTAAAATATTGGTAGGATCCAGTATGATGGAAGAAAATGGCGCCGAATAAATATGTTTGAAAGGACAGTATACATGTTTACTAAATGACTATGTATCGAACTAAATTGGGTCACACTTGACTATTCTTAATAAAAGGAAAGATTCATAACGAGGGAAGTTCCTGGTAAAGGAAACTTACCGATTTTTTTGTTACTGAAGAGAATGGGAAACAACGTGATCTCCAACCTACACACCCAGTGGGGAATGGAGGAGTAATTTATCTTCAATTTTTTTTTCTTTTTTAAATAATTTAGATTATGTTCTATAAATGCTTAGATAAAAATTAGTTTTGCAATATAAATAACAAAAAGGTATATTTTGTACTATATTATAAATGGTATGAAAAAAACTTCCACCAATAACGTGTAAACAGTTACAGTAATCTCTTTAATAATAGAACAATTTCTAGAAAATTTTAAAATTTAAATTAAATCGCAGAGTATATTGTGTTGGTGTTTAACTAATTCGTTATAGATTAGAAAAAAAGTGGACCGGAAAATATAAATTAAACCTTGCTAATGGGCAAGTAAATTTTATTGATTAAATTTGTTTCGCCCACGTCGATATTATCAAAACATATATTTTAATTCGATTTCTTCAGGGGACAATTAAATAAATTGAAAAGCGAATATATATGAGGCTAGAAATAATTATTATTATCCAGATATGCTAGTGCTGGTTGTATATTAAACTAATGTATTTATTAGGTAAACAGTACATAACTTTTTACTCATGCTGGGTTGATATTGGAAAAAGACGTTTTTGACAATTTTTTTTGTTTAACTTATCTGTTTGAGACAAAAGAAATGTTTGTTTTACTGGTCTGTTCGGAACAAAAAAAAAGCAATTTCTTCGTTTTAATTTTTTTTTCGATAAAACTGTGCTGATTTCAGACATTTGTGGCCAAATACAATCTATTAAATAAAAAAAATCGTACGATAAATAATTTTCGCATTTTCTTATTCGTATTTTTAAAATTTATACAGTGTGTCCCAGATTCGCTTCTCTGTACAGGGATCTCGGCTCCTATTATACCTACAGCAAAAGTTAAATGGGGAAAGTTTTAGAGGAAACTTATTGCATTCGATATCCGGCTTCGGATTTACGATCGATCAATTGTTTTTGGAAATATCGGAGAAAAACGAAAATGGCGGATTTCGTTTTTGGCCAGTATATCCAGAACAGTAAATTTGACAGCTGCCAAAATGTGACATTATTCGGACACATTTTTAAGACAAATAAGATGGCGTATACGACACTTCTTCATTGTTTTTTGTTAACCCGCAACCCGCCTCAACTTTCATTTTTCTTATGGCTGCCATATTGGATTTTTCGATTTTTGGAAACAGCCTAAAATTTCCAGTCTAGTGATGTCTCACAAGTGCATTAAAGATTTTAGTATCATTGAAATATTACACTTCGTAAAGTTAGGTTTCAGTTTTTTCTAAGGAGGCCATGATTTTAAAGTAATGTTAGCTCTCAATGCTTTTCTAAGGAGGCCGTGATTCATCTGTAACAAAATTGGATTTTGACTTTGACGTTAAGTTAAATAGTTGAAAGTATCAAAGCTGTGTTTTAATAAGTAGTAGGTACGCTTTTATCCCAATAAAATCATAAATCTGACACATAAATTGTCAAAACCTATAGAAAATGGCCGGCAATCCGTATTCAAATGAAGAAAAGGTTGACATGTTAGCTCTGTACTTTCAATCATACAGAAACGCCGACGTTACCTCAGCAAGGTATTTAGAGATGTACCCCGAACGACGGCAGCCTCATAAAACCCAATTCAGGAAAATCGTAGTTAATTTAATTAACCATGGTGACTTCGAACAACCTAGAAGCGGATACAATAATAACAATGAAAATCGAAACAGAAACATTTTACAAGCTATCAACGAAAACCCTAGTGCATCGGTAAGAACTGTGGAACAGGAAACTAATGTGCCAAAATCAACAGTACAGAGCGTTTTAAAAATGAATAAGTACCATCCATACAAACCCATAATAGTACAAGGACTTAAGGAAACTGATTTTCCAAGACGACTACAGTTCTGTGAGTGGTATACTAGGAGATGTAATGAAAATCCTGATTTTGTAAATCATGTCTTGTGGTCCGATGAGAGCAGGTTCACGAATTGTGGAGTCTTTAATAGGCACAACCGTCATCATTGGGCTGTGCAAAATTCTCACGAAGTAACACTGAGAGACGTCTTATTCAAACATTTTGTATTGTAGTTTCGAAGAACCTATAAAAATAGACTTGGGTTCTATAAATTTATTAACACTTTATCTAAATTTTCTGCAGATTTAGCTAATTCTCCAAAATTATTTTGATTGTCTGAATTTAATGATTTATTATTACCCGGGAAGCCTAGTTCTTGCGTTATGAAAAAAATACCATATTAATCAAATGTCGAATTATTTTTCGATTTTCATTATGATTTATAGAAAGGCGTTCAGCTGTATTTCCGAATAATTTAAATTTTAAAGTGCAAGGGGTTTGTTCTTTTGATATTTTATGTTTTATTAAGGCACGGTGTACTTCTTTAAGATTATTATATCACTGAAATAAATTGATTTAGTATTTCCGAAATTAATATGCAATACCAACAAAATAATTTATTACGGCTATTACTTCCCGCTAACCGAATATGTTTTTCTTTTTCATAATAAAGCTGAATAGGTTTCAACTGTATACAAGCTCATTCATTACGGGATGTTTCCATAATTATTTTTGGAAAGAAAATGTCTACTTTTTAATAAAGATCATTTTCCCTTTATAATTTATAGTTTCTAGTAGCACCCAGCCGACCCTGCCGCCCTTGACTGTTGGGCACCTATTTATAAATTATTAATCATTTCAGGAAATCGACTTATTGGACCATTTTTGTTTGACTACAACCTAAACGAGAGAAGATGAGCGTGGCGCCCGCGCCGATGGCTGTGTGTTTGCGGTTCGGCGCCCAAGGTCCCTGGCTCGATTCCGAGCTGAGGCAGACTTTGTTAAGAATACATAATGCGCTCGCCTTCTGATGGGTTGGTGGTTGCGCGCTCCATCAGTAATACGCTAAAATCACCTCTCAAATAGCGTCGTTCGGATTCGACGATAAACTGTAGGTCCCGTATACCTGTGTAAATTACAGCTAAGACACACAGCATAGGTATATGCGAGAGGTAGGCCGATATCCAGCAGTGGATGAAAAGGCTGTTGATGATGATGACAACCTAAACGGGCAGAGGTACCTAAAGCTTTTGCGAAACCAGGTTGTATCAACCTTACGAGCTATTCTAACGGAAGATGAATTAAGAAGAACTTGGTTTCAACAAGACGGATGTCCGGCTCACAATACGATTCAAATAGGAACTTCTTAAGAGAGCAGTATGACGAAAGAATTATTTCTTTAAATGGTCCAATATCTTGGCCTCCTAGATCCCCTGACCTGTCGCCCTTGGATTTCTACCTCTAGGGTCACACGAAGAATGAAATCTATGAATTTATTCCCCCCGTGACCATAGAAATCCTGAGACAGAGTTCTGGACACATTTAGAAATATTAACCGAAATACACTTATCAGGGTTGTACTGAAAACAGTCACCAATTGTCAAAAATGTCTCGATGCAAATGGACGTCATTTTGCAGATTTGTAAATTAATGTTACCCACTTACAAAGTAGTTAAAGCTCATTTAGATTTTTTAAGTTGTTATTTACCTTCATGTTGTATTGAAAATTCAATGCGTTCAATACATTACTTACATATTCATGTAATCTTGTGACAAATAAATCACGGCCTCCTTTAAAAACATTGAAACCTAATTTACGAAGTATGATATTCTGATGACACTAAAATCTTCAATGCACTTGTGAGGTATCACTAGACTGGAAATTTTAGGCTCTTTCCAAAAATCGAAAAATTCAATATGGCGGTCATAAGAAAAATAAAAGTTGAGGCGGGTTGCGGGTTAACAAAAAACAAAGAAGACGTGTCGTATACGCCATCTTATCTGTCTTAAAAATGTGTCCGAATAATGTCACATTTTGACAGCTGTCAAATTTACCGTTCTTGACATATTGGCGAAAAACTAAATCCGCCATTTTCGGGTTTTCGCCGATATTTCCCAAACTTATTGATCGATCGTAAATCTGAAGCCAGATATCAAATGCAATAACTCTCCTCTAAAACTTTCCCCATTTAACCTTTGCTGTAGGTATAATAGGAGCCGAGATTCTTATATAGAGAAGCGAATCTGGGACACATTGTATAGACATTATTCAATTAAGAGAATCATTTGTGTAAATATTTGATAATATAGTTATAAAAAAATCGTATTTATTAGAGATTTTGTTTATAAAAAATTTATAGTTGTAAGACATCGAACCATGTAGCCAAAAAATTGTCAAAAAAGTCATTGGCGTCGGTATTTGTTTTATTTTGAAGGGCATACATAAAAACAATCAGATCTTGCAGAATACGTTTATCGACCTAAACCAAGTCGAAAACGTAGTTTATGTGTCTGAGTCTCCAGATCTCCGTAATCACTGGGGTAGATAATATTATTCAGGAATAATACTTAAAAAAAATAAATTGTCAAAGAACGGGAGCAAATCTTTAAGGTCAAGAAGTGTGCAATGGTATTAAAACTCAGAACAAAAATAAGTACTGTATAACCCTAATAACTGACATTATATTTTCAATGGATCTAAAAGCTTTATTTCGAAAGATAGAAAAACATGTTACATAGGAAATTCCTATGGTTTTAGCTGAACCACCAGAGTTTCTTGAGAAAAATAGACAAATGTGTATTATTATTTCATTAAATGTGCCTTTTCTTGCTGATTATAAGAGACAATATGTTAGACCAAACGAACTTACCTAAGAAATTCGATCCTAATTATATTGAACCTTGTCGAAGCAAAATGTGAAGACAATACGAATACACTGCCCCTTATAGAACATATTTGTCTACTTTCTCGGTTGCTTCTAAAGGTATCAAACCTGGTAAACTTGGAATCATTAAAAAGAGACCCGCTTAAACGAACAATGTTATCGAGTGTGTTCCATTAAAAATAACAAAGTCGACGCTCACTTTTTTCACTTCTTATTTTTTAGCAAATCCTAGTCGTTTAGTTAAAAAAATCCTTTGTTTTTGACATATTTTCCATCTTTTAAAATTAAGCTTGTAAACTCCGTACTAAATATAAACAGAAACCCTGTTCCTATATAATGTGTGATTCACAAGTTTTGGTACAGATTATTTTATGAACTTATTGTAAACAAATATAATTTTATTTAAACTTTAATTAACTAACAGTTTTATAACTAACAGCCTATTAAATGGAGGAATCCGTGCTCCCCAACAAAGCGCAATTTTCTGCTTGAATAGGTTTTAAACAGCTTCAACGCCAATTCTCGAATTTTTTGATAATTTCATTACCGTATCTATCTTTAAAGATAAATGTATCAAACCAGGTATATTTATAATCACCAAGAAGAGACCCATTTGATGGATGTATAATATATAAGGTGTTCCATTTAAATAAATGCAACTTTATTTGGTAGCAATTTTATGACCAGTTGTGAATAATTAGTTTTTCTTTACTACACTAAATTTCTTCCTAGTTTCGGAAATTATCGACCGACGCCATACATACCAGTGACCCTGTATATAATTTAGGTCTATTTGACAGGCATTTATTAATATAGCGGTGACTATTTAGTGCTTTTTTCCTTCCTCGCCCTACATATGATCTGGATGTCCTTGAAGTAAAAATCGCGTACCACCGTACCAAACTAAAATTTTGACGGAAAATTTTGCCTTTTCTTTATACTTTACAATGCCTGGTTAGTCTTCTATTAATGGGAAAATCATCGTTTCCCTTAATCCCTAGATTACCCAGAATACATTTTTCGTCAAAAAAAGTCACCAAAAAAGAAATTTAGTCATTAGATCCACGACACTCACGTCCCAATTTCCAGACTCACAACTCTATTATTGGCCCTTCTTAACAATCTGTTTGCTTTTCCTCGGGAAAAACTCCTGGTGGATTTAATTAAAACAACGATAAATAGTTCTCCGAGATAAATATTTTTCTGAAGACCTATACATATCAACTCAATTGATTCCTGAAAATGACAAAATATTGAAGAATTTTTGGTTCCAAAGCCAACAATACTATTTGCGTTTAGAGTTAAAAATCAAGTATGTAGGTATCATTTTTTAACATAGCTAAGAATAAAACATCAGATAAAGAGGTTTGCTAGCATGATATAATAAACTGCAGGTATGATATCACGCTTCGATCTGCTACGTCACCGCGTGATTAACGCCGGCTGTCATTAACCTTCGGCCCTATGATTTCAGTGCATTTTCAGTTGATATTTAAAAGTGTTTGCCGATTTCTGTGTCCTTTTTTGTATTTAGTTAATTAAACAACAATAAATATGAGGTGTGCTGTGTTCGGGTGTGACGGGGATAATCAGGCAAATAATTTTGATAGAAATATAAGGTTTTTTGCTTTCCCTAAAGACAAAAAAAATGTTTGCCTGAATGGGCACGTTTGTGTAAACGCAAACCTAAATTTAATATATGGAGCGGATATGCTCAAGGCATTTTGTTAAAGATGACTATAAGTATATATATATATATATATATATATA
This sequence comes from Kuschelorhynchus macadamiae, assembly GCA_030620095.1. Classification (NCBI taxonomy): domain Eukaryota; kingdom Metazoa; phylum Arthropoda; class Insecta; order Coleoptera; family Curculionidae; genus Kuschelorhynchus; species Kuschelorhynchus macadamiae. The sequence goes on along the minus strand of JAUTXW010005097.1, from coordinate 96,659 downwards.
TATATATATATATATATATATATATATATATATATATATATATCAAAAAAGACAACAATGTAAATCTGGATGAATTAGTCGACATTTTTATTTTTTTTTATAATTACATATAATATAGGGACAAACGGCAGTTGTGCACATAAAGGTTAAACATGTTTAGTGTGTGTTGTTTTATTCCCTTTCATACCTGCATTTATTTTTAATTAGACATCCTCCCCTCAGATGGGACTTAGTTACGTCCATGTATTTATCAAAAAACATAGATATAATTTAGTTGTAAATTGAACTAAATATAAACATGTATAACAAAATAACAGTATAAAATTAAATACTGTCGGATTTTATACAACCTTAACTCTTTCTTTAGAGTGTTTTTTGTATTTTTATTTAATAAATATATAACTATCATGTCATAAGTTTTTTATTTTAATGAGTTATATATCAATGTTTCGTTAGAAAAACAAACATTTTTTATTGAAAAAAATGGTAATATAATGTCTAAACTCTAGAAATAACAAGCATCTCCATAAGCAAATTATAAATCTACGCACGCAATGGCGTCACTGCGCGAACCGGACGCAATTGAGACCGTCTAGATATCATACCTTCCATTTATTGTATCATGGTTTGCTAGTGTCAGTAATAAAGGCAACTCGGTGCAAAAATGTCGGGTCCTCAAATTGATTTCTATAGGTGTTTGCCACTTATCCAGGTCCTGCTTAACCAAGTTTCACTGTATGTGTAATTTTTTATAAAAATATGAAAATTATTGGCATGGACACGTTTATTACACACCTCGTAAAAGGGAAGTATTCGTGAAATAATCACACTGCGAACATTTTTTAGATCTTTTTCAGGGTTCCTAGATGCTGGGAAATATGTTTTCTCAATTCCGTCGGACTGCCTGATAGCGGCATAGCTAAAAAACTACTTATCCGATTAACTTCAAATTTCGGTCAAAAGTTAAGGGTTATATGGGGATGACTTGGTAACATTTTGGTAAAAATCCATTATGCCGAAACAAAATGGCGGCCTAGTCGAACGTTAAAAAAATTATTACTAAAAAACTACTTATTCAATTAACTCAAATTTTGCACAAAAATGAAGTATTACGTAGTAATCAACTGGTAAAATTTTGGTACGAATCCAACGTGGCGAAACAAAATGGCGGCTTAATAAAAGATTTAAAAATTCAGCCTGAAAAAGATACTTAATAGATTAATTTTAAATTTTGCGCAAGTATTAATTGTGATATAGAGATGAATTGGTAAAAATGTGGTACCAATTCAAGATGGTGGAACAAAATGGCGGCCAAATGAAGTATTTTTTATCGTAATATAATTCAGCGTTTTACATATATTTACGTTTTAGTGTGCCTAGACGCCAAAACATATGTTTTCTCAATTCCATTGGTCTGTCTTTCAGTTTGCGGCGTTGCTAAAAATTATTTACCCGATTGACTTCAAATTTTGATAAAAAATTAAGGGTTATGTGGGGATGACCTGATAATATTTTGGTGAAAATCCGATAGGGAGGTACAAAATAGCAGCCCAGTGAAGTGTTAAAAAAACTGCTACTAAAAAACAACTTATTCAATTTACCTCGAATTTTGCACAAAAATCAAGTATTACATAGCAATAAACCTGGGATATTTTGGTGAGAATCCGAGCCAGCAAAACAAAATAGCGGCCTATTAAATTATTTAAAAAATCAACCTGAAAAACTTCATATGTAATTAATTTTAGATTTTGGGCAAGCATTACGTGTGATATAGAGATAAACTAGTAAAATTGTGGTACCAATTCAAGACGGCAAAACCAAATGGCCGCCAAATAAAATGTCTAAAAAATAAACGTAAAAAATCTTCTTATTCAATTTATTTTAAATCATGCCCAAAAATGAAGTGTGGCATGGGTATAAAATGGTTAAATACTGGTACTAATCTATATGATAGAACAAGATGGTGCCCAATAAAAATGTTTGAAAAGACAATATACTAAATGACTTTGTGCGCAACTAAATTGAGCAATACTTGACCATTCCTATTAAAAGAGCAGATTCATATCGAGGGTTGTTCTGGGTAAAAGAAATTTACAGTTTTTTTTTATAGGCGACACTAACTTTAGATTTATATGAGGTTAGATATGCAGGTTTAATATGAAAGAAATTGCTATATTTTCCAATACACATTTTTTTAGTTATTTAGTGCTTTCATTCCTCATAAATAAGTACAGATTTCTACTCCCAGTCTGAACAAAAATTCGCAATGTAAATTAAGCTCGGTAATACAAATTATAACGATCCTGAATCGCAGGCTCGAATCAGTATTCCGCTTTTGTAGTAGGTTGTGTAAATTTCATCTAACGGGATCTTATGCAAATTGATAAAATTCTAACAATTAAACACGGTAATTAATAGAGTACAAGCAATAGAATATAAGTAAAATGTTGAAGGGATACTACCACATATCGCAACCAACTGCCAAGCGTTGATATTTTTTGGTGATGTTTCCTATAATTTTTATCTAATTTGTTAAATTAATTTAACCAATTAAACGTAAAGAATGTAAAATATTTAAGGAATATGAAATTTGTCTAAAATGTAAATAAAACCCATACAACTTATTACTAGAATTTAGACCTTTTTTTTGGAAAATAGGCGCGGAATTATGTGAAAGAAATACGTGTAGTTCATATTTTTCATATTTGTCTAAAAAGTCCCACCAAAAGAAGGTTTTTTTTACTTCCCTCGTCAAAAGCAAAATATTATAATCATGAGAAAATACTTACCCAATTGACAAAAATACGGGGTTATATGGGGATGAAATGCTACAGAAAACGAAAGTTTGATAAGCCGGTTGACTAATTTATTGGATGCAAAACATCTGTGGACATAAAGACCTATGCCCAGAAGAATTGGAGATATAAAAGACCTAGGTTTACAGGCTGAAATAAGTGGTTGACCTATAGCAGCTCTGTTACGACTTGTAGATGTGTTAGTTTTTGATTTCGTACTCACAACTTGGTTGAGGAATGTCTGCAGCGTCTCCGGAAGATAAATGACATCCTCTAAATTAGCATCAGCAGCAGGATAAGAATCTATCTGGTATACTGTTGAGCGAATACCTTCCCTAATTGTTGCAGCTGCTGCTTATATAATTCGGAGACGCTCATTTTTTTCGGACGCTTTGCATTCACTGTACTAGTTTTCATGGAGTATGGTATTTGCATACCCCTTAAAGTTAAAAACGGTCGCTTTGTCAGCTGTTTTAGTTACGAAAACAGGCTTCCCATAGTGAGCTGTTCAATCGAAAATTGGCATTCATCACTTGGGTCCACAAAATTCAAAAGCTTTAAAAAAGAAAGCTGTTTCTCAGTATCAAGCGGCCTTCCACGAGCATCGGAAGATTTTTGGAGTTTTGTACCTATAGTATAAGTTTATTTAAATCAACTGAAAGATACAAAAGGTAAAGTCTTACCATTTGTAAAGAATTTTAGGCTACAAAGATGGTGAAACTTAGCTTTAGCTGTAATTAAACATTTTGGTAAAACCCCAATATGGCTGAATAAAACGGCGGCCCAGTAAAATGTTAAAAAATATTACTGAAGAACTACTTATTAAATTTTGCCCAAAGTTTTGCAGGAAGATTTTGTAAGAAGGAACTGGTAAAATTTTGGAACAAATTTAAGATGGCGAAACAAAATAACTGCTTAATAAAATATTAAAAAAATCAACCTGAAACAGAATACTTTTAATTAATTTAAAATTTTGTGTAATAAGAATTAAGTATGATATAGAGATGAACTGATAAAATTCTGGTACGAATTCAAGATGGCGGACCAAAATGGCGGCCTAATAAACTATTTGTAATCGAGAAAATAATCACCTATCCAGGATTTTACAGATCTTCACTTTTAGGATCTCCGGATGCCAAAATAAAAGTTTTCTCAATTTCGTCGGTCTGTCTGTCAGTTCGTGGCATGGTTAAAAAATTACTTTCCGGATTTACTCAAAATTGAGTCAAAATTTAGAAGTGATGGGATGACCGGGTGACAGGAAAAAAATCCAATGGTAATTTTGTATGGGAATTAACTGTGATATAACCTGGTAAAAATAATGGTACGATTTTAAGATGGCGGAATAAAATGGTGGCCAAATAAACTGTTTAAAATATGAAATTAATCTCTTCCTCAGTTGACTTCAATTTTTGCTCAAAAATTATATATGATAACCCTAGGTTACACTGGTAAAATTTTGGTTCGAATTAAATATAGCGAAACAAAATGACGCAGTAATGAAATTTTGGAGAAAAGTGTAAAACACTTCTTATTCAATTTATTTTAAATTATGTTCTAACATCAAGTGTGATATAGGTAGAAACTGATAAAATATTGATACGAATCCAATATTGTAAATCAAAATAGCGCCCAATAAAATGAGTTACTAAATATCAGTATCGACATTGAATTGGGTAACACTTCACTATTCCTAATAGAAGGAAGTATTCAAAACGAGGCAAGTTTCGGGTAATAGAAATTTAGCGATTATTTTTCGTATCCCGTTCTTCCACAATCACAAGGCCTATAGATAAACTTATTTAAATTGTTAGTAAAGGTTGTAACAATGTAGAACATTGAGGGTGTCCGGTAAGTATACTCTACCTTATTTTTTTATGTTGTGTACTTCTTTTAAAGAGGAATAGCCAAAGTATTTAAAAAATCAAATTTCAGATCTGTAAAATGATACCTGTTACTGTAGTATGGTTTTATGATTCTTTATGGTCTACATAAAATATTAAAATTGCATTAAATTATACAATTCGGTTCAAAAGTGAGAGCCAAAGAGGTACATTGCAGGATACCTTTTTGGGTCCCTGTATATCCGTTACGTGGCACTTTGGGATTTTTTTTCTATGATTAAACAGGGTTATTATGTCTGCCATGTCTATGCCATATACTTATCGGACGCTTTTTATATGTGCTTTGTTTTGCGATTTAACAAAGGCATTCGATTGTGTCTTCTTTCAGTTTTACTAAAGATATTAGAATATTATAAATTTATCTTACAAACAGAAAACAATTGCTACAACAGAGATTGGTACTGGGATCGCTGCTCTTCTTGATTTTGTGGGTTGCGATTCGTGATTTGCTGGTTTTGTACTCTTCGCAGAAGACACAACAGTAGTAGAAAGAGATCAGTGAAATGTGGTGAATTCTGTAAGGAAGACACAATCGAATATGACTGAGTGGTTTCACAAAAATCAGCTTAATTTAAATGACCTTCGAACTAAAATACTTTACTATTCTCTGAGAGCCTAAACGGTTTTGTATTTTGGACCGATGGGGCAGGTAATTTATCCCTTGCCTCTGGGTCTTTAACTTTTTAGATTTAACTGTTGGTTGTGCACATTAGGACTGCTTCTTTAATGTATTATGTGTTTATTTAACAATCGATACAATAATATATTATGGTTTTTTGGTTTACAAATAATAATAGTTTTTTAGAGACAATCATATTATCCCAATTATCGATAATATAGCTTAATAAATGTATATATGCATGTTAGAATGGAATGGAAATTTATCGCTGTCAGTACCGAAATTTTCTATTCCTTAGACCTGTGTGGCAGTAAACTTTTTAAAATCAAATCTTTGTTAAATTAATTTTTTTATTAGAATTTTGTTTTGAAAATTTGCAGATTATTTCTATTAAGACAAATTACTATGCAATACCTTAAAATTGATTCGAGTAGTTTATTATTTTTCCATCCCAGATATTTGAAAGCAGATACAATTTATAAGAAGTTATTTTTTGGAGGTTTTGATAATATTTACAATTTATAAACCTACAGGTAGAGTTATTATTTAATAATTTACATGACGATTCGCGAATTTTAAAGTAATTTTTTTTGGTTTATCGACATGTTAGAAATTTTGTCTTTAGCATATTTAGACTAATCCTGTTGTCACGCATCCAGTTATAAATAACTCTAAGACTTTGTTCTGGTCCCTCCCAACTATTTTCCGTAATTCTCACTGCGGTATCATCGGTATAGCAAATACCTGAGCCATTCTTTACTTGTGTTCCTAATTTATTTACATAAACTAAAGATAAAATGGGTCCTACGAGTGTTTCTTGAGGAACTCCAGATCCCACGATCATTCCAGTACTTAATGTATTGTTACATCGCACTTTTTATATTCGATTTTCTAAATAGAACTTAAAAAGTTCCAGCATATGGCCTTTGACATCAACACTTTCCAATTTCCTTAGCAGCAAGGTATGGGAAACTATATCATAGGCTTTGGCAAAGTCTATATAGACTGTAAGATACTTTTTATTTTGTTGCATTTTTGTTATAATCTCACGAAACCAATAGAATATCGCATCCTCCGTACTTCTTTCTCAGTCTAAAAACAAATTGTTCATTAAAAAGGACATTATCAGAATCAAAAAAATACATAAGGTTGTTTTTATACATTTTTCTTATAATTTTGAACAGTTACTGAAAAGGGATATTGGTCTATAATTTGTCATTTGGTAACGGTCTTCACTTTTAAAAATAGGAACAACTATAGCATTCTGGATGTTTTAAGGGTTAAATTAATTATATAAGCTAAGGGTTTTAAAATATAGATATGGATTATTTTAATTAACCTCACAGTTATGCCATCCTCACCTGGGGAAGAGTCTCAGTTAAAGGATTTTATGTATAAAATAAGTTTTTTTTCGTTTACTGGTTTTAAAAAAAGAGGTTTGTTTAAAATAAGTTTTGTTTCATATTCTTGATTTTTAGAAAGTAAGCAATCATCTTGTTACTTTAAATAAATATTACTTATTTTTTATATCTATGCCGTATATAAATTATGTAATAACAAGAATAAAATCTAAATGAAAACTGTAATCCTCTAGAGTCAAGTAAGAAAGCTAACATATCCAGTACCGATCCGCAACCAATTCTCTATAAACCATCGGACAATTAAAGTTGCAAATTAGATACTGGCTCGAAAGCAGCCATTATTCTTCGAGCAGTACCAGAAGAGTCTGCTAGTGCTGTTCTAGTTATTCGACCGTGAACAAACAGAATCAATATTTATTTTTGTTATTGTTTTGCCATTTTGTTTATTAACTGTTATTGTTGATTTATCGCACATTGTCCGCTTACCGGATTACTTATGGCGATCGAATTTTTTGCTCGCGTTCGCAATTATTTTATGAAAATTTGTTTGTTTCGCTCGTAAATTCTCTAGTTTGGTCTAGAATTTCTTTAAAGTGATTTACGGCCTTTATTTGGTTTTCTCCTCTTATTTTGCACCACGTGCATTAGATAACGATTCCATTTATTTCTTTATTCAAGTAGCGTCATTATAATATTTCAGGAAAAAAGATTAGCGTGCAAAAAACATAGTGTTAGCTGAACTAACACTTTCTTTAAAATTTTCTGCATACCTAACTAAAAAACTAATTTATTCATAATTATTGTCAATGTCAATGGTTTTGTTATGGTACTGTGTTTGAATATAGATTAAGAGAATAAATCATGAATAATTTGTGGTTATTATTTTATAAGCTTTAACTTTTATTTATCTTTACTTGTCTGCAGGGTCGAGTTAGTAGGAAACCTAAGGTAATCCATCTGGGTAGAAAAACGTAGAAAACTTGTTTTAGAGCGTAGAAAAAATCGAGGTTTTCTACCAAGGTAAATTACATCCAGCATCAAGATTATAAATATAATAATTTTTTTCGTATTTTTTAATTATTTTTAAAATTTCTGTCAGTTTTTCAAATGTAAAAAATATCTTTGCCATCGAAAACATTGAGTAAAACAGAAATAAATATGATGTTTATTGACTTGACATGCTTGTAAACAATTTTTAAATAATTTTGAATTTTCTTTTAAAATTGTCAAAATTTATGCAGTATTTTGAATCTTTTCGAACAAATTTTGCATAGAGCTGCAGGTTTTATTCATATTTGGTAAAAAATTACTTTTTTTTTATTGTTGATTTATTATTTAACTAGTTATGAACTTAGCGTTACCACCCGTCCCGGTTTAGCAAGCATTATCACGAAATCAGGTCTTGAATCGAGGGCATGCAGTTTGTTAACATACTCATATCTTTCCAAGGGTTCAAGGCGAGAAAATTTCTTTAGACGTCACTAGATAGATATGTCGTTCGTTTCAAGGTGAGGACCTTTTTTGTAATTAAAATTAGCTTTGAACTCTAAAAGATATTTAAATCGGAACTATCTAAAATTATAGATTTTGTAAAGAAAAAACTGAAAAAAAGACATCCCCAGTCGAGGATGGAACACAGAACCTTTGCAACGCTAATTCAATACCCTATCACTGAGGTAGCAAACCTCGCATCAAAAATCTATATATTTAAAACACTAAGCCAATTTTTTCGCCAAGTTCGTAAGAGAGTTGTATTGCATCTATTTATATGATTCTTTTTTTGAAATGATCGTCTGATGACCGAGACCTTTCGATACTATTTTTGAATTGTAAATTTATACAGGGTGTTTCAAAAAATCCGGTCACTGATTAATAACAATTCTGCTCAAACCGCTTGACGTAAAAAGCTGGCATACAGGTTGATTGTAGGGTATAGAGGGTCGATAGGAAGGGATTTTTCAGAACCCAAATTTCAAGGGGATGAAACCGCCTTTTTTAAAAATCCGAATTGATCAAATGAGAGCTGCTGGCGAAACCGGAGAAAATATCATTTGTATTTTAAATACATAGGTAATAGAGAATTGCTAATATTATAGCAAGATTACAATAGGAAGTGAAAAGATACTCAGTTATGTAATGTTTTAAAAACTTTCAATTTGTTTGAATTCTAGTGTTTTGCTATAATAGTTAATTTAAATTTTGATGCAGTGTACCTTCTTAGATTTTTTTTATATAGGTGAGCCGGTTACGTTACATAATCAAAAAAGAGTTTTGTAGAAAGTATTTTTGGTCCAATTAATTATTGTTAAGATCTAATAAAGAAATGAGCGATTATATCATGTTTTTGGTTTTAGCAACCAACTATTTTGATTAGTATGTTTCTGTTTGTATTATTGTTAGTTAGTAAGTTAGCATTGTACCTTTATTATCTATATTTAATTTAAGCGCTACCTTTTAGCTGTTACAAAGTGTCAAAACATAAGAAGGTCAAAAATAAAATAATATAAAAAAAACTTTTTAAAGGGCAAAAAATGTACTCAAATTGAAAAAATAGTCTTGCCCCCACTGCCTCAATTGGTTGATGTTAGCTTAAATTGTTAAAAAAAAATAAAAGCGGGCAGCATATTGCGAAATACGATATTTACCCCCACACGATGTTATTTTAAGTGTTAAAACGTTTTTCTTAAATATTAATTTAGTTATATTTTAGCACCAAACAGGTCATGAGAATATGAGTCTTTTGCAGATTTTTGAAAGGTCAATTTTTATATGTAAAAGTACAGTGAATTTTCACCAAAATATTACCAGATCATTCCCATATGACCCTTAATTTTTTAACAAAATTTGATCTTAATCAGGCAAGTAGTTTTTTAGATACATCGCGAACTGACAGGCAGACCAACGGAATTGAGAAAACAACATATTTTTGAGATCTAGGAACGCTAGAATCTGAAGATATGTAAAACTTGTAAAGGTGATTTTTTTAACGATACAAAAATTATATTTGGTCGCCATTTTCTTCCGTCACCTTGAATAAATAAATAAATAAATAACGCCTTATATTACGGATTTTTTTTACCAACATTAGATAAATATTCACAATTTTTTTTTGATGAATCGAATGTAGGCGAAGTCTAGCATAGCTATTCAAACTCAACCTTCAAGCGATTCCATAAATGTTAAGATTGAATAAAAAAAATACTTACAAATACTAAGAATGCAGATAGCCCTGCGCTATACCTAATTCCACTTCTACAAAGCACTCGTATACTCTCTCAAGTACACAGCATCCTCAGAACCAAAATTAACAATAAACTTATTTTAAACAATAATCTTTTTTGGCTTTTTCGCAACTGAATAAAAATATTTGACTTTAAATTAATAGAAGCAAATATTTAATAAATTTACATATCTCAACATGTAGACTAGTCTGTCTACGGAATGTTTCGATACATATATAAACAATATTATTTAAGCAAGCATAATAAATTATATCATTTACCTTAAGTTTTTATAGACACATAGTAAATAAAGGTAAATGATATAATTTATTATGCTTGCTTAAATAATATTGTTTATATATGTATCGAAACATTCCGTAGACAGACTAGTTTACATGTTGAGATATGTAATTTTATTAAATATTTGCTTCAATTAATTTAAAGTTAAATATTTTTATTCAGTTGCGAAAAAGCCAAAAAAGATTTTTGTTTGTCAATCTAAACGCAGCAAATAATCTGAACACATTTAAAAACTTATTTTACTTGCGCAGTAGATATATTCTAAAATGATATTAAATTTTCATTCATTTAGCAGTTTAAAAATTGTACGATGTTTTAAAATTAGTAGTAACAAAAAGAAAAAGAAAAAAAAACATAGCTATTTTGTGATGAAGAAAAAAATAATGTGGTACCAGAGGCCAGATTATAAAATAGTTTTTTATTGCTTGTCCAAAAAGAATTTTTTTTTTGATTTATATTTAAATTTGTTTATATTCAACAACTTAAAAGTTTGAGGCAGTGAGTTATAAAGAGAAATGGATTGAAAAACGAAAATCTAGAAAACAAAGCTGTTTTGTAATGAGGTAATACAAAATTGTAATTAAACCTTGTGGTTCTAGAGTGAACGCTTGAATGACACAAGAACCTGTTTTTTAGATGTAATGGAGGACAAGAATAATTTTATGAGTAAAAGATCTTAAATGCAATAATCTTCTAAACTCCATCAATAAACTCTCATCTTCCTTGATTTTATAGGTTATAGGTTCATATTTTCTTATTCCATGTATTAAACGATAACAAGATTTTTGAATTTTTTGTATTCTATTTCTATCATTATGAGTTAGGCAAGGTCCATATAAAAAATCACAATAATTAAAATGGGACAACACCAGAGGTTCACATAACTTTTTTTTGTTTTTTTTTATCCAAAATATTTCTGTTATAATATATAAGTCTTAAATTAGAGTTAGCCCTTTTCAAAAGTGATTTAAGATGATCAGTCAGGCAGATGCAAGTCAGTGTCAAGGGTTAAACTCAAGTTCTTATTATGCTCTGTAAAGAATAAATTCTCATTATTTATTGCAATAAGAAGGTTGTTTTTTACAAAATCCTTATTATTTTTATTACCAAAGCACATAACTTTGGATTTTTCGGGGTTTAAAGGTAAATTATGTTCAAAGACGATTAAGGGTATCAAGGTCGCTATTAATTTTATGGTTTGCTTGTTCATATAAATCTTTAGGATAATGAAAATAAATTTGTGTGTCATCAGCAAAAGCTACAATTTTACAATAATTTAAAGATTTCAATATATCTGAAGTATAGATAATAAAAAACAAAAGGGCCTAAAATTGACTGTTGTGGGACCCCAGATAATATATCTACACAATTTGATAAAGTATTATTGAGGGATATTTGTTGCTTCCAATTTGTTAAATAACATTTAATGATTTGAACTGCAAAACCATCAAAACCAAAATATTTTAATTTGACACATAATAATTTATGATTAATAGTATCGAATGCCTTAGAATAATCAAGCAATACCAGCACACTGACTAATCCAGAGTCATAGGCCTCGATGATAACACTCGTGACGGTAGCTAAAGCAGATGCCGTACTATACCTCTTCTAAAACCACATTCCATATCAGGAATTAAAACTTTTTCAAAAATCTTAGATAATAATGGTAATATGCTGATTATCCGAATGGTAAAGGTTAACCTAAGGCAATTTTCCATGCATCTGGGAAATATCTATTTTCTATGCATACGTTAATAATATGAACAATATATTTGTCAATAAAAGGCCTGCAATAATTAATCATATTTATATTGTTTAAAATATCACTAACCTCTTGGACTGTTGTAATTAATTTTCATTGTAATATTTTATTTTATTATCACAGTTATTATTTAGATTTCGAAAGAAAACTGAAAAATAATTATTTAAATCATCAGCATTCGAAAGCGTAAACGTAAAAAAATTTCTAACTGAAAGCTTCGAAAACTGCGAAAGCGAATAATTTTCGGCTTCATTTTATGATTTTTATTATTTAAGATAACATATACTAATCTATGATTTGCGATACCTTCTGCAGGTAAAGTTCCCACTTCAGAAACACTACTATTTTGAGTAAAAAAGATTGGATCAGTGTGGCGGTATTACTTGTTATTCTTGTCGGTCCATTCAATAGTTGCAATAAACCATACGATTCAAAACAAGTTAATAAAGGGTTGTGAATATTGAAAAAATTAACATTTACATCAGTACAGTATTTTATCTGATACATACGACAGAGAAAATATTATCTAAATTATTTATGAAGGTATTAAGGTTGGCATGCGAAGGCCGATAAAATGTACATATTATAAGTGACTTATGACCCAGTTTTATTCTAAGAATAATAAATTCTGTATTTTCACTTACCCGATCAACCAGCCCAACTTCTTCAAATGTGTATATGTTTTTTATATATGCAGCTACGTGGCGTACCCTCCCTGTCGTTTCTGAGAAAATTGTAGCCAGGTATTTGTACAATATCAGAACTAATATATTCCGAAAGCCATGTTTCTGTTAAAGTAATAACATCAAAATTATTGTTTTGAATTAAATTATAAAATTCATTAAAACTATTTAAGACCGAGCGAGTATTTAAATGTGCAATTTTCAGAACTTAAACAAAAAGGAAATTACAAGCAAGCATTTTAAAAATTAAAATATAAATTATTCTTACACTAATGTTATTTTATTTAAATCTTTAGTTGAAAGTTCGCAGGTGTTGCGCTCTCGAATATATTTTTTTACACCTGCCCATGCAAGTTCAATAGGGTTGAGGTCGCACATGTATGGAGGCAGCCTTAAAGGTGTATGACCGAGGTTACGTAAAAGACCGTCAATTTTATACTTTTTTTCTCAAGGCTTGTTGGGTGATATTACTTCATATAATTGATATTTTCTCCATGCTGGATCACAAACAAAATTGTTCGATTTAAGCCACGATATCATACGAGCTTTTGTAGAGTATTTATTTGGCACTTTATCTTCTACGTCAGAATGATAAGACGCATTATCCATAACCATGACTGATTTGGGAGGAATGTTAGGTAGAAGCTTCTTGTTCGATTTAAGCCCCGATATCATACGAGCTCTTGTAGAGTATTTAGTTGGCACTTTATCTTCTACGTCAGAATAAGACGCATTTTCCATTACCATGACTGATTTGGGAGGAATGTTAGGTAGAAGCTTCTCGAGCAACCACTTTTCAAAGTTATCTCTATTCATCTGTCCATGATAGTCTCCAGTTGTTAGTCCCGAGCGAAAAACTAAAGCAGCACCTGAAACAAATCCGGCTTCTGAACCAGCATGAGCTATAATAAAGCGACTACTAGAGCGGATTCTCTGAACAACACCTGCAACACTTTCACTTTGCCAGCATTTGTTCACTGTCATATCATTATCTACCCAGGTTTCGTCTAGATACACAATATTGCGGCCTTCTTGCGTATATTGCCTTACAGTTGATAGATATTTCACCCGCTAGTGAAAAATATTTGGTCTCTTAATGAGCAATTTTCGTTTATTGGCACTTGCGACAAAGAAAACCATTTGATCGTAAAAGCCGATTTAACTTTTTATACCCGTACGGAAAATCTATTTTGTTCTTTACAGCACGAAGTAATGGTTTGCAGGTCGGAACCTTCTTCAAGTTTATATAAAAATCCTCTATTGTTCGTCGAATTACTTGAAAATCACTATCGTCAATTTTATCTTTGTATGATAATCGGGGTCTTTTTTTACCAGGAGATTTTAAAGGTAAGGTAGAACATGAGCGATCATTATGTTCTCTTTGAATTTTTCTTACACTACTTTCCGAAACACCAGTGTAAAATGCAGCGCGTTTTGTTCGATTTTGAATTGGAATAGTCAAACTATTATTTTCAGCTTCTCTAGTAAAGGCCTCTATAACGCTCGCAATAACTTCACGTGCAACGCTTCGAATTGTTTTTCCTCTTTTGCTCGCCATCGTTATCTCGAAATAATAATTCAAATTCAACGCAACGCATTTATATAGAAATGAAAACAAATGCTCGAAATGTGTAGGAGCCACTGGAAATAGCTAGATTCTTCTAGCGGCAAGTGCATGGAGACTCTAGGCACATCCCAATTATAAGAGGACCAGTGCGAAATTTACTAAATCCTCGATTAATTTTCAGTACCGCTTAGCTGGCGCACTTTATGAGGGTGAAGCGGCAAATTATTACAACAAATAAAATAACATAAAATTTATTTGCGTATACAAATTTTACTTTTCCGCTTGCTTAAGACTATGAAGCTTTATTTTAAGGACCGCCCGGTTTTCTTTCGTGTCACGCATTTTACCTATTTCACAATTAATTTTTCTCTACTCCTTTAACACTTTACAAATCACGTTCACATTTGATTATTTTTCGTTCACCTCCATTATCAACATAAATTAAACCGTGGAAAGACCAAGCAGTTTCGTAACACAATTTTACCAGTTCATCTCTATACCTCAATTAATACTTGCACAACATTTGAAATCAATCTATTAAGTAGTTTTTTTCCAGTCTGAATTTTTAAATATTTTATTAAGCCGCTGTTCTGTTTTTCTATCTTGGATTAGTACAGAAATTTTAGCAGTCGGTTCTGACGTAATATTTATTTTTTGCGAAAATTTCAGGTAAATTTGATAAATAGTTTTTTAATAATTATTATTTTGACATTTCACTAGACGGCCATTTTGTTTCGCTACATAGAATTTGTACCAAAATGTTTCCAAGTCATCCTTATGTGACCCTTAATTTTTTATCAAAATTTGAAATCAAACATGTAAGTAGTTTTTCGGGGACCTTGAAACGTAAAGATCTGAAAAAATCTCGGAGGTTGCTTTTTTCACGATTACAATACTTCCTTTTTACGATAGGAGTAGAAACCAAAAACACGACTGCTTAGAACTAATATAGTAATATAGGACTAGACGCTGCACACAGGAGTATTTGGTTTGAAAAATCGGTCAAAAGTAAAAAATATAAACTGTCAGAAAAATCTTCAAAAATGCATCATTTAAACTCATCAATGATTGCGCAAGCTCAAATAAGTTTGAACTGGACTCCTAGCGCTCGCCCGGTTTCAAACAGATAGCGCGAATCTACGCAATATTTCATTCCTTTATCATCGTATTGATAAGCTTCCAATTTTATTTAAATTGTAGTGGGTGTTATGTGCTGGTTTGTTGATTAAAGAAACATTTTATTATGGACTCAGAAGAAGAAGGTAAGTACTTGATAATAATGTATAATTTGAGTGTAGATTTAAAGTTTGAGCTGGTTGAATACAACTACTTTTAAACAATTTTAAATTTTAAACAATTAATTAAAATGTTTATACTCGAGGTGTTTTAGTAGTTTGCCGTGTACGATCGAGTTGTATAAAATTTTTTTTTATAAACTGTAACTAATATAGTTTATATCACACCCAGAAAATCTCCCCCATCTGTCCACATTTTTTTTTAATACTTTACGTAAGTTCAAAGAACAGCCTATATCTATAATATAAAATATAAAATCCTTAAGTGACTGACTCACTTTTAATCACGATCCTGCTCAAACCACTTAATGTAAGAAGCTGAATTTTGGCGTACAGGTTGACTCTAGGGTGTAGGTGGTCCATAAGAAGGGATTTTTTGAAATTCCACTTCCAAGGGGGTGACACCACCCCTCAAATATTACAATATTTTTTATTTAAAAGACGTTAACGTTTTCGAAAAAACGCTGAAACACGTATATTTTATTTTGGTTTTTTACATATTTTAAGAATTTTTAAAAATGTGTACAGGGTGTTTTAAAAAATCTGGTCATTCATTAATCACGATCCTGCTTAAAGCGCTTGACGTAAAAAAATGATTTTTGGAAAACGGATTGACTTTAAGGTGTAAAAGTTCGATAAGAAGGGATATTTTGAAACTCGAATTCTAAGGGGGTGAAACCACCCTTCAAATGTTACAATATTTGTTATTTGTAAAAGCTTTGTTTTTTTTTATTTGTTACACTTTTTTTCGAAACGCGCGACTTATAGGAATTTTCTTTACAGATTCAACAAACAATGTCATTGAACTGCCTAGAAAATCATTGTATTTACTTTGCAAAGAAAGTGAAAAACGAAGTTTAGCAGAAAAATTAATTTTCATGGAACAGGGACTCCGGGAAAGAACAAATTGTACCGAAAGCAAGTATCACATTCTAAGCCGTGATTTAAGACATTTTAAGTCCGACTTAAAAAAAAGATGGTCTTTGGCAAATAACACTGAAGAACGGTTTCTGAAGAAAAATAACGCTTGGTTGGAGACTTCCATATCAATACACACTTGGGCATCACATGTTTCTTCTAAACCTGGTCGACCACAAAAGGTATTTTCGGAATTGAGTGAACGTAGCAAGCGTCGCAAGACGGAAGACCTTCGCAAGCAAGTACCTGTCGAAGAACTGACATATGCAGCTAGTATCAGCCAGCGAGCTTCAGGAAACTTAGATGCGTCTAAAATTCTAAAAGAAATTACAGCGTCTCCAACTCGGGCAAAAAAAATTATGAAAGCAAGCAAGAATAAAACTAAAGAATTTGTCAAGCATTCACCAGCTGAAGCTCTGATTCTTTTTGTTAATATGGGATTGACAAAGAAACAGTACGAAATATTACGAGAGTCTAATCCCAATATATATCCGTGCTACTCCATTATTAAAGAAGCAAAGAAAATGTGCTATCCGCGCCCGCGTGAGGAGTCAATGACAATTACGGAGACTTGTGCAGAAGTTTGCCTTCAAGACCTTCTTGATCACACAACATCAAGACTCTGCCAATATTTAGGGGATGTGTTTGATTACTTTGGTCAAAACGAAATAAGACATCTTGAATTAATCACGAAATGGGGTTGTGATGGCTCACAACAATCGCAGTTTCAACAAAAGTTTAATGATGAAACAAGTGATGACTCGAATATTTTTCAAAGTTCCATGGTGCCTCTAAGATTGCAAGTAAATACTGACAGTTACAAGAAAATCGTGTGGCAAAATCCGACACCATCTTCAGTAAGATTCTGTCGGCCTATGCGCATTAGATTCCTTCACGAAACCGTTGATGTAACAAAAGAGGAAATAGAATATATCGAGAACCAAGTAAAGAATCTGCGAAATACGGAAGTCCCAACCGGTAATAGAGTAATACAGGTTAAACATACGATGATACCTACAATGGTTGACTACATATGTGGAAAATCCAGAAGCCCTGAGATTTGGACTTTCTATTCTTCATGCGAGAATAAGGCTATTTGAGACCCTTCTTCATATTGCCTATAAACTCCCACTGAAGAAGTGGCAAGCCAGAACACCAGAGGAGAAACAGGTTGTTAAAGAAACAAAACAAAAAATTCAAAGGGAATTTAAAGATAGAACAAGATTAATAATTGACATGCCCAAAGCAGGTTTCGGTAATTCAAACTCTGGAAACACTTCCAGACGATTTTTCAGTGATCCTGAAACAGCTGCAGATATCTTAGGTATAGATCTCTCATTCATTTATAAACTAAAAGTAATATTAGAATGTTTGTCATCTGGTCATAAAATCGATGAGACTAAGTTTTCAATATTTGCAAAAGATACTACGGAAATGTACGTCAATTTATATGGATGGCATCCAATGACACCGACACTCCACAAGATTCTTGTGCACGGGGCGACTGTCATCAAATACGCTATTGTTCCTATCGGACAAATGTCAGAGGAGGCTGCAGAAGCAAGGAATAAAAATTTTCGGTCGTACAGACAGAATTATTCCAGAAAATTCTCCAGGACCCTCTGCAATAGAGATGTTCTGCAAAGATTATTGCTCACATCAGACCCATTTGTTAGTCTCAGCAAAAAATGTCGAACGCAAAAATCGAGTCAACCATTTCTGCCCGAGACAATGCGCCTGCTTGTGCCAGATACACCTGAAAATGAAGATATTCATGGTACAGACAATAACGAAAATTTAGTGTAATTTGTTAATTCTTTAAACTCATCATGTTTTCTTTAATTATGTATGTAAAAATGATTAAATAATTAAATCAAAATAAATGTTACTTTCTTGTATTCTATTTAATTGACTTTTTTTAATATAACTTGGATATTTAGGTTAAGAAAGGCATTTATCTAATTACAAAAAAGGTCGAAAAATTATTAATTACAATACATATTTCCAACGATCTCAATATTATTGTGTGCTGTTTAATTTAAAGGCTTTATCGTGTATTTTTCTTCCATTTAAAAAAATAGGTACCTGTTTAGTTTGTCACGAACTTTTCGGAACACGCTGTAATATGTCTATATTTTTAAAACAGTCAGGTTATTTATCAATAATATGCAGAAAAACTTTCCTCAAAACTCTTCGCCGCCGTTTTCTCACAATAGTTCATCTCCTCTTGGTTGCACCACCCTGTATAAATCTGTTTCTACTTATAAAACCATTGCCATTTATTTTTTTACACTAATTTTTATTGATATTTATATTTTTAATTAAATTAAATCAAATATACTCGTTAAATATTTTTGACCGGGTTTTTCAACCTAATACTCCTGTGTGCGCTGCAAACTTACTAAAATATCCGACACATGCTTTATATAGGTACCTGGTAACCCGTACAAAGCAAAAAATAAAACTACTGAATCCCCCGTTTGCCAAAGAAGGCGTCTACTGCAAATTCTTGTCAAACAAAAACAACATTCAACATGAAAGATATGTGAGTCCTTTACAAAATCGGGCAGGATTTACTAGGGATAGAGATAAGAGAACTATAATATAGTAGAATAAGAATTCGTTAGGATGACCGCTAAAGCACAATGGAATTTGGCTAAACGTAGACACGTGTTTCTGACTTAAGGTCTCTTTATCAGTACAATAAACTAGTTAAGAGACGAGAACAACTAGTGCCAAAACTTAACAAACAAATCCACACCAGAGTTACCAACAGGAGCAAAACCATTTGTGATAACCAAGAAAATATCCGAAATCTTACCAGGGAGTAGCATAAAGCCTTGAATTAGAAACACGTGTCTAGGGTTGACTAAATTCCAATGTGCTTTAGGGGTCATCCCAAAGAATTATTTTTTCTACTATATTATAGTTCTTGCCGCGTTAATACCTTTCTTGCTTTGATTCAAATACCCTTGAGTTTCGCCAGTTTTATGATGCTCCGTGGTAATAGAGTATGAAGTCCGGCGAAGATTTTGGGTGTTCTCTTGGTAATCACAAATGTCGGATTAGCTCCTGTTAGTGACTGTGGTGTGGTCCTGTTTGTTAAGTTTTGACACTAGTTGTACTTGTCTCTCAACTAGTTAACTGTACTGATAAAGACCTTAGGCGAGAAACACGTGTCTACAGTTGGCTAAATTTAATTGTGCTCATCCCAAAGGCTTCCTTTTTCTACTATATACAGGGTGTCAGACGACGAACTGCGGCGATCGATTTCTCAGAAAGTAGGCTTTGGAAAAATTTGAAATTTTGGCAGCTAACTAAAGTCGATGGGGGCAATTCGCTCAAAATATTTTCAAGAAAGCGGCACTTACACAGAAGTAGACGTCAACTTTCTTTTTTAAATAGAACACCCTGTACATTATCGAATTTTTGGATTCCTCGAAAAATTCTAGGTATATTTCATGTATAATATCCTATACCTAAGTTCAACTGTTTTTGAGATATTTTGAATTTTATGTAAAAAATGACGTTTCTTATTATTTATTTGCGGGTGGCTTCTTTGTCCAAAAGGATCCACTTTAGTGGCTGTGCTGACATTTTTATAATAAATAAATATAGGGTGATCAGAAAGTGACATTATAAATATACTTTACTAAAGTTGTCTATTCCAAAAATTTGTAGTTTTTGAGTTATTGACAATTTAACCTTTTTTATTCTAATAATGCCAAAAGGCTTCTAAGTTTTGTTGTTAGTTGGCCATGATAGGGAGGCTTGGCGAGAACAAAACCAATTGGTTACTATAGAACGTAATATTTATTGTCGTTTGACAATTATCTACTAAAATATTATTTATTTATTATAGTAATTATTAAACTAATAATCATGCCGAGGCGATTAAATTACACACAAGAGGATTATTTGAATTTGTTTATTATCTATGAGGAATCTAACAGAGATTTAACAAGAACATGCCAGATATTTGCTGATAGATATCCAGATAAACAGAAACCGTCACCAAACAGCGTTAAACAAATGTTGGAAAACTATAAAAAAATTGGAAACGTCAAGGCAAAAATTAATAAGAGGAAGTCCATTGTTTATAATGAAAATGTCGAGATTGCAATTCTGGGATATAACATAACTTCCAACCTTATTTAATATCATTGGTTCAACATTTAAAGACACTGATTTGCCAAAAAGAGTACAGTTTTGCAAGTTTATTTTAACAATGCTACAAGATAACCCTAGATTTTTGGACAATATAATTTAGACCGATGAAGCAAAATTTACTAAAAATAGCCTTTTCAATAGACACATTTCCCATTTTTGGAGTGATTCGAATCCTTATGCAGTAAGATCGCGGAACTTTCAAGAATCCTGGCAATTTATTGTATTGAATTGAATTTTGACGTATTTTGTTTCTTCTTAAATCAATAAATCGATGACTATTATCAAAGCATTTCTTTCCGTAAAATTGTGTCTATAAACTTTTGTAGGAGAAAGATATCTGAATATTCTTGAAGAGTTGGACAACGAATATTTAAGTAATTTACCTTTGGCAGAACATAGTCAAATTTTCTACCAACACGATGGCGCCCCACCACATAGAATCGTTGCAGTTACTAACTTTTTACAAGCTACGTTTTACGACAAGCGGATTGCCAACAATGGACCTTTCCTGTGGCCTCCTCGTTCCCCCGATCTGACAGTCTTAAAATATTTTATATGGGGAACGATAAAAGGAATCGTTTATTTTAATGCAGTAACAACGAAAGAGGACTGTAGAGAGAGTAAGGGACGCGTTCGAAAGTTTATCTCCAGCTTCAATTAGAGCGGCCATCCACTTGGGATTTATTCGGAGATGCGAAAAATGTTTGGAAGTACAAGGTGGACACTTTTAACATTTATTGAAAAAATAAGTTGTGCTCTTGTGTAGACTAGACTATAATGTGAATAGGCTTTCTTTAATTAATTTTTGTCTTCACGGTTTCAACATTTTTATACTTTTCTAACATTTGTTTAAAGCTGTTCGATGACGGTTTCTGTTTATCTGGATATCTATCAGCAAATATCTGGCATGTTTTTGTTAAAACTCTGTTAGATTCTTCATTGGTAATAAACAAATTCAAATAGTCCTCGTGTGTGTAATTTAATCGCCCCGACATGATTATTAGTTTAATAATCATTATAATTACTATAATAAATTAATAATATTTTAGTAGATATTTGTCAAACGACAACAAATATTACGTTTCTATAGTAACCAATTGGTTTTGTTCTCGCCAGGCCTCCCCGTCATGGCCAACTAACAAGAAAACTTAGAAGCCGTCTGGTATTATTAGAATAAAAAATGTTAAATCGTCAATAACTCAAAAACTACAAATTTTTGGAATAGACAACTTTACACAAAGTAACCCTTATTTTAAGTAACAAATAAGATAAAATTATAAAAATTGGGGGTTTCCATTTGAAAAAAGTAACTTTTAACGATTTTCTAAAGTATATTTATAATGTCAGTTTTTGATCACCCCATATTTATTTATTACAAAAATATCAGCACAGCACCAAAAGGGTACAATTTAGTGCTCTTTTGGAAAAGGAAGCCAACCGCAAATAAATAATAGAGACTTCGATAAACAGATATTTATAGTTATGTCTAGACCTGCAAACGTCATTTTTTACATAAAATTCAAAATATCTCAAAAACAGTTGAACTTAGGTATAGGTTATTATACATGAAATATACCTAGAATTTTTCGAGGAATCCAAAAATTCGATTACATGCAGGGTGTTCCATTTAAAATAAGAAAGTTGACGTCTACTTCCGGTATAACTGGAAGTCCCGCCATCTTGAAAATATTTTGCGCGAATTGCCCCATCGACTTTGAATTTTTGAAATTTTTCTAAAACCTACTTTCGGAGAAATCAATCGCCGCAGTTCGCCTGTATATATATATATATATATATATATATATATATATATATATATATATATATATTATATATATATATATATATATATATATATATATATATATATATATATATATATATATATATATATATATATATATATATATATATATATATATATATATATATATATATATATATATATATATATATATATATATATATATATATATATATATATATATATATATATATATATATATATATATATATATATATATATATACATATATATATATATATATATATATATATACACATATATAGATATATATCTATTAGCAAGAGAACATCCAAAATATTCTTCGATCTTGACCACGCTATCACCGCGGAGCAGTATATAACCACATGTGGCGAAACTCATAACCCAAGAGTATTTAAATCGAAAGTAGGAAAAGATTAACGCGGCAAGAATTATTACATAGTAGAAAAATCATTTTTTGCATGACCACTAAAGCAATGAAATTTGGTCAACTATAGAGATTCTACGAACACCTACGTCATAACAAGGATACGATGATCTCTGCCTGGAACATGTCGTGCAACTTCGCCGGGACAATGGTTTATTTTTGTAAAACGACCATGTCGATTTCGCTCTTTATAGACCTCATCAGGCCGCCATAGATAAACGAGCCCCGGGTAGGGCAAAGGCACCAAATGGAATTACAGAAGCAACTACTCCGCTGGCTAAAAGCATCGGCTTTCGTTCCGAACAGTATTGTTAATGTTCTTATGCCACGCACGCCAATGTCACAACAAGGAGATCGTAATCCCCTTGTATATAATATATATATATATATATATATATATATATATATATATATATATCTTGAATTTGTTAGCTATCATTATGAATTTTATTATAAAAATATTGTCTTAGGTTGGCGTACGACTTCCGCTAATTTGATTTTTTTACAGGTTACCGATGAATCTTCTGATGCCTCGCTCTTGAAAAATCGATCCAGACGTTTACATACATACATACTTACATACATTCTGTTAAAAACATTACATGCTTTTTCGTACACAACCGGGTTTCCTGAAATCTAATTTTGATGTTTACCGTTAAAAAATTATTTCAAATGCCAAGAGAATAGAGTCCAAAGAGATTTTTAATGAAAATCTTCTTCATATTGTAATATTTGCGCATTGTGACACATTATTATGCATTGGTTTTATGCCCGGGAGATTTCTAAAATTTGTTTTTTAGAGTAACATGTTGGAGTATATTCCAATTTAATTTAAAGCTATTGGGAGTTTGATTTATTAGCAGAAAATATTTTAAAAGGTGTAGTGTTAATATGAGGAAAATGTAGTTATTTTTAATACACAAATTTAAATGTTAAAAAAGATGATTTTGACCGTTTATATATCAATGTTTTACTATTTTATATAAATTATATTAAATAACTTTATTTAATGTTAAAATTGGATATTTTTTCAATAATCTTATACTCAATAGTTTTTTTTTGGTATATGGATAATCGATATATTGAAATATCTGTAACTATCGCTAGTTATCGACTTAGTAGTAGTGAAAGAGTACTGCACCGATTTGTATGATTTTTTTGAAATCATCGTCTGGTGAGCGAAACTTTTCAACACTTTTTTTTTGTATTGTAAATTTACACAGAGTGTTTCAAAAAATCAGGTCATTGATTGATTACGATTTTGCTCAAACCACTTGATGTAAAAAGCTGCATTTTGGCACACATTTTGATAGTAGGATGTAGGGGTTCCATAAGGATTTTTCAAAACTGAAATTTCAAGGGGGTGAAACCGCCCCTCAAAGAGTACAACATTTTTTATTTAATAAACGATTGGTTTTCTGGAAAAACTATTATAGTTAGGCGGGTAACCAAGAGAAAAAAAATGTGTGTTTAATATATATCAGAAAAAACATTTGTTATTATTTTTTATATAGTTTACAAAATAAAGTTCATACAAAATAATAACAAATGCCGAAACGTAGCGAAATAAAAATAAAATAAACATGATATTTGGTCTATTTTTCGAAACCTTGAATCCTTTAAATTTTAAAAACAGACCGGGAATTAGACAATAATTACTAATTCAATAATTTACATTGACACACACCGCCATTTTGTTACCTGATGTTATCCCTATGTCATATTTATTTTTTCTGTCAATTGAATAAGATTTTTTTACGTTGATTTTTTAAAATATGATTTGGCTGTCATTTCGCTTCGCCATCTTAAATTCGTATCACAACTTTAGCAGTTTATATTTATATCACCCTTAATACTTGAAAATCTGAAAATAATCTAATAAGTAGTTTTTTTCAGGCCGATTTTTTAAATATTTTATTAAGCTGACATTTTCTTATTTTCTTTTGTATCTTATATCCATACCAAAATGTTACCAGTTAATTCCTATGTAACACTTGATTTTTGCGCAAAATATGAGGAAATTGTATAATTAGTTTTTAAGTAATAATTTTTTTAACGTTTCATTAGGTCGCCATCTTGTTCCGACACTGGCTTTTACTAAAATATTAACAAGTCATCCCCCTATGAGCCTTAATTTATAACTAAAATTTGAATTTGAAATTTATCCAGGGACGCTAAAACCTGAAAATATGTAAAATCTGAAAGGGTGATTTATTTCACAATTACAAATATTTTATTTAGCCGCGATTTTGTTCCGCCATCTTGAACTAGCACCAGAATTTTACTAGTTCATCTATATATCACAATTTTTGTGTCCATTAAGGTATTTTTTTCAAGAATAATTTTTAAATATTCTATTAAGCCGCCATTTTGTTTCGTCTTCTTGGATTCGTATCAAAATTTTACCAGTTTATTGCTACATAATACTTGATTTTTGTGCAAGATTTGAGATAAATAAGTAGTTTTTTAGTAATATTTTTTTTACATTTCATTAGGTCCTAATTTCGTTTTGCCAAATTGGCTTTTTACTCAAATGTTACCAGGTCATCCCTTCAATGACATATGACCCTCAATTTTTGACCAACATTTTAAGTCAGTCCCGTAACCTAGGTTTTTAGCTATGCCGCGAACGGACAGACTGACGGAATTGAGAAAACATGTTTTTCTGCCTCTAAGGACCCTTAAACGTAAGGAAGTAAAAAAAAGTAAGATGTGCTGAAGAGAAAATAATATTGGTACGTTGGGATAAAGTTCAAAAATAAAATACTTTTATTTTTAACACTTTTCGAAATTTTGAGAAATTACGTCAATTTTCAATATTTAAAAAACAAAAAAAATGTACGGATACATAAAACTATTCGCATTATTTATCAGGCAATAGCGATTGCAAATCAAAATTTACATAATTGACTAATAAAAAATGATCTCATATTACGCCAACTTTATGGGTGATAATGCATGTGTCTTTGATGACTGTATAACATCCCATTCTTCCTATATTTTTCTCTTGGGCTCCTGCTTCTTATAAATTTCTTTTCGCTTTGAAATTATTTTATTTCTCATTTTTAACTCTGTCTAATTAAGGAAAACAGTTTTTACCATAATAAGCTTCTAATCTTATTTGAAAACAAACATCATCCGGTCATACACCGTATGCACTCTTAAAATATTAAAATACTGCTAAGACGTAAATCATGTTTAAATATATACAGGGTGTTCCTTAATGACATGCTAATATTTAAGGGGGTGATTCTTGGACCCATTTTAAGAAAAAAATCTTCATATGAACTTATGTCCTAAACGTCTTAACTTTTGAGATACAGGGTGCTAAAGTTTTCAGAAAAATTATTTTTTTTAATAACTGTGATACTACTGTAGATATCTTTATGAAATTTGGTACACGTGTTCTATGCATCAAGATGCATTTTCTAATGTACAAGCAATTTTATTCTTTTTACCAGTGGCGTCCGTACGCGTTTTGCTTAGAATATTTTTGGAGAAAAAAATGGTACGCCACTGCTTTATCTTAAAATAAAAATTATTTTTGGAATTCTCATTCATTTCTGAGCAAATTCGATCTTTTGATTTTCTTTCGTCCGACGCATAGTTTTCGCTTAAAAAAATAACAATCGTTTTACTTCAGGGTCAAATCGTTAAAAATTTGATAGGGTGACTGTTGTGTGGAAATCGCTTATTTATCGGGTGAAAGAAAATTATGACATCGAATGTGTTCATAAACGAAAAAGTTTTCTCGTCTGATGGTCCGTTCTTGATTAAATAATTGAGTTAAAATTGCTTCATAATATCTCAATACCAACTAATAATAATTTTTAAACCCATAAATCTAATAGTCCTGGAATAAATTACGTTTTTACAAACGTCGATGTCAAATGACTTAAAGTAAGCTGTTGGTGTTCAAAACCATCTCAGTGTGTCATCTCTTTGGTTTTTAGTGTTTCATTGAAGTTATTGAAGTTATTTTCGATGTTTTTTCGAATAATATCATTAAATATGGTAAATTATACGAATGCGGAAATGGCGGCAATGCATTACGCATATGGCCTCGCAGATGGTAATGCAACAGAAGCCAGACGCATTTATCAGGAAAGATATGCTAATCGTGCCTTGCCAGATAGCCGAACCTTTTCGAATATTCATCGCCGACTTAGCGAAACAGGTAGTTTCAATAAAGGTACTTCGGAAGGCAGACCTCGAACTGTCAGAACACCTGAAGTTGAGGAAGCGGTGCTGCAAGAAATCGACGAACATCCTGAGACGAGTACGAGGAAGATCGCTAGAGCTTTGAATATTTGTCACCAAATTGTTTGGCGTATTTTAGTTGACTTTTTGTTATATCCATATCATATTCTAAGAGTACAGGCATTACTCCCCAGGGATTTCCCACAGCGTGTAAACTTCTCTCAGTGGTATCTTCAGAGTATTACACTAAATCCGCAGTTTGAGTCACAAATTTTGTTCACAGACGAAGCAACTTTTTCTAGGAATGCTATTCAAAATTTCCATAACAATCATGTGTGGGCGGAAGAAAACCCGCATGCCATAACCGAAACCCATTTTCAAGAACAATTTTCGCTTAATGTTTGGGCAGGAATTATTAGTAATCATCTCATAGGCCCATTTTTCCTACCAGGACGTCTTGATGGACGGTCTTATTTGCATTTTCTCGAAGAAGAACTACCTGGGTTGCTTGAAGATGTACCAGTTGCGTTAAGGCATCGCATATGGTACATGCACGATGGAGCACCGGCTCATTTCAGCGTAATTGTCCGAAATCATTTAGATACAGTTTATCCTGATCGTTGGATAGGTCGCGGAGGACCTCAGCAATGGCCAGCAAGATCCCCCGATCTCAATAGTTTGGATTTCTTTTTATGGGGGCACCTTAAAACTCTAGTGTACAAAACTCCCGTTAACACTGTAGAAGATTTAAGAGAGCGAATAGTTGCCTCGTGTGAAACTATACGGAATACGCCGGGCATATTTGAACGAGTGCGCAATTCCATGCGTAGACGGGCGGAAGCATGCATATTAAGTGAAGGTGGCCACTTCCAACAATTTTTATAATTAATGTTAGTATTGTTAATAATTAATAAAATTAAGCCGTTTCTGTAAACTTTGTTTTCTGCAAGCTGAAATCCCCGCTGTAATTTATTGGCACATGAAAGTTTTTTAAAAATTGTTTCCTAAAATAATCAATTCTAAAGTAAAGTAAATCAATTACTTATTTCTAAATTAATTAATATTTATTATTAATTGAACTGAATAGCACGAAAAAAGAAAAAAAAACGCTTTCCACACAACAGTCACCCTATCAGATTTTTAACGATTTGATCCTGAAGTAAAACGATTTTTATTTTTTTAAGCGAAAACTATGCGTCGGCCGAAAGAAAATCAAGAGATCGACTTTGCTCAGAAATGAATGAGAATTCCAAAAATAATTTTTATTTTAAGATAAAGCAGTGGCGTACCATTTTTTTCTCCAAAAATATTCTAAGCAAAACGCGTACGGACGCCACTGGTAAAAAGAATAAAATTGCTTGTACATTAGAAAATGCATCTTGATGCATAGAACACGTGTACCAAATTTCATAAAGATATCTACAGTAGTATCACAGTTATTAAAAAAAATAATTTTTTTTCTGAAAACTTTAGCACCCTGTATCTCAAAAGTTAAGACGTTTAGAACATAAGTTCATATGAAGATTTTTTCTTAAAATGGGTCCAAGAATCACCCCCTTAAATATTAGCATGTCATTAAGGAACACCCTGTATAACGAAGGAAGTTCCGGGTAATGGAAATTCACCACTTTTTAATAATAACCACATGCCCTGAACAACGGGGAAGTCCATGAACATATTTGAAAATGAAAATCAACATACGATTTTGCCAATGGTTGTTCGTAAAATATTTGATTTCGTAATAGGCAACTTTTGAGAAGTCTTATTTAATTATTTGCAAATTTTATGTTTAAATACTTATTTTCTTCAATTATAAGTGTTTAAATTAACATTTATATTGTAAAATTAACCTATTTACGAAAAAATTACAAATTATAACAAAAGAAAATTTATGTCAATAACAGAAAATATTAGGCAATTATCAAATAAGTTCACAAGAAATATCACATTTCTGTGTGTTTTGGTCACATTTTATACAAATAATTATTGTTCTGGAAATATCTTAAATTAAGTTTTTAAGACTTAGGGGCCTTATGTAAAATGCAGTTAAGAATAATTTCTAAATGGGCGACAAGGTGAGTGTTCAAGGAGCTTTTGTACCAAGAAGCATCGCCAGAAAAACTTTAACTCCATATAACGGGCAATCAGTTTGCCCCTAAACATTTCGAAAGGATATTTTATTTGACTTACACTGCTTTATTGATAAAATCGTGTGTTGGTTTTCATTTCAACTGTTTTATGGACTTCTTAGTTTTTTAGTATTAACCTAAGTGGTTATTAGTTATATATTTGTGTAAAAATAATAAAAAAGACGTTTTACATTTTTTGTTTCTACATTCACTTATTACTTTCTCAATTCAATTAAGAAAAATATTAAACCCATTGGGTTTGGGTTTTGAAACCAGATAAACTTTGCATCAAGCTCGACACAAATTTTTGCGCAATTTGGTTTTTCATAATAAAGTGTTTAAATCTACATCTAAAAATCAAAACACATTTAAATTGTGACTTTGGAACAGACAAAACACTTATTAAAGAGGTGTTTAAATTCAGTTAAATCACAGATGTATTAAATAAGAATTTCCCTCGTTAAACCTTCAAAATTGACAACTAGACAATTACTAATTTAATAAGTAGTTTTTACATTGACACACACCGCCATTTTGTTACGTCATGTTAAATTCGTACCAGTTTATGCCCATATCATATTTGTTTTTTCTGTCAATTGAATAAGATTTGTTACGTTGATTTTTAAAAAAATATTCGGCTGTCATTTTGTTTCGCTATCTTGAATTCGAATCACAACTTTACCAGTTTATCTTTATATTACACTTAATGCTTGCCCAAAAGTGAAATTATTGTAATAAGTACCTATTTTTTTTCAGGTTTGGTAATAATTTTTTTAACGTTTCACTAGGCATACTTTTCAGTTACTAAAGTATTACCAGGCCATCCCCATATGACCCTTAATTTATAACTAGAACATAATTAGTCACTCTCATGATTAATTTTTGAAGCCATGCCGCGAACCGACAGACAGGCCGAAGGAATTGATAAATATAGTTTTTGAATGTTTATCTAGGGACGCTAAAACCCGAAAATATGTAAAATCTGAGAGGGTGGTTTTTTCAAAATTACAAATGTTTTATTTGGTTGCCATTTTGTTCCGCCATCTTAAATTAGTACCACAGTTTCACTAGTTCATCTATATATATATATATATATATATATATATATATATATATATATATAATTACTTATCGTACACAATTTGAAATCAGTTCATTAAGTTGTTTTTCAAGCTGAATTTTTAAATATTTTATTAAGCCGCCATTTGTTCCTCCACCTTGGCTTCGTACTTAAAATTTACCAGTTGATTTCTACATAATACTAGATTTTTGTGCAAAATTAGAAATAAATTGGAAAAGTAGTTTTTAGTAATAATTTTTTTAACATTTCACTAGGCAGTAATTTGTTTTGCTACCAAAAGGTTTCCAGGTTATCCCCATAAAACCTCAAAAATTTAAGTCAATCGTGTAAGTAGTTTTTTAGCTATGCCGCGAATAGCCAGACCGACAAACAGACCGACGAAATCGAGAAAACATGTTTTTTTTGCCTGTAGGAATCCTGAAACGTACAGATCTGAAAAAATCTCGAAGGGTGATTTTTTCGTAGTTACATTACATCCCTTTTACGAAGCATGTATAGAAATGCAAAAAAGTAAAATGTGCTGGTAGAGTATACAATTAGTATATAGGGATAAAGTTTAAAAATAAAATATTTCTTTTCTCTTTAACACTTTTCGAAATTTTGAGAAATTACGTCATTTCCGACCTTTAAAAAACAAAAGGAAAAAAATTACAGATACATAAAACAATTCGCATTATTTATCAGGCAATAGCGATTGCAAATCAAAATTTACATATTCGACTAATAAAAAATGATCTCATATGACGCCAAATTTATGGTTGATATTGCTTGTGTCTTTGATGACCGAACAACATCCCATTCTTCCTATATTTTTCTTTTACGCTCCTGCTTCTTATAAATTCTCCTTTGGCTTTAAGATCATTTTGTCTCTCATATTTAACTCCGTTTAATTAAGAAAAACAGTATTTACCATAATTAGCTTCTAATCTTATTTGAAAAGAAACATCATCCGGTCATACACCGTATGCAAATGGAGCCAACAACTCTTAAAATATTAAAATACTGCTAAGAGGTAAATCATGTTGCCTCCATATAAGGTATTCATTTCACCACACAATATACTGAATCGCCATAAGCCAGATCTGTTTACCCGTGTTTTTTCTTCTGTATTGTGTATTTTTTATTGGAGAGAAGTCAATTAGGCTTGGCCAAACGACTGGACAATATGGTCGTTCAAATTTTCAAATATTTACAGGAATACCGAAAACCAATATTGACTTGGTATTAATACCTTTTAAGGGAAATATACTGGCTTCGATATTTATTCAGACTACTGCAACTTTTGTGTTTCTTTTTTTATTTCTGGTGTGGCTTAAAAGAACTTACCTGTTTGCAATTTTTTTTTAATGGCATGGCTGTCCTGAATTTATTTTAACAAAGCTTTTCCGCCTCTCTGAGCAACGTCTCGTTTTTCCGTCCTTATAATGTAATTAATTTGTAATTTTTTTAAAGGTCTTTTTACATAAGAAATTATTCCTATATTTATTATTAAGCTAGAAAAACTAAAAGCTAAATTAACGCAGTTTGCAACTTTTGGAATTATACAGCTTTTTCTAGATATATTAGAAGTACTGCACATTGTACATTTCAACAAGAAATCAAGAATTGGCGGAAATCCCAGATATTTTACAACCTTATTATATTACTTATTAAAGAGTTAATATTAGTGTAGTTGTAGTAGTGCGAAATATATCAAAAGGTCAAACTTAAACAACATTATTCAGTTAAGGTAAGAGTCTACAAAATTACATAGATTTTATAAAACTTACGCATTTTTATTTAGAAATAGCATTATTTAAATAAATCATAAACAGAACGTTAGAGTAACCCTTTGGCAACATTTTAAACTAAAATTCAGGTAAAGAAAATAAAATATGGACTCCACGTCAACGAAATAAAAAACAAGAAAAATTCATTTTACCCCACCCGTAGAGTAAAATAACATACAATATTTCTTAATAATGTTTTAATCAGAACAAAGCTTACAAAAAAACATTTTTGTTTACTTGTCTACTCCGGCACATTCGGCCCACTTTTTACAAGAACAACATAACCACAGCTCACCACCTTTAGACATCTTGTACAGTTTTATACAATAAATGCAAGCTAAATCGTCCTCCTCGTCTGCAGAAAAGGGATCTTTCTCGGTGTGTGATTCTGGTTCTACAAGAACTTTTCTGGTTACCACCGTTTTTCTCTTCTCTGGGATCTTCTATTTTTGTTTATCTTTTTCCTTGGACTCTTGCAAGTTGGGAGTAGAATTTAGGACAGAAGTGCCATGGTGTTTTCTCGGCTTCCTTTTTTCCTGACCTGGAACAAATGGTCCGATCGGAACTAGACTTAAGTCAGCTGATGTAATCAAAATTGACGTATTCTGAGTCGCTGTAAGAATGGCAAGGAGAGGTTCTGTGGTGGAATTGTTTCACCAACTAGGTCCAGGATGGGGGGTCATCATCAGCATCAATGGCTTGCGGGACATTATTATCAAACACAATGTTTGTAGTTGCAGATGGTTCAAATATGTAGTTTGGGAACACATCGGCAATAACCGGGTAGATGTTTTGCCTTTCCACATGCTTCATTTAGAAGACCACCAATTTGAAATTGCGTTACAGCTCGACCAGGATGAGCTTCAAGCCACTTTGTTATTTCTTGGTCATAATTGATTTAGAGTGGCCCAAAAAATGCCACATCCATTTTCTTTGTCATACGCAAGAGCATCAAGATATTTGTGACTGGAAAGTCCATCCACGATTAACAAAACCTTTTCAGTGGGATTCCTCAATACCTTGAAGTATTTCTGAAAATTTTGGGGCTATTGTAAAAATACTGAAGCAGTCATCTAGCTCGACTCTTGGGCAAATCGTAAAGTTCCTGCACATGTATGGTCGCCTATTTCTTTTTTCATATTTTTTCGTGGAAGAAATAGAACAGGCGGAATATAATTCCCATTAGTACACATGCAGTACACAACTGTTACGTGGAAACCCCGTTCTGCGCTGGTTGTGGCACCTACTTGCTGTAACAAATACTTTCTGCGGGCGCTGAATGGTAGATAACGCAGATTCATCTGCATTATACTATACACCTTCATGGGATTGATGTTTTACTTTTGCATGGTTTCATCTACTTGAGCTACTCGAAGTTTGTTAAACGCCTGTGCTCTCGCTGCAGATGTGGCTTCGGGTTTACGCAGTGTTATATCTTTAATTCTTCTGCGGAATTCTCTTAACCAGTCCTTTCCAGCGGCCCTTTTCTGGTCATTAAAATAATGTTCAAACCCATTTTTACTGCAAAATTACAGTTAAATCTTCCAACAATTGCCGTTCGACCTCTGTAATGTGGGTTTAAACTTGCCCAGTCGTTTTTTGCCTTCCCTTAAAGTTTTATTTTTTTGCGAGCCATGCCTCCTTAGGGTCGCTTGAGGTACATTGTACATTTCTGATTCCTTGAGCCACCCCATTTTGACATTTTTAAGAGCTTCTATTGCCTGTAGCGTGGATTCGGCATCCCCCGATTGCCTACTAGATTATCTTGAGTGATTTCAGTTTAAAATTTCATCACAAAAACTTTGCGAATTAAAAAAAAAAACAAATAAATTAGACGTCTGGTCTCCTCTATTGACAACGCGGAACTAAATGTCCATGAACGTACCCAAGGCGCATGTTACAATTGTATATTTGCTTCCGAGAACTTCCGAACGACAGAGCGCGGGAATACAAGCAATGTGTAATTTTTATCCCACTATGTCATTTTGTATATCCTTCTCCTACGCATAAGGCTTTATTTTATATATGAAGAGATTTAAATTATTCTTAGTAAGAAAATTAAACCGCAATTGTCGCTAAAATGAGTTATTGTTGCTTTTTGTTGTAATAGCAACAGACGGCAATAACGTAACGAAAGAATTGTCCAAAACTCTTTCCATTTAATAAATTTTATATTTGTCAGAGCCTATATAGTTGCCGAGATCCTAATCCGAACACAATATATATGGTCTAATTTAGTTTGATATGCATATATTTTAGCTACAAATGATTTAAGCCAGATCATTTGCAATCAATTTTTAAGCCAGTAGTTCGAAAACAATGGAGATTACTACTAGGCTCTGCTATGTGCATCGTGCATATCTTAGAATTCTGAGTACTCTCCACGGTTTTTTGGTACATCAGCCCCGGTATAAATTTAAATACTCCGAAAATGATATACCTTAAAAAGATTTCTATATGCGACTTAAATTATCTAGGTATTCTCAATATTAGCTAATTTTTATTCGCAATCACTGTCCGTTGTTTCAGAATACAGTGTGTTTCAGATTCGCTTCTCTATATAGGGATCTCGGCTCCTATTATACCTACAACAAAGGGAAAGTTTTAGCTTTCGATATCTAGCTTCAGATTTACGATCGATCAATAAGTTTGGGAAATATCGGCGAATAACCGAAAATGTCGGATTTCGTTTTTCGCCAGTATATCCAGAACGGTATATTTGACAGCTGTCAAAATGTGACATTATTGGGACACATTTTTAAGGCAAATAAGATGGCGTATACGACACGTCTTCATTGTTTTTTTGTTAACCCGCAACCCGCATCAACTTTCATTTTTCTTATGACCGCCATATTGGATTTTTCGATTTTTGGAAAGAGCCTAAAATTTCCAGTCTAGTGATATCTCACAAGTGCATTAAAGATTTTAGTGTCATCAAAATATCACACTTCGTAAATTAGGTTTCAATGTTTTTAAAGGAGGCCATGATTTATTTGTCACAAGATTACATTAATAAGTAAGTAATGTATTGAACGCATTGAATTTTTAATACAACATGAACGTAAATAACGACTTAAAAAATCTAAATTAGCTTTAACTACTTTGTAAGTGGGTAACATTAATTTACAAATCTGCAAAGTGACGTCCATTTGCATCGAGACATTTTTGACAATTGGTGATTGTTTTTCCTGGTAAGTGTATTTTGGTTAATATTCCTAAATGTGTACAGAACTCTTTGTCTCAGGATTTCTATGGTTTCGGGGGGATCAAATTCATAGGTTTCATTCTTCGTGTGACCCCAGAGGTAGAAATCCAAGGGCGTCAGGTCAGGGGATCTGGGAAGCCAAGATATTGGACCATTTAAAGAAATTATTCTTTCGTCAGACTGCTCTCTTAAGAAGTTCCTGACTTGAATGGTATTGTGAGCCGGACATTCGTCTTGTTGAAACAAAGTTCTTCTTAATTCATCTTCTGTTAGAATAGCTCGTAAAGCTGGTACAACCTGGTTTCGCAAAAGCTCTGGGTTTGCCCGTTTAGGTTGTAGTCAAACAAAAATGGTCTAATAAGTCGATTTCCTGAAATGATTAATAATTTATAAATAGGTGCCCAACAGTCAAGGGCGGCAGGGTCGGCCGGGTGGTACTAGAAACTATAAATTATAAAGGGAAAATTATCTTTATTAAAACGTAGATATTTTCTTTCCAAAAATAATTATCGAAACATCGTAATGAATGAGCTTGTATACAGTTGAAACCTATTCAGCTTTATTATGAAGAAGAAAAACATATTTGGTTAGCGGGAAGTAATAGCCGTGATAAATTATTTTGTTGGTATTGCATATTAATTTCGGAAATACTAAATCAATTTATTTCAGTGATATAATAATCTTAAAGAAGTACACCGTGCCTTAATAAAACATAAAATATCAAAAGAACAAACCCCTTGCGCTTTAAAATTTAAATTATTCGGAAATACAGCTGAACGCCTTTCTATAAATCATAATTAAAATCGAAAAATAATTCGACATTTGATTAATATGGTATTTTTTTCATAACGCAAGAACTAGGCTCCCGGATAATAATAAATCATTAAATTCAGACAGTCAAAATAATTTTAGAGAATTAGCTAAATCTGCAGAAAATTTAGATAAAGTGTTAATAAATTTATAGAACCCAATTCTATTTTTATAGGTTCTTCGAAACTAAAATACGAAATGATTGAATAAAAATGTAATACAATATCAAAAAAGTAAGTTGACTGACTAGAGTAGAACGTTTTACTTTTTCTTATTAGATTATACTCTTTTAGCGTCATTAAAGAACTAAAGGAAAAAAAAGATTATTATTTGACCATCATTTGGTGCCTATTTAAAAAAGATTGGTTAGACTAACTTACCAATGATCCCACACCAAACGTTGCTTCCAAATCTGATCTGCAGACGTCTCCCTGCCACTTCGTGAGGATTTTGCACAGCCCAATGATGACGGTTGTGCCTATTAAAGACTCCACAATTCGTGAACCTGCTCTCATCGAACCACAAGACATGATTTACAAAATCAGGATTTTCATTACATCTCCTAGTATACCACTCACAGAACTGTAGTCGTCTTGGAAAATCAGTTTCCTTAAGTCCTTGTACTATTATGGGTTTGTATGGATGGTACTTATTCTTTTTTAAAACTCTCTGTGCTGTTGATTTAGGCACATTAGTTTCCTGTTCTACAGTTCTTACCTATGCACTAGGGTTTTCGTTGATAGCTTATAAAATGTTTCTGTCTCGATTTTCATTGTTATTATTGTATCCGCTTCTAGGTTGTTCGAAGACACCATGGTTAATTAAATTAACTACGATTTTCCTGAATTGGGTAAAACCCAATTCAGGAAAATCGTAGGCTGCCGTTGTTCGAGGTACATCTCTAAATACCTTGCTGAGGTAACGTCGGTGTTTCTGTATGATTGAAAGTACAGAGCGAGCATGTCAACCTTTTCTTCATTTGAATACGGAATGCCGGCCATTTTCTATAGGTTTTGACAATTTATGTGTCAGATTTATGATTTTATTGTGATAAAAGCGTACCTACTACTTATTAAAACACAGCTTTGATACTTTCAACTATTTAACTTAACGTCAAAGTCAAAATCCAAATTTGTTACCGATAAATCATGGCCTCCTTAGAAAAGGATTGAGAGCTAACATTACTTTAAATCATGGCCTCCTTAGAAAAAACTGAAACCTAACTTTACGAAGTGTAATATTTCGATGATACTAAAATCTTTAATGCACTTTTGAAATATCACTAGACTGGAAATTTTAGGCTCTTTCCAAAAATCGAAAAATCCAATATGACGGCATAAGAAAAATGAAAGTTGAGGCGGGTTGCATTTTATTTGTCTTAAAAATGTGTCCGAATAATGTCACATTTTGGCAGCTGTCAAATTCACCGTTCTGAATATACACGCCAAAAACGAAATCCGCAATTTTCGGTTTTTCCCCGATATTTCCAAAAACAGTTGATCGATCGTAAATCTGAAGCCGGATATCGAATGCAATAAGTTTCCTATAAAACTTTTCCCATTTAACCTTTGCTGTAGGTATAATAGGAGCCGAGATCCCTGTATAGAGAAGCGAATCTGGGACACACTGTATATTTTAATATTCTTTAATTTTCAAGCTAAGAACCAAGGGAGTAGAAATAAGTTTTTGATACGGTTTCTAGTGAATATTTTCTTACATAAGTAGATATATAACTCTAAAACTACTTCTCAAATTCAGTGGCGGCTCGTGGCTAAAAAAATAGGGGAAGTGTTAGTTAGAGAAAAGTAGTACAGACAAAGTCTAAAATGGGCACAGCGTGCAAAACATTTATTGAAAATATCCACCTCTACCTAGCCACTTAAATTCAGAAAACCAAGAGTTTTTGGAATGAATATTGTAGAATTTACCAGCATTTTTTAGACTAATTGTTAGCACACTTGTTTGTCGACTCGTAATTAAAAGTAAAAGGATCTTTTTGTCATCTTCTTTCCAACGGGAAAATGTAGTTTCCAACAAACTACAAACAATGCCACTAACGGGCTCAAACGAATTCATTTTCAACCACACAAACGTGCCACTCCTCCAAAGAATAAAATAAAAGACCGTCGATAAAATACTGAATAAAACGCGATCGCCGCGATCTACTTTAGGTACAATACGAACGGAAGCGTTAAACTGCGGCTCTTCCGTAGACACAATTTTTTGAGGAACGAAGAGCCGCCACTGCTTAAATTAATATCAAACAAATATCAGCAGTATAATTACTGCCTTGTGATAAACGTAGGTCAACATCAAAATATTTTAAGAACAAAAGCGTATACCAATATACAATATTAATAAACGAATGTCTGCCACTAAGCTAGTGAGTTCCTGAATCGCGGTACTAACAACGCAAGTCCGGGCAATTTTTTTATAGACCTGCGACGTGATGTGTATGACCAAACACCCCGAATAGACGATCCAACAAATGTAAAACAAAGACCCCCTTAATGAATCCCAACGTAACTGTTTTTCAGTTTAGAGGTCGATCAAGAACTTTCCCCGGAGACCAAACTCACGGTCAGAGTTGCAAACCCGCGTGTTGGCAACGCCATGGTATGCCCTTGGCGACCTGACCAATAATGTCCTTTTATTTCTAAAAAGACAATAAAAGTAGAATTTAGATGAATGCAATTTTTACAGCATGCTCCAAAAATTACACTCTATAAAATTTAGATAGTTAATAAAATACATATTTGGTATTACAGTATTTTTTCGCGCTTATGACCGCCTATTTGTCTATTCGCTTTCTGGACTCTAGGCGCCTGCTGCGCTGGTCATTGATTCTGCAATTTCAGTTTTGGGTTTTTCTGGGTGTAAACGTAGTTAGCAGCTATCAAGAGAGTGATATTCACTAGAGAACATAGAAACTGGAATTTTATATAAAATTTTTTTTATCAAAATCCAATTGTAGCGCGGTTTTTACACCCCACCTCCTTAGCCGCTACCTGTGGGCAATTTCGTGAAGTGTTAAAGCTCAATACTTTCTCCGAAAGTAATCGGACGTGACCTGCGGATGGAAAATGAATACAAAATTTGACTACGGGGCATTGGACTTTCGGCTTGCTTCAGTTTTTATTTTTTTAAATCGGCCTGAAAAGACTACTTATTGATTTTAAATTTTGCACAAAAATCAAGTGTGATATAGGGATACTGGTAACATTTTAATGGGGAGCCATTATAGTGGCGCAAAATAGCAGCACAATGAAATGTGTAAAATCAGTATCAAAAAAATAACAAGGATGAATTGGTAAAATTTGACCAATTCTACGTGGCAAAACAAAATGGCATCCTAATTAAATGTTTAAAAACTTGATAAAATTCATTTCCCCAGAACAAAAATCATTTTTTTTATTTTATTTTATAAATTATGTAAAAAAGTAAAAAAAAATAAAATTAGAAGAAATGGCATACTGGAGTATAGAAGTAGTGTTTCATTTTAGTAGTTGTGAAGATGAAAAATGTCTATTTGTGTCATTCTGAATGAGTGTTAGATATGAGATCGAAAGTGATGTATTGTCATAAATTCTTATTTGCTCATGCGTAAAATAACTAATCAAGAGAACGCTGGCTTTTGGATTGCTAAACACAACGTACAAATGTAGAAAATCGGCAGAAAATATATAAAAATGAATATAAACAACTTAATTAAAAAAAAAACGGTAAATTGGCGTTTACTCGGAACACCCCTCGCAACAAATTCCACCACACCCAGATAACACACTTTATTTTATAAATTCAATTAACAAATGTATAAATTGTAATAAATTGCACTTTTCGTAATAAAACGACGAGTTTATCCAGAAAAGTAAAACATATTAATATTTATATAATGTAAAATAATTACCAAATAAATATATGCATATATAAATATGCACCCAACCAAAATAAAAAATATCGCTTTGCTGTTAATTTTCTAATACTCACCAGTTAATTACTATTATGGGATTACCCCTATTTATAAGACAAAAGGTTGCCGCTAGGAGGTGTTTTATCGCCCTTGCTTAGATCTTGACAGCCTTTTGTTCTGCTTCGAATTTTGCTTCCCCAGAACATTTTGTCATGTATCGTGAGTGATTGGCCCTTAAAATCTCAGCATTAAAACTGTTTTTTTTATTTAAAAGAAATTTTGTCACTCTATTAAGAAACAATCCTGCTTTCTTGCAGCCCTGCACGCGTGCATTTCGATACGCATTCCGATGTTAATGCATGGTAATATTAATGCCCCTATTCAAAAGACATTGTCATGGTATATGTCGCAACCAAAAAAACGGTCCGGAGTGTCAACACAAATAAATAAATAATTAATAAAGTTTCGTAGTCAGCGGGGCAGGTGGGTCGATGCGTACTTGAATGGGACATTTCTCAAGTGGGCAGCGTACCGCATTTCAATTAAAATATTAGAATAACAAAAAAAAGGCAATGAAACACCAATAATTACGTTTCTTTTAATTGGAAATTTAAATTTATTATATTGCCTGATTGTGAGTCACTGTGTATTCACGTGGCGAATTCGTCTGTAATGTTAATGATTTGTTTGCTGCAAAAGTATGTTAGATCATATTTTATAACGAATTTATAAATCTGAAAATTAATTGATTGTCACGATTTAATAGGTATAAGCATTACAATGAACATTAGAT
Organism: Kuschelorhynchus macadamiae; assembly: GCA_030620095.1. Classification (NCBI taxonomy): domain Eukaryota; kingdom Metazoa; phylum Arthropoda; class Insecta; order Coleoptera; family Curculionidae; genus Kuschelorhynchus; species Kuschelorhynchus macadamiae. Next base: position 55,951 of record JAUTXW010005097.1, on the reverse strand, counting down.
TTTAATTTATATCACAAGGCTTACAGTGTGTAACAAAAGTCTGGACACCTCCAAATAGCTCGAGAACCGCTCATCGAATTTCAATTAAATTTGGACCAGCCTTGTATGGAAATTTTTCCAGCCTGGCCGTAGCCGATCCTTTCTTAACAAATTTAATTGAATATATACATTATATATATATATATATATATATATATATATATATATATATATATATATATATATATATATATATATATATATATATATATATATATATAAAATCAATAAAAAGCGCTTTTACACATCTTTATCAAAAGTTCTTGGCCCTAAAAGATATATGTAGAATAGCAAAAATATATAATTTCTGCAGGTGCAAAACGGCCTACCAGAAGAATTGCTTTTCGATTATGACACAGGATACCCTCCTGCGATCATTATTTTCTAGGCCTCTCTAGAGTAGATACTAAAATCGATAAAAATTCGCTTTCACACATCTTTATTAAAAGTTCTTGGCCGGAAAAGATATATGTAGAATAGCAAAAATATATTTTTTATGCAGGTACAAAACTGCCTACAAGAAGAATTGCTTTCGATTATGTCACAGGGTACCCTCCTGCGATCATGATTTCTGGGCCTCTACCCTCATGAGGCAGGCAGATGGAGAATTTCTAATGAAATCACAAACCAGGCCATTTTCCGAGAATGTAAAAAAAGTCTACTTTAAATATTTTGGTGTGTTAATTGGGGATCAAGATAAGCGGTGGGCTCCCCATGTGTGCTGTGTTAGTTGTAGTGTATCATTGGTGCAGTGGATGAAGGGAAAGAGAAAAAGTATGCCTTTTGTAGTTCCAATGGTATGGCGAGAACCCACCAATCATTCTGACAATTGTTATTTTTGCCTGACAAAGACTGAAGGTTATTCCAAAAAGGGAAAGCACAATATAGAATATCCAAATTTGCAATCTGCCATACGACCTGTTCCTCATAATGCAAATTTGCCAGTGCCGATTGCGCCTTTAAATTGACAGCTATTGATTTGGGAGATAATGGAGATAACGCATCATCTGGCAGCTCAGAAGAACAGTGCACCGATCCCACTTTTACCACAGGTTCCAGTTCCGGCGAGCCACATTTGATTGTTCAAAGTGAATTAAATGATTTAGTACGTGATTTGGGGTTATCCAAGCAACAGTCAGAACTTCTGGATTCCCGTCTTAAGGAATGGAACCAATTGGCCAAAGAAAGAAAAATTAGAAATTTCAGAAAAAGAAATGCTATATTTTCTGAATTCTACAGTATGGAAATTTCGTTGTGCGCGTGTACTGATATGGACAGTTTAATGCAGGAACTTGATATTAAACATTCTCCCCGTGAGTGGCGCTTATTCATAGACTCATCTTAATATAGATTAAAAGCTGTGTTATTGCATAATGGAAATTTAAAACCCTCTATACCAGTTGCCCATTCAGTTGCAGTGAAAGAAAATTATGAAAATATGCGCACGGTTTTGGGTAAAATAAACTACAATAGGTATAAATGGCAGATATATGGGTACTTAAAGGTTATGGCGATTTTAGTGGGACTTCAGGGGGGATTTACAAAATATTGCTGTTTTCTTTGTTTATGGGACAGTCGTGCAATAAATCAGCACTATGTAACAAAAATTTGGCCAGAAAGAAGAGAAGAATTTCAACCGGGATCTCAAAATGTTAAACTTATACCTCTTGTTGATCCCAAAAATGTCCATTTGCCTCCTCTTCACATTAAACTCGGGCTGATGAAAAACTTTGTGATGGCTTTTAAGCAACAATATGGATGAAAATTATAAAGGTGGTTAAGAATTTTCTGAAATAATTTTTTCTATAGATATTAAGTTTTTAAAATTAACATTCGATATGGTTCTACAACTCTAACAAGAAAACCCTACGTGCTACAACTTTCTATTTGTTATTTTCGTATTTGGATAGGTATATTCTATTACATTATGCTATTCTGATTGGTGTTACAACACAATTTTTTTTTTGTCGGCCAGTGAGCTATCACTAATGCATAATTCAAATCTGGCTTCATAACTCCAAATAATTCCATTGGTTCGGAGACTATAAATTGTTTTTCGTTGCCCACGCTCCATTTTTTTTCTGAATCTTCGTCAATCTTTTGTCTAGAAAACATTGAATTAAAAACGAACAAAAATAAAAATAATTTAAGCTTAGGGTGTATGTTGCTTTTGTGTCAAGTTGTTTTTGAAAAAAATTTTCCCGTTGCCTGATTCCATAATATTTTCAGTTCATTATAGTACGCTGGGTTAGCTTAATAATCCTTTTTAAAGCTCATAAATTGGTATTGGAATAATGCGGATGACTTCCAGTTTTCGGTTTTTGAGCCACAGTTTCAGTGGTTTTGAATTTTATCTTTTAAATGGTAGCTGAATGCTCACTTTTCTTATTTCGTCAGAAACAGCTTTGCCAATAGACATTTTTGTTAATAACAACACCAATGTACTAAAGTTAATTAAAACGTCAAAAGTGGCTTCTTATAGCAACGTCTATCTGATTTTACTGAAGCGGATAAATCGACCATTCAACTTAAGTTGTCTCCATCTTTCTCCCAAACACAAATCATTTTATAAAGAAGGCAATTTCGAAATAAATATTCTTTAAAAATAGCCACGGCGGCCTTGTTATCTTTCCATAAACATTTAAAGAAACCAAAAGTATTATATTTATTTATTTATTTAATGATTTTATTGTTGCACAGTACAATTACAGAAGTAAGAAGTATAAATTATAACTAATTATTAAAATAAAAGTAAAACCTTACAACAAAAGGCAGAGTTCGCGACCGACCGTAAAAACGGGGGCAGCGCTCTTCCACACAACCTTCAAATATACCCCGAAATAAATTCACAAATATCATGTTTTGGGGAGTTAAACACTAATCTTTTTGTTTACTTTAATCCTTTACCAGTATTCGAATTCGTGTTTCGGATCCTTTTTGGGAGGATACGCCTCAGCTTTGTTACCTCTTAGGTTGACTTTATATTTTTAATTAGTATATTTTTCTTTAAGTTTAGTAATACTTTGACGTGTGTAAACATACCATTGACACCAATAAATAAAACCTATCTATCTATGAGGCTTTTTATTCTATTAGATATCAGTACACTAAACTTATTTATTTAGTTTTGAAAATATTAGGTATGCGGTCAGTCGCTAGATGTCGCTTTTTTTAATACCAATTCTTAACATTTCACGTTACTTTCTAAAGGGGACGGTTTTGTAGTTTTGTCAAATTGAAATAATGGTTTCCCCAAGCTAAATTCTAATGATACTGGGTTATGAGTAAGTTTGTGAAATATTTAATGATAAATATCCTAATCGAAATCCCATAGCAACGTCTACTCTGTGCAAAATGTTGGCCAAATTGAATGCAATGAAAAATTCCTGTTGTCTGTTTACTTCTTGGCAGTGAGCTGAATATTATGAAAAGCCATTCAACACGTTAAGAGGGCTATTAGTTGTTTGATACTTCTACATTCGTTGTCTCAAATCCTTCATTGTCAAGGTATACTTCTTCAATGTGATGTAAATATTGGGTAAAGTATTTTACAGTAGTGAAAAAGAGTTTACAAGAATTAGAAAACAATTGTGCCAAAGCCGGAACAATTTTAGTTCTTAATAATTGCAAATATCTGACACAATTCAGATTCCTCTCTAAAAAATAGGTGAAGTGAAAGTCGACTCGTCGCAAAACAATCTTTGACGAATAAAATTTGGATTGACGTTACAAAGTTCCATCATCGTCTCACAGAATTCTAAACACCTGTCGCAATCATCTTCAGAAAGTTCTTGCACCAGTGTTATTTTGTAAGGGTGGAATTTTTCAGTATTTAGTAGTAGATGCATGAACATGTGGAGTATATCCTAGTTTAGACCAGTTTGTCGTGTGGAAATATGGGGATTCTTCTCCAAAACGACTAACATATCCAAAGCCTTATTGCCATCTGTCGCTGTTTCCGAAAGGCCACATCTCGCAACATTCTTTACATGTGCTATTGCATTGATTTTTATCGAAATATTACACATAGTAGACTTCGGTATTGGATTTCGATTAGGATATTTATCATTAATTATTTCACAAACTTGTTCCTCTTCGGTCCCCATACTACAGTATCATTAGAATTTAAATTCTTTGAACTTCGCTTAGCGAATCCACTATTCTAAATCTGACGTTGACAAAACTGAACTGATATTTGAATACTGATTTCCATTCAGGTGAACAATACCTAAATGAATTTAATTTTTAAAAAAAGATGCTTTACTCAAAAAAAGTTGAATTTAGGAATTAAATGTATCTTAGGAAACTTCTTTAGAACAATTAGTAGAAAAAAATACGTTCGAGGTAAAATTTAAAATTTCGTATCAATTACCGCAAAGGGTAAGCTTAGTAATGTTGCAAATATCACCCACGGCTTCGTCGCATTTTCATAAATGTTTGGTCATAATTTAATTAAAATTGGATAAGCGATTCTCGAAATTTTGGAAGTTTGAAGACCTTTATTTATTTTATTATTTTATATACTTTTAGTTCATCAGAATCAGCTAAGATACATGTTTGAATAATTGCCTTGGTACTGAGTATCAATTGTTAGCTTCGATAACATATACGTAGGTTGACTTAATCCTCGTGCTTTGAGGAAAAAAATAAAATCAAAACAAATCTAGCCCTGACGAAGGCACCAAGAGTGTCGAAACGTCGGCAATTGATTTAAAATAATAAACATTATTTTAAGAGTTAGATACTTAGAAGCGTGAAACGAACAAAACAGAAAAAAAGATATATCCAAGACCTCAGAAACTTGTTTTTTTGTTTTAAGTTATCCTCTCGAAAAATATATTAAAAGAAAAAATTGAAATATTTTTGAGGAAACCCGGATGTCATGAATATTGGAGAAAAATTATGTTTTTCTTGTACATATAAATATAAAAATTCATTTTAATTCATATTAATTTGGAAAAAATTATGTCACGAATTTAATCACAAAGAATTTTTCTGATTCTTCTGGTTTTCTAAATATTTAATTTTAAAAATTTTTTATCTTAAAAAAGCTACAGATTCATTTATTATAAGGAGTAGTTTATATAAGATCTGATTTCTGTGCAATATTTTATGTCAGTTATATAAGTATTATTGAGCCATGTCAAGAAGAGATCTAGAGACAGGCCGACGGAAAAAGAAAAACATATCGAAGACATGTTTAGCAACCGTGAAGCGTGAAAATTTAATTTTTCATAATTTCAACACGTCTTTTTGGCATGTATATTATGTAAAAAACTAACATTTCTCCTAGTTAAACTACATATATAAACCTGGATGTGAATTTTGACTATGATCCCATCGTTATCTTGTTATTCAAGTTTATTCATTTAAATGATGAATTTAAAATCAATAAACTTTAGTTTTTTTGTAGATACCATTTGCGTAAAATGCCTGTATTTTTTAGTTCGTAAAGAAATATTTAACAAAGGAACGTTATTCATAATATAATGGCAATTGCAACAAAATAAAAAAAAACAAAATACTATCTATGGCGAGTACAACAGGATCAAATACAATACGAATTATGCAAAAACGACTTAAGATGATATTTTTAAAATAATAAGATTTATTGAAAATTTAGAACAACCTAACCAACTGAACTTTATACAGGGTGATCTAAGGAAGAATACAAATGCATTATATCACACTTAATTATGAGATCTAGAAAAAAAATGTTAAATATAAAAGTAACTCGGATTTTTGTGAAAAATTCAAAGTAATTTTCGAAAAAATAATTGGGCAACAAATGAAAATAAAATTATGAAAAAATATGTGATAAAACTATTATATATTTCTTTTCTTACTTTAAGTATAAGGACGCACATTTTGCTAAATTTTTAAAATCTACGAAAATTCTAGGCATTTTTTTTTATAATATGTTCTAAGTAAAAATGTAACCGTTTTTGATATGTTTAAGGTAAAATATCGAATTTTTTTTAACGTCAAGCACGCGCTGAGAAAAATCCATACCGAATGGAACAAATAAAGCTCATGTTCCTATCTTAATATTCTACAATCTCTCCAAAGATTACAAAAGTTAAGTAAGTAAAAATATAATTCATATTGAGATTTACATACATATTTCAAAGCCGACTTAAAATATTTATCCAAATGTTAATATGAACTATATAATTTTTGTTTATTTAATTATTAATTCTTTTTCTTTTATTTTCTCTAACATTTGGCTGCTTTTTGCGGTAAATTCTAAAAATGTAGTTAATATAGGTCAATGGGTAGTTTTTTTATATTTTGCCATTCATTTTTTCAGATACAAAAAAAGTGTAAATAGATACTTTTCTTGTAAATTGTCACTTATAGTTTCTCTAGTGCTTGAATTATTACTGGAAATTTTTCGAGTGAAAGATTTTTCCAAAATTTTCACGAGTCGGGTAGCGACGAAGGATAATTTTCAAAGGAAAATAGTGTATGAGAAGAAAAATTTCCATTTATTGATTCAAGAACGTGGGAAATTCGGTAAGAAAATTTCATACAATTGTACTTTCCTAAACTGAAATTTTAATAATAGGTAATAATGTCTACAAATAGTGAAATCGGCTGAGAACGCCAAAAATATTTTAGAGGCGTGTCAGTTATATTGTTACGTTTTAGAAAAGATAATTTTAAAAGAATTAGACATGAAGAAAATAATCCAATTCCGGAATAGCAAAAGATCTAAAAGTATAACCTAACCTAATCTAAAAGTTGTGTGGTCGGTAGTGTGTTAAAATAATAGTTTTTTTTGTTTGATGTGACATATCTTTTTTTATCCTTTACCAAATTAAACTTTAAAAACGTATTTTCCTCGAACTTCAGTAAAATGAAACACTCTATATACCATTAAAGACATCTTGAGTTAGTGATTTTGATTAAATTTGTGTTACAAAATTTATAGAAAATGTTATTTTCATAAGAAGTTTGAAATGGTATTTACCAAACTTAAATTTAAAGAAATAGATTGTTCTTGAATTTTAGTAAAATGAAACATTTCTTATCAGATTAGAGAGATGTTCAATTAGTGATCTTGAGTAGATTTACAGAATTTTTTTTGATGTGACGTATATAAAAGTATATCATTTTTTATCCTTTACCAAATTAAACTTGAAAAATGTAGTTTTCCCGAACTTTGGTAAAATAACACTTTATGTAAGTTTAGAGATATGTTGAATTAGTGATCGAGACTAACAGAAAATTTTGTTTTCATAAGAAGTTTGTTGTTACGTATATAAAAACATCGTTTTTTATAGTTTCCTTGAACTTTGGTAAAATAAAAAAATTATATAAGTATAGAGATATGTTGAATTAGTGATATTGACTAAGTTTGTGTTACTAAATTAATAGTAAAATTTATTTTCATAAGAATTTTAATTTAAATTTAAGTAATTATTAAAAAATATACAAAATACGTTACTGTGTTCTCCGTCCTCCAGGACATCCTGGAGGAAAAAAAATTCCAGGAAATCGTTGTCGTTATCACGGCAACCGTTCAGACTAGACGCTCTCCATTGGTCGAAGATATAAGGTGTAAAATTTTCACTACGATATCCCTTAGTGATATAACAGAAAAGCTGCGAAAATAATACAACTTGTATTTCTTTAAATGGGATACCCTCGGGGATACCCTACATTTTTGTAACGTTTCGAAAGATCTTTCCTTCCTGATTTCAAAAATATATAATACTATGACATTTGCTTTAACTGTTTTTGAAATACTGAGCCTTAAAAATTGGTAAAAACTAATATTATATAAATCGAAGTAGCCAATGATGACGGTAAGAGTAACAAAATGGGTGTAATTTGACTTATAGAATTTATAAGATTGCAAAACAGAAGCTATTAATTCTCAAACCGAAATCCGTGGCTAAAATTTTGTTGTATCTCAGAAAATGTAAAAAAAAGCACCTTTAATCTAAAGGAGAGTAAAAATGCTTTATATATCCGTTATCATAAGTTAAAGATAAAAGTAAATGGGATTTTATGAAAAAACAACTAAACTTGAAATAAAAAAGATCTCTAATAAAACTATCAAAATTTACACCAGGCACCTCAGTCGAAAACGGTTCTTGGAACTTTCCTGTTCATCCTTCCCTCGGTTCTGTATGAACTCCTTAGTGTTCATAATGTAGAGTCATCTTTTCATAACTATTTCTAAAAAAACACTGCATTTTTCACTGGTCAAAACTCCCCGATGACATTCGTCATCTCACAAGAAGACACTCGTAAAAATTAGAGCGATATAAATATAAAAATCTCCCGGCAGTTTTAAGAAAATATATTCGTTGTAAAGAGAAAAATCGTGACTAAACTTCTCATTACCCATAATTGAGGCCCGGCCTGGTAGGCCAACGGTCAACGGTCATCCTCGGACATGGCACGAGCGCCAGTTCCGAAAATGTACGTCTTTATCTCATCAGATCAGCTGTTATAATAGGCGAAATTAAGTTAAGCGATACGTTACGGTCCTTGGCATTGTTTAAAGGGGGTTCTTGGTAATGTCCGTTTTGCTCGTGACTGAATGTATTCAGATTTGATTCCATGATAAGCAGGTCCACATAATTATCATCATCATGTAACATGTAAATTTAATTTCATTATTCGCAAAGAAATAAAATAGTTTTACCAACAAAATTACAGACTAGTGACGAATTGAAACACAAATAAATAACTAAGACAGTTTTATGATGTAATTTTTCAAAAATTGATTTTATATATTGAGAGCCCGTTTAGAATAAGATCTAGCACGTCTACAGTTCTTTATCGTATCATTGTTAAATAAGATATACAGTTTTATAGTATTATATTCTGGAAAAATATATTTAGTGCCTTAAGTTTTAATTTGGGAATATCGTAGTCAATTATAATAATACGTAGATTCCAGTGACGGCTCGTACTCCAAAATTTAGGGTCGGCCGAGGCTCAAGGCCAAGGGCGATTTTACGGTGAGAGGGTAATGAGCCCCCACTCCCCCAGGCCGCTCAAACAGCATGTGCAATTTACATATTTTTACATGAAAACTAGCTGATACCCGCGACGTTGTTCGCGGTTTAATTTTTGATACCAACTCTTCTTTGATTTTTACTATGCATTTGTGAACAATAATAATTTGTGTCTGAAAGACTGTACACACATAAAAAAATTATCGTATAAAGAGGAACAAATAAAACAACGTGCATATTAAATAATTATAATTAAAAAATTTCCTTATATACAATGTTGCTCGTCTGATCACCTGCAGCTAATATATATAAGTTATCTGGGCTGCTCACCCTTGAGCAAGCAACGTATAACTGTCCATGAGAAAAGCACTTTGTTCTTAAATCGACACCCACAGCCCGTAAAGTCTGCCCCTGCGACTTATTTATAGTCATTGAAAAGCAGACATTCACAGGGAACTGCACGCGTTTAAACTGGAACGGAAAATTATTTGGAATAATGGGAATTCTTGGAATAAAAACATTTTCACCAGTACCACAGCCCGTAAGAATGGTTGCTTCGATAATATTTCTCTGTAGTGAAACTATTTTTAATCTAGTTCCATTGCACAACTTTGGAGGACTCAAATTCCGAAGTAGCATGATAGGAACACCAACTTTTAAAGTTATTTTATGCGCTGGAAGTCCTGCAGCACTAAGAGAATCCAAAAATTCTGTAGGGTAATTAGTGGCATCGTTTTGATCGATTACCGTATTCACAGATGTATATATTATCCCATCTCCCTCAATTTGAGCCAATATGTTGTTGTTAATGGCAGCCGCTTGTTCATTTGTCGGTGTTAAAATCGCCCGCTCGCACATCCAACTATTATCTTTAGACATAATTTGAACAACATCTCCATAAACAGATCGAATGAGAGCATCGACAGAAAGAACTGTTTGACACAGAGGTTTAGTTAGCTTTATGATGTCGTTTACAGCAGGCAAAGTCCCATTTCCAATATTTAATAAAACCTCTGAGAATTCTTGGGCGTGAATATTTCCCCCCTGTTGCGCCCTCATATTCGTAGTCAAGGATAGTTTTTGGACATTTGACCAAAGAACCGAACGTTTTAAACAACTATTTATTTCATCTGCCCTGGTTCCTCGGGTCACTACAGGCAATGTTTGCCGAAAATCACCGCAGAAAAGTACAGTTATACCAGCCATTAATCTGTTATTTTTACGTATATCTTGCAGTGTTCGATTAACTGCTTCAACACCTTTTTTATTTGCCATAGTACACTCATCCCACACAATTAGATAACAATCTCGAATCACAGCAGCTCTATCACTATTTCTACTTAATGCACACACAGGATTTTCGTGACTATCTAAATTTATGGGAATTTTAAACATCGAATGTGCTGTTTTGCCACCAGGAAGCAAAGTTGCAGCGATTCCAGAAGAGGCTACTGCTAGTGCAATTTTACCTTGTCTTCTTATTTCAGCCAAAATAATTTTTGTTAAGTACGTTTTCCCTGTGCCACCAGGTGCATCAAGAAAAAACATTTTACCAAGATCAGTAGACACACTTTCAATAACTTTGTCGTATATTTCTCTTTGTTCCTGAGTTAGATTATCAATTGTGTTGTTTACGATGACTGCCATTTCTACTGGGTCATAACTTGTCTCGTTATTGTAGTCCCTATTTAATCTAGGTATGTTAAGTTGTGGTTCCGGCAATCCATACTGAGCAAGTGTATTGCCCCCCATAGAAATGACGTTTTCTTCTAACGAACATAAGCAACGATTAACTACTCTGTCGTTAGGTTCGTCAATATTATTATTTAAGACACGTCTCTCTTTACGTAAATAATCTTCGGAAAGATGACGAAGATATTTTTCCCACAACTGTAATGGGTTTGAGAGTCCACAAAATACCAACATAATGGCAAATAGATGACGTAACCGACTTGGATTATGACTTATGGTGGCTTCCTCAAGGGTTTCTTCCCAGTGCTGGTCATCTTCAAGCAACCGAAGTGCTCTACATGCTGCTTGAAATGTAGGGTATTCTGTACCTTCAACTGTTTTCAAAAATAGATAAGAAGTAGGACCGCGGACCGTATGTAATAACAACCGTAAATAAAAACATTCATTATTATTCGGATGTACAGTATATACTCTACCTAATGCTGCATCTTTAAAAACTCCAGGATATCCCTCCACAGGTAGTCCACGTTTGCGTCGATTAAATAAACCTTGTGTTTGATTGTATGTATAGTAAGAGGCAACTTCGTTGTATAAGAGAGTTTTTGCAAATTCATCATGTTGGCATAGATTGAAAAATGCCAAAAGTGTGGTTTGCCGTGGATTATCCAAACGCTCTCTAATGTTATCGGCATCAAAATATACTCTCTGTGCATTTTCCAAATGAATATCTAAGTGCATTACGGTGGGATACCTTTCATGAATAGAAAATGAGAATATGCGCCATGCAGCTTCTGAAGTACTAATGTAACGGCCCGATTGGTATTTCGTTACCTCATCCCGATTTGAATTTTGTAACCCAAACGTAGCTTGATCGCTTCCCTTGTTTACGTATTTACAAATGTATTTAATGGACTGAACACTGCTACATGACTCGATATTAATATGCGTCATAAAGGTTCGAGAGAGTACAGGTGAATAGGGAACTACCCATCTATTATCGACAACTATTGGCTGACCACGTATATTAATTTCGGCTGTGAACCCACCGTCTTGAGGCGATCGACGACGATATGACGGATATCCATCTTCACCTGTTATTGTGTCATTGACAAATTTCTTTGGAAATCGTTTTGAACAATGACCGTCTTTCAAGCAAGGTGAGTTTAGGTTAAGTGTACCACAGGGACCGTGCATCATATGAGTTTTAATAATATTATGAAGTAAAGGATCTGTTTGAGGATCTGGCAATTCAGCACTAATAATGTGATCAATTTGATTAGGTCTTAAATTATCTTCGAGCCATAGAAGTATATGCGCGTGTGGCAAGCCGCGTTTTTGCCACTCGACCGAATACATGTAACATCTTGTCGCTCCAAAAACTTTTTCCTTTATAAGTAAACCCATCAACTTCTTAAGTTTCAAATGGAATACTCGGGAAATTATGTCATGTCTATCGTATGGCATCTGATCAGGCAATAGTTCGTGTGTTATTTCACTTTGGATTCGTCGTTATAGTTATAAATAAATCGGGGCGACCGTACTTTCGAACATAACAAAACGCATCCTGTGTTCGCTGGTGCATGTAGCGTGGACCACCTGTGAAAGAAGAAGGAAGAATTACCATTCTACCTAAATTTTCACCGTCTTCATCTTGCTGCATTGCGTCTTGTAAATCTACGTAAGATTCCACTCTTAATTTTTTTTGATTAGTTCGAATGAACACTAATCGTTCAGTTTCAATTTTTGCGTATTCATCGACCAAAAACTGACTGAAGAGTGTTCGAAATCGGTGTAAATGGGCATATTCATTGATACGAACTTGAATTAAATAATTATAAAATTGCAAAGAAGAAGTTTTCTTGTTATAATTTAATACGCCGGTTTGTGGATTAACATTGTAAATTGTGAAATTATAACCATCTTCTCCACGACAAAACATCAGTGGATATTGTAATGAGTCATAGGATCGATGGGTTTCACTGATACGCTGCAAACGATCATCTCGCGAACGTAAAACAATATCCCGCTTGTCACATTCCTGATCAATTAAAAGAACAGCCACTTCGTTTGTTGTCGGGGCATTGTATCGACCTGGATGGTTTTCAGCTGGTCTTCGATCAGCATTAATAACAAACTTAAAGTCATTTAGATTATTATTTGGATCATTTTCAAGGGCAGCTTTGAAACTCTGAACGTATGGATTAATGTTATGTAACATAGTTTGCAGTTCGTTTATAATATTGGCGTCTAAATTAGAAATATACTGTCTTCTTACATTGGCCTGTTCTTGAAAATCAGAAATAAAACAAATTTGTAAAAATTTTGGAGAATCAGTAGGAAGCAATGAGCCAATTAAATGATAAACTTGACCTGTATTTTAAACGTAGACATGAAAGGTCCTTCAGTTATTTGATTAGCTCCGAATGAAGTCATCTGAAAAGCACTATTATATGCGCGTATGTTATCTAAAAAATGTTTGAATAGGCGATGTTCTCCCTTGAATAACGATTTTAATGGCTCTGGTGGTTCCTGAATGGGTTCTAAGTGCACCTTTCCCGAAGAACAACAAAACCCTTTTGATTCCCCTCTCCATTTTAAGGCATGGCAGCTTGGACATGCAACTATCATTGCACCGACATTAGCATAATCCGCGTAATTAACCGATACATCATAATTAAAACCACTTCTATTTTTTTCCACCCATGGTTCTTGGTTATGTTGTACTTCGTCAGCCAACCTATAAATCCCATGTCTAACTCTATCTTGCTCCAACTGTATTTCACGTATTTCATCTGTCTGACTTTGACGTAACTGCGAAATTCTGATACGTTCTTGTGAAAGGTTAATTGCAACTTCTTCTCTAACATCATGATAGTGGTGCATGGCAGCAGAAAGACGTTGATTGTGTTGTTTCTAAATCACGACTTAATGCTTGGCGCTCCCGTTGAGCAATTAGACGTGATTCGCGTTGTTCGATATTTTCTCCAGAGCGAGCATCAGCCTGCCGTTCCCTTTGAGAACGTAAACGGCATTGTCGCTGTTCAGTACTTTCTACTGAACGTGCAATAGTTTGTCTTTCCCGTTGAGAACTTAATCGGGATTGTCGCTGTTCATCATTTTCCAATGCTCGCGCATTATTTTGCCTTTCACATTGAGAACTTAAACGGGATTGTCGCTGTTCATCATTTTCTAAAGCGCGCGCATTATTTTGCCTTTCCTGTTGAGAATTTAAACGGGATTGTCGCTGGTCATCATTTTCTAGTGCGCGCAAATTATTTTGCCTTTCCCGTTGAGAACTTAAACGGGATTGACGCTGTTCATTATTTTCTAGGGCATGAGCGATAGTTTGCCTTTCTCGTATACGTCCTAATCGGTTTAGCAATCTAGCATTTGAAGATGATTGGGAAAGATTTGTTTTCTTTCGAGACGGCATTTTAAATTTACCTAAATAGAAAAAAAAAACGTTAGTCCTATTACCCACTTAACATAAAAAGAATGGCACCAAGTAAGAAAATTAGGTACCAAACCAAATATTTCTTCTTACACAAATTCCTTTAACACAAATAATATTGAAAATTATTATAAGCCAATGTTAAACCAAAAATCTATTTCGTTAACACGAAGAAAAAAGCGAACTCTCAAAACCAAATAGGTTTGGAATATACAAATACAATTAACCAAATAGGTAAAGGTAAAACACAAAATTTAACAACGCTTGAAAATATAGCAGCAAAGTTTAAAATCCTTAGCTTAATGGAAACTAAAAATCTACTTCCTAAATCAGGAAAAAGTATTATTAACTTTCAATATTAAATACAGCAAAATAGAAAAAAACAAACAGCCAACTAAACAAAAATATAAATGTAAAAACAAGGGTAATAAATTATTGATTTCTTAAATTGGAAAATAATAACTCTCCCACCCAGAATATACATAACACACTTTAATAAGTATTAACCTTTTAACAGAAACCAATAATTGTCGATGTATTATTCAAAAATGACCAATAACTTTCAATATCAAAATACACAACAGTAGAAAAAAAAAGCAAATAGCCAACTAAACAATAAATATTTAATTGGTAAAAACAAAGGTAAAAAATTCCAGCCTAATTTGTTAAAAAATAACTCTCTTATCCAAACAGAGAACATACATAAAGATCTACTTTAATAGGTATATTATATATGTAATATCCTTTTTCTAACAAAAAAACAACTGACTATGTATTATTTCAAAAACGACAAACAAAAAACAAATAACTTAAACAACAAATAGGTATTTACCACTGATTTAAATTTGTTTTAACAAAACGAACTGTCGATTTATCTAAAAACGACAAATAACTTTCAATATTAAAATAATACACCCTGAATTGAAAAAAAACTAAACACTTAATAATCTGAACCTGTATTTATGACATCTACGGATGTACCCGTTCTAACCCGAATCAAACGTAGACGGTCACGCGCGTCGCGTTGGCTAGGCCTATTTGCATCTTTGCATCTAGGAGTAATATATTTTTTCTCAGGGATGGAGTGGCGTCGTTGTGTAGGTGTTTGCTTCGCAATCTGAAGGTTTCGAGTTCGATTCTCGCCGTGCGATAATTTTTTTTTTTAATTTTTTTTTTCAGTTTTTTGCAGCCTATGTGTTAACCAATATATTATGCTTTCAAACAGTGAAAACCAAATCAAAATCCGTTCATTAGTTTTCCAGTGATGCTCTGTCAAATAAACAAACAAACAAACAAACAAACAAAAATTTTTTTAACCATTGATTTTTTATCTGTAGGTCATTAACCCATTTATGCCCACTGTCCTTAAAAAAGGACACTTGACATAGGTTCCTGTAATCATGAATATGGACAAGTAGATCCGCTAATTCATAGATGTCGCCACTAAAAAGGAGCAAGTAAAGCATAAATCCACGTGTTTTTTTAGTAAAAATTGCGCTTTTCTGTGAAGTGGACTAGTTCTGTGTATTTCAGTTGACAGCCTCATAAATTATGGGAGAACCTTTGGACCTGCGACTCACTGGGTAAGTTTATTTGTAAACTATTTATCAGTATCGCGTTTTACTGACTTAGACCTATTTTAGAGATGTTATACTTGTAATGTCGGGCGGCTAACTTGATGTAAAATATTTTGCCTTGTTGCCATACCTTCAAAAATGGAGGTGTCCTTTTTTAAGGACAGTGGGCACATACATGCCATTTACATACATTTTCAAAAAAAAAACGAAATACATAATACATATTTTTATCGCGTTTGAGGATAAAAAACTTAAAAATGTATAAAAAAATATTCTTAGGGGCCTAACTTTAAATGAGCTGCTGCGTAGTTTGGAGGAAGAGGATTATTTTCCACCTGGCAATGAGGTACAAATTGCAATATTACCGCCAACCAACGCTTGCGGAGATGTTGCCGACGAAGACTCCGGTGACGAGGACTTGGCAACTGTGAACAATTTGCCTGGTTCACAATTACGAGCAGAAGCAGAACTGGTCGCTACAGAATCCGAGGTGTTCACAGACTCTGATGTTCTCGCAGGTAACAATTTTTCCACTACTTCTACTGATGTCGAGGCTCCTGGTGCTGATATAAATGACTCGGAGTCGTGGGAAAAAGAAGATTCACTTCCATTGTCTACGCTACAAAATGCATTGAAAAAAGACTTTGTTTGGGTTGAAAGGGATATCCCGGAAAAAGTTACCGAATGGCCTCTAACCTATTCAACGGACACAAACTTTACTCCAACCGAAATATTCAATAATTTATTTGACTCTGATATAATCAAATTATTCGTTTCAAACAGCAATTCTTACGCTATCAAAAAAAATAAATTGGGCAATATCTCTGAAGAGGAGATGAGAGCATTCTTTGGTATTCTGTTGCTTAGTGGCTATGTGTCTGTTCCAAGGAGGAGAATGTATTGGGAAGTAAGCAGCGACTCGAGAAATGAAATGGTTGCAGGTGCATTATCACGTAATAGATTTGAATACATTCTTTCTAATTTGCATTGCTGTGATAACGACCAGCTGAACAAGAATGACAAATTCGCGAAAATAAGACCACTTTTAGATAGAGTGAACAAAAATTTCCAAGATTTTGCTCCAGTTCAAGAATACCATAGCATCGATGAGTCGATGGTACCCTACTTTGGCAGACACGGCTGCAAGCAATGTATTCGAGGGAAACCAATTAGGTTTGGTTTTAAAATGTGGATGGGCACATTGTCTGGTAAAGCCTGCAATGGATATTGTGTTTGGTTGGAGCCATATCAAGGGAAGGCCAAAGTTGAAAACCAATATAAATCGTTTGGTTTGGGACCTTCTGTTGTGCTGCAATATTGCGATGTGCTAAAGGAGCTTCAGAATAATTCCTACCACATTTTCTTTGATAATTTTTTTACAACTGTGCCGCTTCTCATGGAATTACATCGGAGAAATGTTAGAGCCACGGGTACTATTCGAGAAAATAGGGTGTCAAAATGTCCAGTAAAATCAAAAAATGAAATGAAAAAAGAAGTTAGAGGATCCTATGATTTCAGGTCAGCCGAAGATAAAGTGCTAATTGTAAAATGGCATGACAACAACAGCGTGAATATTGCTACTAATAATTTATCGCTTAAACCATTGCATCATGTTTCCAGATATTCCCAAAAG
The DNA here is from genome assembly GCA_030620095.1 of Kuschelorhynchus macadamiae. Classification (NCBI taxonomy): domain Eukaryota; kingdom Metazoa; phylum Arthropoda; class Insecta; order Coleoptera; family Curculionidae; genus Kuschelorhynchus; species Kuschelorhynchus macadamiae. The sequence goes on along the minus strand of JAUTXW010005097.1, from coordinate 38,584 downwards.
GAAAATAAGAGAATTCTTATTGAGCAACCTCATCCAATATACTTCTATAACTCCTACATGGGTGGAGTTGACAGGTGCGATGAAAACATAAGTTATTATAGGACGGCAATAAGAGGTAAGAAATGGTATTTTTGCCTCATTGGCTATTGCCTTGACCTCAGCGTTCAAAATGCATGGCATCTTCATAAACTAAAAGGCGGTTCCTATGATCAGCTGAAATTTAGGAGACAAATAGCTATCACTTTTTTGCAGAGTAATTCCATCACAAAGAAAAAGGGAAGACCATCGGCTTTGGAGAATGTCGGAACTAGAATTAATAGTGAGAACCATTTTCTAATTTCTCAAGAGAAGCAAACTCGCTGCCGTGTCTGCCATAAAAAAGTACAGAAAAAATGTGCCAGGTGTGACGTGGCTCTACATATGGACTGCTTTGTTAATTACCATAAGGGTAGTGGATATGCCCAGTGTCCTTAAAAAAGGACACCATCAAAAGTCTTGTTTTTGAGTTATTTTTTCATTTATAACTTATTTTTGTGTCTTAATAAATGTTTTTTCGTAGAATACATTAACTTTTTAATTTAAATAAAAAAAATAATAATTCGGGCATAAATGGGTTAATAGTCGACTATTTATTGATTTTTCGAAATCTGTTCCATGTACAGACTTTTTGATCTGTATTGCTTTATTATATGTATTTTTTTTTAAATTTTTTTTTACAGTTTTTTGCAGCCTATGTGTTAACCAATATATTATGCTTTCAAACAGTGAAAACCAAATCAAAATCCGTTCATTAGTTTTCCAGTGATGCTCTGTCAAATAAACAAACAAACAAACAAACAAACAAAAATTTTTTTAACCATTGATTTTTTATCTGTAGGTCATTAATAGTCGACTATTTATTGATTTTTCGAAATCTGTTTCATGTACAGACTTTTTGATCTGTATTGCTTTATTATATGTATTTTTTTTTTAATTTTTTGTTTCAGTTTTTTGCAGCCTATGTGTTAACCAATATATTATGCTTTCAAACAGTGAAAACCAAATCAAAATCCGTTCATTAGTTTTCCAGTGATGCTCTGTGAAATAAACAAACAAACAAACAAACAAACAAAAATTGTTTTAACCATTGATTTTTTATCTGTAGGTCATTAATAGTCGACTATTTATTGATTTTTCGAAATCTGTTCCATGTACAGACTTTTTGATCTGTATTGCTTTATTATATGTATTTTTTTTTTAAATTTTTTTTTTCAGTTTTTTGCAGCTTATGTGTTAACCAATATATTATGCTTTCAAACAGTGACAACCAAATCAAAATCCGTTCATTAGTTTTCCAGTGATGCTCTGTCAAATAAACAAACAAACAAAAATTTTTTTAACCATTGATTTTTTATCTGTAGGTCATTAATAGTCGACTATTTATTGATTTTTCGAAATCTGTTCCATGTACAGACTTTTTGATTTGTATTGCTTTATTATATGTATTGATTACCATTAACACTACAGCACAAGAGCGACCTGTTGGATTGGTTTTATTGATGTAAATATAAACAATGTAATTAAAAAATTGAACGTTATTTTGTAACTATTTATTAAAGACTGTTTTCTTTTTCACTTATGACACAAGAAAATATGGGTATCTATGTTGTTCTCATACCATTTACAATAAAGTATATTAACAAACTTTTTTTTTAAATTAACCCCCTCCCCCCAGAAAAGTTACCTAAAATCGCACTTGAGGCCAATGTGGTGTTAATTGGTGCGCGTCCAAATATTGTCAAATACTAGTCTTTTATTAGTTAGTTATTATTTTCCGTTTATTTCTTGAATATTAATTAGGTAGGCACCAACCTATATATAGTAGATCTAGGATAAAGTATACATTTAATAAATGTTAAAATGTTAGTAAAACACTCTAGTCAGTCCGAGAGTCAGTCAATTTAATTTTTTTTGGTATTTTAATGTATCTTGCCTCAAGAGGAAAATAAAACAGATGCCAAAGTGAAAGCTAAATACACAACCAAAAAGTATATTGTCCAGCAAGAACCACGATGAGGCCGGCCGAATTATAAAACAAATTGCAAATAATATTCTAAAATATTCACTTCACATTCCGTACCCACATTTACACATGTAACATGCAGTGAAAATTACTAATATAATATATTAACCTTATCATGTCATGACTAATGTAAAGAACTAACAAATTAATTTAAAAATAAGTAGTATCAAAGAAAATAAAGCGTAAACTATTATTTTCTTTGGTAGATCATTCTGTAATAATTACAATTAATACCTGAAAAATGGTAGTATTCAATTGGGAAAAATTCCGGGGATACTGCCATATCGAGACGCGCCGGTGTTGTGTGATATAAGCTACGACGAACTTTATAGCATGAGGATGTATGCGAACGTACTACGTACCGCGTGAATTAGTAGCTGAAGTCTAGCCTCCGAGATGGAATCGGCTGGCTGATCTATAATAAATATATTAGAATATCTGTCGACGGTAGATTCATTTTAGAAAAAAATCATGCATATTTCCACTACACACTCACACACACTAGGTTATAAACGCATAGAGTTATTTGGTGAAAACAACATATTGTATTTAATTTTACATTTATATATATATATATGTATATATATATATATATATATATATATATATATATATATATATATATATATGTATATATATATATATATATATATATATATATATATATATATATATATATATATATATATTGTCGATTATTGTCTTCCATACTGTTGGTAGTTTTAATGATTCGTTCCTTTTGTTCAAATCACCTTGTTTTTCAATTTGTATGGCTTCTCGGATTATTCTGGTCTTATAATGTCTCGTATTGGCAATATCCCTACACCCATCGAAATTTATTTTTTGGCCAGTTTTCTGATGATGTAGGAATAGAGCGGAAGTTGTTTGTTTTTGATGCCGAGTTTATGCTCTTCCACTCTTGCCGATATTCGCCTGTTAGTTTGCCCCACGTACATTTTTTCGCAGTCTTGGCACGGAATGCTATATACTCCGTGGTTTTCTAGTTTAATTTTATCTTTTGGGTTTCCAAGTAGTTTACCTATAGCTGTTCGTGGCTTGTGTATTATTTGTATGTTGTGTTTCCTAAGAATTCTTCCGGTCCTGTCTTTTACATATCGTAAGGCTACTTGTTGCTTTCTCGGTTCATAATTTTTGTTGTTCGGTGCGATTTGTATAGCCATTTTTCTTTAAAGCACTAGTTTTGTCTCGTTTGTGTTTCAGTAATCGCACCGATCTGGATATTAGGGCATTTGCCACAGCTTGAATTTGTCCTAGGTGATGATATGATCTTGCATTTAAATATCGGTCTGTATGTGTTTGTTGTCTATTCACGGTGTATTCGAAATGTCCGTTAGGCAATTTTGTGATCAGAACATCTAAAAATGGAAGTTTGTTGTTTTCCTCTAGAGTAAATAGTATCCTGAGGTGGATTGAATTTACGTGAGTCAGACATTTTTCGAGCTCTGTATGGCCATATTGTCATATAATAAATATGTCATCCACATAACGAATCTATAATTTGGGTTTTAAACTTTCTTTCTCAAGAGCTTCTTTCTCGAAGTATATCATAAATAAATTCGCGACTGCTGGTGATAGCCAGGACCCCATTGGAGCACTATCAATTTGTTTATATATTTGCCCGTTAAATGAAAAATCCTCGTTCATAGCAATTCTGTCCAATGCTTCGTCGTTAAGAAAGCTGGGATACAACGATTTGATATTTAGACTGGCTATGATATCGCCTTTTTCAAGAACGATGTGTCATATAATTCGAAGTGAAATGTTCCGAGTTTTTTAAAAATGAATCAGCTTTTCCTGTTTTTGTAGCGGCGAATTAACAGCACTAACAATAAGTATGATGGGCGCTCCTGGTTTGTGTATTTTTGGTAAACCATAGAGTTTAGGACATTAGTGAGCTTTTTATTTTATTTTTAGTTGTTTTTTCTACGTAGTCTGGTTCCTTGGAACAGGCTTATAATAATTGTCTTGTAGGATATCCTGCATTTTTTGTATGTAGTCTTGGGTACTCATAACCACAGCTGCATTTGCTTTATCTGCTGGAGGGTTTGTGATGTCTTTATTTTTCATTTTCTTAGAGATTGTAGGATGATATATTACTCACTAATTTATTGACGTCTACTGATGATACTTGTGGCTGACTCGACTTTCTTAAGAGATTGTGATATTTTTTGGAAAGTTTATCACAACAATAACATTTTAAACATAAATGTATATTAATATATTTTACTAAGCCGCCATTTTGTTCTGCCGTCTTGGATTCGTACCAAAATTTTTACCAGTTGATTGGTACAGAATACAGATTTTTGTGCGAAATTTGAGATAAATTGGATAAAGACTTTTTTGTACAGCCGTACAATCAGTTTTCCGCACCGATATCTAAATTTTTCCACACTAGTATGGACATTTTTTTCCGCACTTTAGTTTAATATTTATTAAATTTATTAATTAACCGTCTTTGATACATATCTCAGAGTGTGTAGCTGGCTTTATGCATTTCGTTTTGAGGTTTCCAGGTTACTAAGGATGCTTAAAGTCAATTGTTAGAAATTAACAAACTGACATTTCGACATATTTGTTTGACATCAATTGCTTTTATATGTGCGTATTTTCCGTAATTTTGCATTATTACAATTAATTCATGTGAATTTTATAGTCTGGCCATGCAAGACGGGGTTCCAGAATATATTATGAACGCAGCAAAAGAAGTAGATTTGGATTTGCTTCCAGAAAAGTTTAAAGTCAGATACATCCAGGAATAAGAAAATCAACAACATTAGTAAAGAAGAGGTACTTCTAGTTTACTTTCAAGAAATTTCAAAGAATTTTCAACCTTCAACAATGTAGTCCGAGTACTCAATGATAACATCTATGCTAAAAATTAAGAAAAACGATATTAGCAGTTATTTTAAATTGATTGCTTATTTTTAAAAAAAATGATAGGTTTTAGACCAAGAAAGTCTAAAATTTTAAACCACGAACATGTTGAAAAATGTTTAGGCATTGCGCCTGACGATATTTATTTACTAATCAAAGTCGCAACCCTTACTGGAATCGCTGGAGCTTGCAGGCGTGAAGAATTAGCTCATATATTGTGTAAAAACGTAGTCAAACAAGAAGATTTGTTTCTGTTGAAAATACCAAATAGCAAGACTCACCAGAGTAGAAGCTTTGTTATAACTGAAGAAAAAAATCTTAATTTAATCAAAAAGTACATGTCTCTGCATCCCAAAAGTACACCGTGTCCAAGGTTTTTTTTCAATTTCAAAAAAGGTAAATGTACTACTCAAACTGTTGGCATTAATAGGTTTGGTAAGATGCCATCGGATGTGACTCCTTTTTTGAGACTTCCAAATCCAGAGACCTTTACTGGACACTGTTAAAGACGATCTTTGGCTACTATGTTGGCCGACGCTGGAGTGGATATTACTAACTTGAAACGTCTCGGGGGATGGCAATCGACAAAAGTTGCAAAATCATATAAGGACGAATCCATGGAGAACAAAAAACGCATCGCCAACAAAATTCTATGTTCTACAGGAGAAAATTCCAAGGAAAATTCCACTCCGCCTTCGCCTTTGCCTTCTACAAGTTTCGCGTATGAAATTGATAGTATTGCTGACAACAATGGATCAGTACATCAGCACCAATATGACAAGTTAAGAAGAAAAAGTGTCAACATTATTGCCAACACCAAAAACGCTAACCATCAAAATGCTACCAATTTAGCTAACAATGCCTATAATTATTTTTTTTTCGGCTACCTACCATGTTAATTACAACAATAAAATCTAGAAACTGAAAAAGTTCGCGAGTTTGTGACCCCAGAGGTAAATTTAAGTACCACTGAATATTTTGAACTAGCTAGCTGCCTGGCAAAAAGAAATTGCTAGCCTACTGCTAATTGTCAAATTGTCAATCATATCAATGAAGATATTAATATATTTACTAATTCGTGATCTATAAGTTGTAGGAGAGAGATACTTTCAATAAATAATATCAGAGGTAAATTTAAGTACCACTGAATATTTTGAACTAGCTAGCTGCCTGGCAAAAAGAAATTGCTAGCCTACTGCTAATTGTCAAATTGTCAATCATATCAATGAAGATATTAATATATTTACTAATTCGTGATCTATAAGTTGTAGGAGAGAGATACTTTCAATAAATAATATCTTTCTTTTACGTGTTCTGTTTATATTATACAGATTTTTAAAAAAGAAACTAAAATACTAACAAATATCTATACAAAATACTACTTAACTACACTATTATAACTGCTGGACATATCAAGTTTTTTTCCAAAATTTATTACATCATAACGTTCAAACGAAAAAATATATTGAGTTGCGATTCGTGGGTTTTCCTTAATTTTTGACATTTTTATTATTTATTGGCTAGTAATCTTTAAACGACGAAACGAATTAACAATTTGTTACCATAGTTACTAAATCTTAAATAATACAGGTTGACTTTGCTAAAATAATTTTTTTACGTATACTAACGTTGCTAAGACAAAAAAAAACTTTATAACAGTTCATTTCTCGTTTGCGTTTTTGTCGTTTGGTACTTTCCAAATTTCAAAATGCCTAGATTAACCGAGCACGAAATGAATAATTGTATTCCCCTTTTAAACGAGGGGTATAGTCAACATGATGTGGCGAACATTTAAATCAGTAAGTCAGTCAGTCTGTAATTGCAAGAATCAAAAAACGTTTCGAAGAGACTGGAAGTGTGATCCATCGCCACAATGGCGGTTGTCAAAAAATGGTCTCACCACGGCAGGAATGAAGTTTAATTGGAAATGTACGAAGAAATTGTATACGATCACCACGACAATGATGGCAGAAAGGTACATTAATGACGTATTGGAACCCGTAGTTGTACCATTTACGGTAAATTATGGCGCAGATTTCGCTTTAATTGACGATAATCCCAGTCCCCAGAAAACACTTATAACCAGTGACTGCTGCTGGTCTCAGACGCGGGGGGTCAAAAATCTCGGTCAAATATATTTTTGAAAAAATACACCGGAAATAATAAAAAAAGCGCATAATAATTATTAACTTAAGACTTACCCTAATCTCATTTATATCGTCGATTCTCCTTGAGTTGTCTCATCAGCTTGAACGGCAAGAAAATGTGATTGTTCAAACTCTTGTTTTGGTTGAAAACGTGTTACCGCGAGCATAGAATCTAAAATTTCGTTTTGGACTTGGAAATGCCTTTAAAAACATTGTTTTTTTTCTATATGTTCTTTAAATATCGCATCTAATTAGGATACGAAATCTATAAACCCGCGAAAAATGCCTAGGTTTTCCGATGAATCACTTTCATCATGACCTCGTAATGCAACTTCAAATAATCCACAAAATTTAACACAGTCAATTATTTTATTTAAAATATATAGGTTTTTAGAAACATTTTCATTGAAATCGCGAATAGATTTCCGATACGCACTGTCCAATTGTTGCCTTATGTCCACACTGCCGAGAGAAGCGTAAGTCATATGAAAAATAAAAAAAAATGTTTTTTAATTTTTTCCTTTAAATGTTTAATGTCAGTGATACCGGTTTTTGTACATAACACATCGTCACAAAATAGGAGACAAGGGTAACAAAATAACGCATTCTTAACTTCACACCCACAAATCCAGTCACACAATGAATACATGGATTGTTTAAAGTACCTGTTAATATCCTTTCCCCGGTCCTTGGTCGTTTGCTTGATATTTAAGTTTGGAATAGGCCTTCCACTTTCTTTAAATTCAATGCTGCATGCATGATTAAAAACCCCAGTTGTTTTCAGAGAAAACATATTTTGCACAATAGACATATTTTTATTTTGCTTTGAATAATAAAATAATCTAACACTGTAACCTGTAACACTCGGTAACGTAAACAAAACAAAAGCAACATGCCATAAGATTACGTATCCCGAACTCCGAACTGAAAAATCGAATACGATCGATCCAGCCCCAACGACCGCGTCGTCGACTTCAATGCATCTTTTAAAAACGATTTTCACTCTCGTTCTTACTTAAAAAAGCCTATATTTACCTCTCTGTTTTCTTTGCCGTTATATCTCCATAAACCATTAAAACTATTGCGGACTATTTCTCAGCCTGACCCAGCCAGTCCCAGGCAGCATGCAGCAGCGGTAACGTCACTTCGAAGTCGTCTTGGAAATATTAGTACGGGCGGCCATGTAATGGCTAAGAATTTAGTTATAATATTAGGGAAGGGGCGCCGGCCGGCGCGGCGGGTGAATTGTATTCGATACTTGGTTGAAAATAAATAGAAAATTGCAAATGACCCTTAGGAGAAGCCGCCACTGGTTATAACTAATATTTTTTTGTGGATGAAAATCATGTTGAGCCCATGGATTGGCCAGCTAAGTCTCCAGAGCTCAACATTATGGAGCATGATTGGTCTTCTCTTAAGCTCTTGGTACAATGAAGGGAAAATCCGCCTCAAACCCTGGACGAATTAGCAGAAGCTATCGAAGACAAATAGGAAAACATTGCCGAAAATAATGTGAAATTTGACGTCCTAATAAATTTAACAATATATGTGTAGCGGGTTTAGGGCAGAAATAAAAATTCTTTTTTCAGACAACAACAACTGTTGCTATTGTCGGTCCATACTGAATGTCGGGTTTGTCTTGTTATTGTTGTAAAAATAGTGTTATTGTCTTAGGTTTCGTATGGACATGTATACACTTTTGTGTGTTGACATAAATCCCCTATTTAAAAATAGCCCTGAATAAGACTAAATATATTATGTAGTCGAAACTTCAGTTCTTTTTTAAGAAAATTACCGAAAATGATATCAAAACCTCGTTAAGAGTTTGAAAGCATCCCAAGAAGGAGTCGTGCGAAAATAAATGTCAGAGGTGGACTAACCCGCTATTAAGTTTGGTTAGAATAGATTTAATAAGTATAGTGACTATGGGCATTAATAAGACATGTAACCATGGTAACAAATTATTAATTTGTTTTGTGGTTCAAAGATTACACTGGCCGACAAAAAATTTTTTTTGGTCTAACACAAATCAGAATAGCATAATCTAATAGAATGGACCTATCCAAATACGAAAATGACAAATAAAATTTGTAGCACATAGGGTTTTCTTGTTAGAGTTGTAGAACCATATCAAATGTTACGATACTTAATATCTATAGAAAAAATAATTTCAGAAAATTCTTAACCCTGTTTATTGACTATATTTACAGTTTTCGCCTAATAAACATACCATACATCTAAGAGAAAAGCAAACGAGAAAATTATTAACTTAAAACACTAATTAAACTTTATTTTTTCCGTTTACGAGGTGTCCTATCTTCTCTCTTCAAAAACCAACCCATCGTGGCTGAATCCCATCGTCCTTGGTACCGAATTTCCATTGTTCCGATATCTTGGTGAAACCTTTCACCCTGCTCGTCAGGAACAGCTCCCAAATTGTTAGGAAAAAATGACAGATGGGAATGGAGGAAGTGAATTTTTAACGACATTCTGGCACCAAGCGCTTCATAGGCATCTAACAGTTCATTAACTAATTGTTCATAATTTTCATCCATATTGTTGCCTAAAAATCCTCTTACTACGTTAACAAATGAATTCTATGCTCTGAGTTCCTGCCTGGTAAGCTTTTCCGTAAAATTGACATCGTCTAGCAATTTTCTGATTTGTGGCCCAATAAAAATGCATTCTTTTAATTTGGCATCACTTAACTGGGGAAAGACTTGTTTTAGGTATTTAAATCCATCACCATCTTTATTCAAAGCCTTCACAGAGTTTTTCATCAGCCCAAGTATAATGTGAACAGGAGGCAAAAGGACATTTTTGGGATGAACAAGAGGTATAAATTTAACTTGAGATCCCGGTTGAAATTTGCTTCTTTCTGGCCAATTTTTTGTTACATAATGCTGATTTATTGCACGACTGTCCTATAAACAAAGAAAACAGTAATATTTTGTAAATCCCCCCTGAAGTCCCACTAAAATCGCTGTAACTTTTAAGTCCCCACATATCTGCCATTTATACCTATTGTAGTTTATTTTATCCAAAATCGTGCACATATTTTCAAAATTTTCTTTCAATTGCAACTGAATAGCCAACTGGTATAGAGGATTTTAAATTTCCATTATGCAATAACACAGCTTTTAAGCTTCCATTCCTTAAGAAGTAAACCCAGAAGTTCTGACTGTTGCTTGGATAACCCCAAATAACGTACTAAGTCATTTAATTCACTTTGAACAATCAAATGTGGCTCGCCGGAACTGGGACCTGTGATAAAAGTGGGATCGGTGAACTGATCTTCTGAGCTGCCTGATGATGCGTTATCTTCATTATCTTCCAAATCAATAGCTTGCCAATTTAAAGGCGCAATCGGCACTGGCAAATTTGCATTATGAGGAACAGGTCGCATGGCAGATTGCAAATTTGGATATTGTGCTTTCCCTTTTTGGAATAACCTTTAGTCTTTGTCAGGCAAAAATAACAATCGCCAGAATGATTGGCGGGTTCTCGCCATACCATTGGAACTGCAAAAGGCATTCTTTTTCTCTTTCCCTCCATCCATTGCACCAATGACACACTACAACTAACACAGCACACATGGGGAGCCACCACTTATCTTGATTCCCTATTAACACACCAAAATATTTAAAGTAGGCTTTTTTTACATTTTCGGAAAATGGCCTGGCTCGTGATTTCACCAGAAATTCTCCACAAATATAACAAAATTTGTCAGGAGAAATTTTGCAACTTCGGCGCGTTTGACTCAACATTCTCGTCTTCACATACATTTGCTTATCGATACACAGAGAACCACTCAATTCGAAACTCAACAGAAGTGTGATGTTTAACGTTTATTTTATGTCTAATGTTGTAAACAACCCAGTCTAGGTAATTTTTCCGTTATAAAATGGACTCATTTTAACCTCCCCACAATAAAGTTGTTTACCTGCCAATATAAAAGGTTCTAATTAGGCTATTAAAAAATGGTACGTATTAGGGCTTTCCGAATATTTTTTTTATTATTGGGAGGGTATTTCCATTGTGAAAATATAGAGCTGGCCTGTGTTAAAAAAATCTTATCTGGCTTATTAGCCAACAAATAAACGTATTTTCAAAAATATGAGAAATATCAAAAATATGACAAACTTGTTTTTTCCAATTATATAGTATAGTGATTAAACAAATGCATAAAACAAAAATTTCAAGTCACCTTCTGTCAAGAAACAAAAATACTGTAATAAATGGCTTTATGTTATGTAACACAACTTCTTTGCCCTTTAAGAAACTCCAAGTCAAATTGCCTATTGATGGTCCCCCTCTACTGCACAACATACTGGTGTGAAAGTAGTCTTAAATAAATGATTGGACGGATTGATTGTTTTGACTCAATGCTCCAAATTTTAAGTCTCGTACAATCTTCGTCAAGGTAAGCGACCGGACCGAGCTTATCTTGAATGGATTCGAGGTACACACAATATAATATATAAATAACAGTACCACGTAAGTACTCGCGGGCGACTACGTCAGCGAAAACAAAGCCCTTGTTGCCCTAATCTAATCTCCATCATATTCGATTACAATCTCGTTTACGTGCACGTCTCGCGTCTCGTGTCAACCCCGCCACCCTTCCCCTCTGTAGTTTTTTTAGGTCCTCTTTTTCTAAGGCTAAGGCTACGTTCCTAAATGAGGTACTTAGGTATTTACTATCAGTAGATTTTTTTAAAGGAAATGGTATCACAAATGCTTGTATTATATGGAAGGTAATTAACTGAAAATTTCAAAATACTTTACTTTAAAAACAGGAATTATATATTCTTAGTTCGTCATGGTTAAAAAAACAACCTTTTAACACACTTAAGAGAACAGGCTTGTAGACCAGATACACGTTATCAATATAAAGTTAATGCTCAGTGAAGCGGCATCTAGCAGAACGATTACTTATTCTTATCGGTTAATATATAAACTGGTCAACAAAAAAATCGCTGCACCACATTTTTTCTATCATTTGTGCTTTAAAAACAGGTTATAGGATTTCCATCTGCTTTTCGTAATGTGAAAGCTTGATTTATCTACTTTTTGTCTGACTACGCCAGTTTATATATATTATATAAATACTAGAAATAATAATATATTATTTCTAGTATTTTTTTGTGATATACAGTATGTTAAAGAAGATGATGTAAAATTGAAACAAATTTAGTAGTGTGCGAATTGACAGACGTGTAAGAACCTTGAAATTTCTACTGTCAAAAACTCGGGCCACTATATTTTTTAAATATTGTTAATAACTGTTAACTCAGAAATGTGTATGTTAAGCTACAAATTCAGGGAATATACGAAAAAGAAACAAGTAAATATACAAAAAATAAACAAGTAAATGTCAAAAAAATAAAAGCGGCTCATACATACAGGAAACGTAAACAAATATAAGGTAAAGCTGAATAACATTATCCCTCTTTCAATTAATCTATACAAAAATTTCTTTAATAAACTCTTCCACGGCATAAAATGCGTAGCTTAAGAAAAATGTTTTAAGGATTACTATAAAGTACCGTTCTTTGGAACGCCCCTCAACCCAATGGCAGATGATTAAGAATATTTTAACTGCTATACAGGGTGGTCCTTTTAAAGTGTTGAGCGATATTGAGAAAACGGCTGATTGAAAATAAATGAAATTTCTAGGGATGCAATGGGTCGTTGGGGGACATTTTTTGAAGGAGTAAGTAATGTTTTAACCCTTTCCACTGTTTAGGGGTGGGGGTTAACTTTTAATAGTTAAATGGAAATGTGCAGTTTTTTTCCAGATTCGTAATCTCCAGAAAAAACTACGTTATAATCAATGAATAATTTAATGTCAATGTCAATGTCACTACACAACAATATTAAAAAGAAAATCAACAGAAGAAAAAACTAATATTAGGTAGATGATTTTATTTTATCAGATGTTCAAAATGAGGGCCATTTTGTTCTAAACATTTATCAACTCTTTTTCGAAAAGAATTTCGCACTCTGAATAACATATCTGGGGTGATTTCACGAACTGCACGCGAAATCTCTCATGTCATGGGCTGTAGATGGAGCAGTCACTACTTTTTAGGGGTGGGGGGGGGTAACTTTTAAATGTTAAATGAAAAGGTGCAGTTTTCTTTCCAGATTCGTAATCTCCAGAGAAAACTACGTTATAATCAATGAATAATTTAATGTCAAAAATTAAAAAGAAATTCAACAGAAGAAAAAACTGATATTAGGTACATGATTTTATTATAATAGGTGTTCGAAATGAAAACCAATTTGTTCAGACGCATTGTCGTTGTTTTTTCTACATCCTCTGACACATACCATGTCAACTGGGTAAAAAAATACGGTATTTTGGTTAAATTATGTAGTTAATTATTTTTTTCCCGATTTTTTTGGGAGCTCTGCGGCACTGTAGCGATGATTCACCAGTCGCCACTATTGCAGACAACGAACGACTTGACATGTTATTATATTGCCAGTAATTTTCTTAAATTATCTTCGAGTTTAAAGTCTTTAGTTTAAGCGTCTTGTTAAAATAAGTGTTCATTGTGTTCGTTTATTGTTTCTTTTAAGTTCTGTTCGTTTATTATTTAGCTGTGTTATTTCTATTCGTATTTAATAATCTTAGTTGAGATTTTAACTACCTCTCCTTAAAATGAATGAATTCGACTTCCAAGTCGACATGTTATTAATTCTCGGAGAATGTAGAAAAACTATCGCAATGCTTCTGAACTTTGGGCGGTAAGATTTCCCCACTTACCACCAAAATCTCACATGGCGTTTAAACGATTAGAGACTAGGAGTCGCTAGACCGGCCAACTCTCATCCAGAAAACGCAGCAGGAGGAAAACCAAAACGAACGACGACATGGCGGTAGGAGTTTTGGGAACAGTAGCTCTCAACCCTCATAGTGGTTCCCGGGAACTATTCAAAGACGCCGGGATGTGTAAAACATCCGTTCTCAGGATTTTGCACAATTTCAAATTTCATCCTTACCATATTACCTTACATCAAGAATTGTATGGACAGGACTTTGAGAGACAGGTGCAATTTTGTCGGTGGTTTTGACTATGGAACAATGGAAATAACTCACTGGAAAACATAATATTTTCTGACGAAGCGACATTCACTAACCATGGTCAAGTCAATCGTCACAATATGCATTATTGGGCTGAAGAAAATCCACACTGGATGCGAACAGTCGCTAATCAACACCCTTGGTCGATAAATACTTGGTGTGGGATATTTGGCGATGTTGTTATTGGACCTCATTTTTTCTATGGTAATCTTAATGGACAGCGATATTGCGATTTCCTTCGAAATAACTTGCAAAGATTGATGCCAAATATTCCAGAGCAACAACGTGAAGCAATTTGGTTCCAACAAGACGGCGCACCATCACATTACTGTCGAGAAGCACGTGCTATATTGAACGACACTTACCCTAACAGATGGATTGGACGTGGGGGACCAGTAAATTGGCCTGCAAGATCGCCAGACTTAACCCCCTTCGATTTTTTCTTGTGGGGTTTTGTCAAAGAAAAAGTCATGGTGACTGGTCCAATTACAGCCGAACACATGAGAGAAAGGATTACGCGTGCAGTTCGTGCAATCACCCCAGATATGTTATTCAGAGTACGGAATTCTTTTCGAAAGAGAGTTGATAAACGTTGATAAACGTTTAGAAAAAAATGGCCGTCATACTTATACACTAGTTAGGCGAAAATTCATATATCATTTCCGAGGGATTTGGAGGAAGAACATGATTTTTAAACATACGTTTATTTATGTAACTGGCATTTAGACACACTCTGATGGAACCATCTTTTTTTTTCACCATTACTAAAGGACTCACGTATTCAGTTTGTCTACATTCGACCACCCCCAAGTCAACAATCTACCTTATTTGCCGTTTCATTTCCTCTCGATAGGCATGAGGTACCGGGTATGGTTTAATATAAAATGGAGTACAGTCGTGTAACTGAATTTCATGTTCATATATTTTAATTAAACCAGGTTGGTTCGAAAATACCTCCTAAAAATCAAGTAAGAAATTTACCAACAACCCCTTCTCCGGTAGCGAACATTTTTCCGCCTTAAACACAACAGCTAAGTGCTGTATTCCTTTGTATAAAAAATTCGGCTCATTCTACGATAAACAGGGTTACCTTTCCTATCAGTAATTTCTTGAATTGACCAACATATTTTTTATCCGTCTTCCCAACAAAAGCACATTCCTTTAAAACATTTTCAAATGTACCTCTCACCAATGAATCAGCAAAATCAATATTTATTCCAAAAGAACCCATCCAATCAGAACTCAAAATCATATCTCGTGATAGACCGGGAATAACCAAAAATGGGACTTCATATTCAATATTATCGCCTAATTTTACCACTAAAAAAACTTGCTCTCGAACCTTCGAATTTTTATTTCCCCACGCACTTACTAAAGTAGCATTACGAGCCGGGATTTTAGAGATGTTTAAATTAATTTCCATTAATTTACGCAAGAATTTCTCAGATATTCCCGTCACTTCCGAACCTAAATCAACTACAGCTCTCATACTAAAACCACCGATGACTACGTCCACTAGAGGGGAAAACGATTTTTTTGTGTATATCATCCTCGGGTTCCTCTAATAATTCTTATTTAATAATTCTTCATTACGAGTGGTACCACGTCCCTGAACATTTTTGTCACCCTACCGTGTATTAACGTGTAAACGTCACTGTCACTGATAAAATAAAATCATGTACCTAATATCAGTTTTTTTCTTCTGTTGATTTTCTTTTTAATTTTGTTAAATTTAGCGTAGTGACATTGACACTGACGTTAAATTATTCATTGATTATAACGTAGTTTTTCTGGAGATTATGAATCTGGAAAAAAACTGCACCTTTCCATTTAACATTTAAAAGTTACCCCCCACTCCTAAACAGTGGAAAGGGTTAAAACATTACTTACTCCGTCAAAAAATGTCCCCCAACGACCCATTGCATCCCTAGAAATTTCATTTATTTTCAATCAGCCGTTATCTCAATATCGCTTTGTAACACTTTAAAAGGACCACCCTGCATATGACAGACTTGTTTATTTGGCAAATTGATGGGACAGGTAAAGCAATTGTATTGGAAGACCGGGTAATTCTAGCAGCTGCAGAGTGAGTTTCATTCCGAAATTTCCTGTGTATTAAACATGCTGATTCCAGGATAATAAATATGGCATTAAAAAGTTGTTTTGTACAATTTCACCAGGAACAAATACCACACCGCATATGTGCTTCTATTAGTCCAAAACAGGCATTCCCAACGCCCGATTTGTGAAGTTGCAGGCTCAAACCTGAAGGACATAGTAGTCAAATGGAAGTATAGTTATTAGATTTTTAATATGACCCTAATCAACGAAAAGTCCTAAGAATTAATTTTCATTTAGGGATTTTACGATTATGTTATATCAACTTACATGAAATGTACATTTAGAATTCATTGTACCAGTTAGTTCGTCACACCATTTTTAATTTTACTGTTTTTGTCACGTCATAAGACTGTTGCGTCATCAGCAGCATATATCAGATCATTAATACATAGTAAAAATAGTATGGGCCACAAGACTGAGCCCTGAGGAACCCCTTGCATTATATTTTAATTTTCCGAATAAGTCTTCATTTTCTGAAACAATACTTTAGGATTAACACAGTTAAACGTCTTTGTTAAGTAATAAAATATCACAGTAGCCGCATTTTTCTCGCTAAGATTTATGTGCAGCGACACCAAGAATGAGAAAATTCAGGACTCAGGACACTCAAAACATTATGTGGTAGTTTTCCAAAAACTTCTACAGCCATTTCACTCCACCCTTTTATAAGACAGATAATCTGACCAAGCTCAACAGTGCCAGTAGCAAGAAGAAAAATGAATCTAAAATATGATCATGTTGTAAATAGGTCTTGTAATCACCCCTTTGAGCAACATTATGAACTATGTGATTGTTCCGCTGTGTCATCAAGGGAATTGGAATGTTGATGTCTACTCTAGTTTCAAAAGAACTCTGTTTTTGGGTTTTTCGCCACAATTATAATATAAAATTAAAATATGAAACAAAAAATCTATCTATTTACCTTAGAAGTTTAAAAGGCTGTCATTAATTCTGACCGAAGAACGATATTGAAAAATATCTATTTTCTAGACGTTTCAGGGGAAACTCTGCCTCTTGGGTCCAGCAAAACTAAAAATCCAAAACTAAAAGCAGAATATTACCTAGGTTGTGTATCAGAAATATAACCAGAACGGCTAATCTCTGACAGAATGTCAACGAATGTCAATTTAAAGGTGTTATTTTTAATTGTTAAAATAAGGTGAATAAATATGTGTACCTAGAGTATGTTCATTTTAATTTATTGTATTTTAAAGTGTCCTTTTTTACTTCAATATTTAGCAAATTTAACTATGTTTTATTAAAATTAACGGAACAAGATGCTATGCAATTATCTTCATTTAACACTTTTAAGGCACTTTCTTTTATTTTATGTTTTTTGGAAACATGGTTCTTTTGCCAAAATACTAAAAGAATTCCAATTAATTTTATGATTGTTATCTAGTGCATGTTGGCAAATTTGATTTTTGACTAATGGCCTAGAGGTTTCACCTATATAAAACTTATTGCATTCACACGGAATTTTATAAATAACATTTCTTGTATTTTCTTAGGTCTTGTTTTTGTAAGTTGGCCTCTAAGCCTATTTTGTGCCTTAAAGATCGTTCTTATGTTAAAACGTTTACGTATTCGTTTTATTTTATCTGCTAAGTTGGGTATGTATGGTATATAGAGGTTTGTAATTGGTCTCTTGGATTTGTTTGACCTCTGGTTTCTCAAATTCATAAAAACATTTTTCAATGAAATCATTAGGATAATTATTTTGATTTAAAACATCTTTTATACATTTTTTTTCTTCTACAAAATTTTGATCTTTGCAAATTATTTTTACTCTATCATATAGACGTTTTACAACTCCCTTTTTAACCATGATTCGATGATTTGAGTAAAAATTTAGGTATCTGTTTGTGTGTGTAGATTTTCTGTATACTTTCGTTTCAAAACTGTGTATATATTTTTTAATAAGTATGTCTAAAAATGGAAGTTGTTGGTCTGTTTCTATTTCAATACTAAATTTAATTGTCGGTTATTTGTTGTTAATATGATTTAAAAAATCATTTAAATGTTGATCGTCGTGTTCATAGATACAAAAAACGTCATCAACGTATTTCCACGAACGAAGTGGCTTAAGATCGTAATTTTGAACATAATTTAACTCAAAGTTTTCTATAAAAATATTACTTAGTAGTAAAGGAGATAAAGGAGACCCCATAGCTATGCCAAAATTCTGTTGGTAATATTCATTTTTATATTGAAAATAAATAGTTTTTATACAAAAAGTTAATAATTCTAGAATGGCCTTGATGTTTAATTATGCACGTTCCCCAAGATTGTTATCATTCTCAAGTTTATTTCTTACTATGTTTAAAGTTTTATCTACATTTGTAAAAAGACTAACGATATCAAAACTTACCAGTGTATTTTTTATATTTATTTGAATATTAGACAACTACTCTAGGAAGTGTTCTGACTTTTTTACATATGAATCAGTGTTGCCTATTAGCGGTTTTAATATTATTAAAAAACCAGGTATATATATATATATATATATATATATATATATATATATATATATATATATATATATATATATATATATATATATATATATTTACATATATATATATATATATATATATATATATATATATATATATATATATTATATATATATATATATATATATATATATATATATATATATATATATATATATATATATATATATATATATATATATATATATATATATATATATATATATATATATATATATATATATATATATATATATATATATATATATATATATATATATATATATTATATATATATATATATATATATATATATATATATATATATATATATAGGGTAATTAAATACACAAATGATTTTTTTAAATGACAGTTTATGTTATAAGGATAATAAAAACTCAGATAGTACACGAGTCTTGCTGTTATGACATTTAAAAAAAACCATTTTTCGATGTCGTCGTCATGTGATACAATCCACATGCTTGTGGGGCACATCCAAG
Source organism: Kuschelorhynchus macadamiae (assembly GCA_030620095.1). NCBI lineage: Eukaryota > Metazoa > Arthropoda > Insecta > Coleoptera > Curculionidae > Kuschelorhynchus > Kuschelorhynchus macadamiae. The sequence continues at coordinate 19,271 of JAUTXW010005097.1, read as the reverse complement.
TGGCGCCACTTCAAGAAAAGTCAAGATTCAATTTTTTTTTATGGTTTTAACTAGTTTTAAGTTGTGCTTAAATTTACGGGATACAGTTTACGTGAATATTTAACTGATATTCGGGAGGTAATTGATCCTATATTTTTAAATATGGAAATTAATTACCCATACTCATAAAATCATTTAAGAACACAGTTTGCCGGCGTTAGAGTCGTATCCGTAGCCGTTTTTTCTTATCGCACAGTATATCGGTGGCCGGTCAGAAAACACGGACGAGGTCCATTCATCTAAGTTGGCCTGTCACCGACCGTGCTATCTGCCATCTTTCAGTTATCGTGCTGGAGCTACTTTAAAAGAACTGCTAGAGCTCGGCGTCTTAGCCACAACACTTTTTTGTTTAGTTGTATACTGGTGAACTATGCCTACGTACTTTTCAGATCTTTACGTTTGAGGGACCCTAGATGCCGAAAAACATGTTTTCTTAATTCCGTCGTTCTGTCTGTCTGTCTTTTGGTCTGTCTAACTGTTCGGGGCATAGCTGAAAAACTACTTATTGGCTTCAAATTTTGACTAACAATTAAAGGTTATATGGGATGACATCGTAACATTTTGTTAAAAATCCAATAGGGCGTAATAAAATGGTGACTTAACACAATGTCAAAAAAGTTATTACTTAAAAATACATATCCAATTTACAGAAAATGTTTGCAGAAAATATATATATTTTTGTTAAGATGAACTGTTAAAGTTTTGGTACAAATCCAAGATGGTGGAGCGATATAACGCCCTAATAAATGTCAAAAAAACCCGAGTGAAAAACTATTTCAACCATTATAATTAAATTTTGCCCAAAATCAAGCGTACGAATTCAAGACGGTGTAAGAAACTAGCGGTCTAATTAAATGTTCATAAAAAAAAACTACTTATTCGATTAATTTTAAATTTTACACAAAAATTAAGTGTGTTATAAGGATAAACTGGTAAAATCTTGGTAAGGAATCATTATGGTAGAACAAAGTGGCAGCATTTTAAAATGTGGAAAGTATTCGTATTAAAAGCTACATATCCAATTAAGTTTAAATTTTGCGCAAAAATGAAGTGCTGCATAGGGTTAAACTAGTAACATTTTGGTGATAAGCTTTTATGGTGAAACAAAATTGGGGCCTAATTAAATTTTTGAAATATTAGTATCAAAAAACTACTTATCCAATTGGGTCTAGAATTTGCAAAAAATCAAATGTGAAACTGATAAAATTTTGTCAATTCTATATGGCAAAATAAAATGGCCCCTTAATTAAACGTTAAAAAGCTCGTAAAATTCCATTTCCTAGAATAAAGACCTCCTTTTTATGAATAAATGTATTGTTATAATTGATTTTTTTATATATTATGTAAATAAACTTACAAGAATTATATAAATATTAGAAAAAAACTAATAAGACTACAAAGAAAATAAAAAAATGAAGTATGGAAGCACTGGTTTTATTTAAGTAGGTATAGTAAGCGAATGAATGTTCGTAGGTACGTATCTATGTATATATGTATGTATGTATGTATGTATGTATGTATGTATATTTATTTATATTTGGGACCTTATTTTCTTGGGTTAGGTTAACAATGAAAATACAATTTTTCACATTAAATCAACGTTTCTCTCATTGTGTTGAGCTTTATCAAGATTATATTTCAAGTCTCCTGATTCCTAAAAAGTTTTTTTCATTAAAAACATAGTAAAACATTTACATAGACGTAAACATCATTATATACCTTGAAACGTTAAATGGCTTAAAATCTTTAAAATTGCACATTTGGTAAATTGGCACATTATTTACCAAACTTAGTATAATATTATTTTGTCACTACATGTTACCACGAAAAGCATTAAACGTTTAACATACAACTATGTTAAAGATAAATTTAAAAAAAAAAATCACAAAACATATTTTATTTGTTTTTAAATACTTAAAATTTGATTTAAGCTGTAATATATAATCTTATTAGCTGAGATTTAATATTGCGATGTTATATTTTTATCTTATACGACTTAGGTTAGTTTTACTGACTAGTATATCAATCCCTTTGCTATTTATGTACTTTTTCTATTTTATTCTTTTGGGACGTGGGTAAGCATTAATTTGTAAAATTAGCCTGAATAAATCCAGTATTGAGTGTTGAAAGTCGTAATAAATTAATTACAATTTTATCAAGTTTGCTATGTCCGGATGTCACACATGCATTATGACACGAATGAACCTTATGCTAAATAACTTAAACGGTGCTAAATCTCGAAACACTTTAAGAAGGTTACAGAAATGTATAAAGAATTTGTCACTGTTGTAAAAATGGGTAGGGATGACAGTAAAAACTTCTGAAGGAGTAAAGTTGCCGCAACCCAGAAAAAAAATAACACCCTGCCTATTTTTTTAAAACGTATCAAGTGGCTTTATTGATATTAGTGATAATATATCGTGTATAGGAAAAATCATTTTAACAGCCTCTATTTCGAGAATGTTTATATAATTTTTTTCTTGTTTCTATGAGACAAATCACGGTCCAATTGTTTGGACATGAATTACATCCTGTATAGGTTCAACAAGATTTTTAACATATAATGCATTCTTGCAATCTAGAAACTTTTGTAAATGCTGTGTCATTGGATACACTACTATCTCAAAGTGGACTGAAGCAAATATAAGGAAAATTGGTTTAATATTCACAAAGAATGTAATCACAGAAACAACTGCCCCGCTGGCTAATACTACGACTGACATTGAATATTGACTCCTGACTTTCGTTGGGAGTAATACTGTCAATTTCCTTTTTAGTTAAACGACATTTAACTAAAATTGATCATTTCGCCTGCGACCTTTCAGGATATGTTCCAGGTAAGGATCGTAGTGCCCTTGTTATAACACTGGGTACTATAAAATAAAACAGTATTACTCCAAACGAAAGTCAGGACCTATCAGTGTGATTTCAGAGCCGCACACAGGTAATTTTTTAAACTATAGGTGGAAAAAATTCACGAAAATAATTATGCAAAAATAAACTGCTGGCCACTTGAAACAGTTCACCTGCATTGTTTGGTAAAATTTAAGTAACTGATGTTAGGCGTAAAACTTATCTAAGCTAAGAAGTTATTTATTCAGGGAGTTAAACAAGACTGTAAATTTTTCAATTTTTTATTTGTTCCTAAAATCTACAAAAACAATTTCTTCGTTCTAATTATTAGATTAGCGTAATCCCTAGTGAAATTTTAAAATACAATTTCAAACTTTTTTTTAAATTTTTAATATTTTTTGTCAAAAAAATTAATTTTTCCATAATAAGCTGCCACTTTTTATTAGCCATTTGATATAAAGTTTTCTTGCTAGAGGACTCTTAAGTCATATTTTTTTATAATCTGCACGTTCTGCACTACCCAGAAAATATACAGGGTGTGAAAAAAATGTGGCAAAGTTAGTTAAAAACCTAGCAATCCTAAAGATCATGTACGTTTATTTCAACACCCTGTAGCATAAAAAAGAATTAAAAATTAAAAGTTTTTACTTAAGTTTTAAGTGGTAGTAAATATTTTCTCCAAACGGTTTTTTAATGTTCTCTCTAACTTTATGATTTTTACAAATACATGTGTTGATTTAACAGCCAAATTTACCAACATCGGGTAACACAAGACACATGTAACAGGCTGCCACCTTTTTAGTTTTAAAAATATCAACTCGAAATTTGAAATGTTTCTATAACCTCATAAAAGAAAAATTTTCTATAAAGAAATAATTAAGTTAATTCCGCTTTAACCGGAAGTAACCCCCTACTTTTTTATTTTGAATAGGACTCTGTATATTTAACGGACTATGGTATACAGCTTAAAATTGGATTTTTAACGATATATCACAAGTTAAGTTTTGTTTTCAAATTGGCGGCTGGACAGCCATTTTTTCAAAATTCAACATTGGCCTGTCATGATAAAAATGCAGTCACTTTTTACAAAATACGTTTTAAGCTGTCCAAAATAGGCTTAATTTTCTTTTTTTTAGAACTTCGTTTTAAACACCCTTTGGGAAGTAATATATCTTTTATTTATTTGACTTTTTGTTTTACCGAAAGAGCAATTTAGTACAATTTTTTTAATGACATATTTTATATTTTTGTAAATTGCTCATACGGCAATTAAAACGAAAAGTGAAAAAAAATTGAAAAATCCGTTATTTCCCAAAAAGATGTTTAAGTTGAAGTGTATAAAAAATAAAAACTAAGCTTATTTTGGACTGTTTAAAAGAAATATTTTGTAAAAAGTGACTGCATTTTTATCATGAAACGTCGAAGTTGCATTGTCAAAAAAGACTGCCCAGCCGCCATTTTGAAAACAAAACTTACCTTGTGATATATCGTTGATAAGCTAATTTTAAGCTGAATACGATAATTAATAAAAATGTACAAGGTTTTGTTTAAAATAAAAAAGTAAGGGGTTACTTCCGGTTAAAGCAGAAGTAACTCAATTATTTTTTTTATAGAAAATTTCTCTTTTATGAGGTTATAGAGACATTTCAAATTTCAAGTTGGCCGCCTGTTACATGTCTCTTGTGTTACCCGATTTCACCTCTATTTGTTAAAATCATAAAGTTAGAGAGAAAATTACAAAACCGTTTGGAGAAAATATTCACTACCACTTAAAACTTAAGTAAAAACTTTTAAATTTTAATTTTTTTTGTGTTACAGGGTGTTGAAATAAACGTACTTGATTTTTAGGATGCTAGGTTTTTAACTAACCTTGCCACATTTTTTTCACAGCCTGTATATTTTCTGAGTAGTGCAGAACGTGCAGATTATAAAAAACTATGACTTAAGGGCCCTCTAGCAAGAAAATTTTACATCAAATGGCTAATAAAAAGTTTATTATGTAGAAAAATTAAATTTCTTCACAAAAAAAATCATAGTTATCTCAAAAATATTAAAAATTTGTATAGATTTTCGGAACAAATAAAAAATTGAAAAATTTGCAGTCTTGTTTAACTCCCTGTATAAATAACTTCTTAGCTTAGATAAGTTTTACGCCTAACATCGAGACCAATCTCAGGATGTTAGATATAATTTAATAAAGAAATTGTTCAATTCCTCCAATTGTTCTGTCGGTAAAATGTGAAAAAACAGTAATCGCACTCGTATTTGAATACTGACATCGTGACTGACTGAATGAATCTACACAGTTTTTAATAGCAGATCTACAAGAACCAGGTCCTAGTAAAGGTAGACTTTCTAAATCTTTCACAGATCTTGGTGACAAGAGAAAAAAAACAGGAGATAGTGCCATTGTTGGAAAGTTATTCTACTAAGGAACTATCATCCGCAACTCGAAAAAGTCTTGAGTTGTCAAGCAGTAAAAGTGTGTCTAAAATAGTCCAGGAAATATCAGAACATACACCAGAAAGAGATACCAAAATAAAAAAAGCAATTAGTACTCCTAATTATACTACATAATTATACGATTCACAAAAAATCCTACATTTTAATGCAGCAAGGAGCCGAATAACGGCATGCCAACATTTACCCTAATTATAATATACTTGTGAGTGCTAAAAAGAAATGTTTTCCAACCGAAGATCACAGATATATCCTCCGAAATAAATTTGCAAGAACTGGTCGATCATACAAAAAGCTGTTATTTCTACTTTTTCATTAAATTTGTTAAATAAATTTAATCTTTAATGGAGATGTGATGGCAGTGCCGGACACCCTACATAACAGCAATTTATTGACGAAAGTGTTTTTTCAAGTGCTTCCATCAGTTTGTTTTCCGTATGTCTAGTTCCACTGCAAATGACAGCAGAGAATAATAGTATATTCTGGTAAAATCTCCGATCGTCTTCTATCAGATTTTGCAGACCAGTAAAATTAATTTTTGCGAAAGAAACACCAGCACTCTCAAAAAAAGAAATAGAAAATATAAAAACCCAGATAAGAAATATTAAACCCACTGAGTGTTTTGTTGAGGAAGGTCTAATAACTATTAATCATTCCTTTGAACTGACTATGATAGATGGAACGATTTGATTTGTTTTAGAGAAAGAGCTCGTCGGTTACTTTGACCATTTAGTGCTCCAAGAGAATTTGGTTTTATATTAAATTTGTGTTTTTAATGATTGAGTGGATTTTTAGATTTTAGAAAATAAGTGGGCATCTTTGAGAAAGTTTGGCTTTGCTGATGTTAAATTTCATGTTATCTTCTTAATTTAGTGATTTCTTGTCTTTACAAATTCATAAGATTTGCGGGAAAAGATAATGTGTTTTATGGTTAATGGTACTTGGGATATGTTGCGTTCAGGTGAGGTTCCATTTTTTAGTAAGAATTAGTGAGTGAGTTTTGTATGGCCTATGGATAGCCTTTTGCATATTATATTTTCTTTTCTATTTAACTTTTTAAAATGGAAGAGAGCGAAGAATGAGTGTTAGAACTCGTGTAGTTTGTTTGAGCCTCCGTACATATCCCAATCTGTTTGTATCAATTTATCGATTATATCTCAAGTATATAATTTAAATTTATTTATATGTATAGGGTCTTCCATTGAGAAGGAAAACCAGATTTTTTTTGACTTACCCGTATTTCTCAAAAAATTCAAAATAGCCGTCAAACAAAAAAACGGAAATTATTTTTATATGAATATATTCAATTAAATAGGTAGCAAAATAATTTCCGATTTTTTTGTTTGACTGGCATCATAAGATAGCTTACCGACAACTAAGACAGGAATGTGAAAGTTATTTTGCTCTAGATCCAACCGTTCAGGTGCTATGACGGCTCAAAGAAGCAAAAATGTCAATTTTCAAACATCAATAAATCAAAATCACCTGAAGATAGACATATAGTACCCTTATTAAAAAACACTTAGAATTGACCATAGAATCCAAAAATGTAATAATATATAGGGTGTTCTATTTAAAAACGCAACATTCTTGGCGTAAGTCTTTTGTTTCGCATTCAATTGTTTTTTTGTTACGATTTTCGAATTCTCCGAGCTAAAATACATCGATTGGCTATTTTGAATTTCTTGAGAAATACGGGGGAAGTCAAAAAATAACCGTTTTTCCTCCTCAGTGGAAGACCTTGTACAAGGCTGGTAATTGGGGAACCATTTCACAGGGCAACACACATTTTGGTGCCTGCGATTTTTTAACTGTTGCTGGGTAATTTTTGGATGCAGAATGTAAAAATGTTCTCAGATTTAGTCTATCAGATCTAGTTAAAAAAAAAATTGTGTATATATTTTTCTTTATAACTGTTATAATATATAATCTTACTATTGCCAGTTAAAAAAACAAAGACACATGGATTTAAGTATTTATTGCAAAAACTTAATTTACATAATTACATCAGTCACTAATCACATACAAATTTTCTTTTATACGACTTTCTAGAATGGAGTTTACTAAGGCAGTCTCGCTGAAGGCTCCAGCAGTAGTCCGCCATCAGGTGCCTATCTCATCGTCCTTGATAACGATCTTCCACAGTTTTAATATCCTGATGGAATCTTTCCCCCTGTTCTTCACTACAATCACCTAAGTTTTCTGGAAAACGATCTAGGTGGCTGTGGAGGTAGTGAACTTTTATATTCATGTTACCGCCGAGAATACTTGAAAGCATAGTTTCCACTAATTCTGCGCAATTCTCTGCTTTATGATTGCCAAGAAAATTTTGTACTACTTGAACAAATGAACACCAAGCGTTAGATTCAGTTTCCTTTATTGATGTGGTGAATTGTGGATCTTTAACAAGTTGTCTTATTTGAGGACCATCAAATATACCAGCTTTTAGTTTTTCCGTGCTAATGCCAGGAAATTTACGTGACGAATACCCAAAACAATTTCCATCTCGATTTAAAGCCTACACAAATTGCTTCATTAGGCCTAGCTTGATATGCAAGGGCGGAAGTAAGATTTTTTCTCTTGAAACCAAAGGTTCGTTGATCACGTTTTGTTTTCCTTGAATCATGACATCTCTTGTAGGCCAATTTTTGTTAACCCAATGCTCATTTTTAGCTCTACTGTCCCAAAGGCACAAAAAACAAGGATGTTTTGTATAACCACTCTGCTATCCAAGGGGGAAGTTAACCATTTTTAAATCAACACAAATTGCCCACTGATGTTCTTCGTATTTAATTTTTCTCAAAACTAATGCATTTATTTCATATTCTTCCTTCAAGGTAGTAGAATGACCAATAGGAATTGAGCCATATTTGTAACCGTTATGTAAAAGAACACATTTTAAACTACGTTTTGAACTGTCAATAAAAAGGCGCCAATCATCTGGAGTGTATTCAGGCAAACCCATTTTTTCTAAGAGCCCTTTTATATTTTTACAGAATACCAAGTCATTTTCCTGAGCGAAAAAAAGGAGCAGATCCTTATCTCTTTTACGATAAAATGTAATATTAGTACCTGGACAAAGTAGATTTTTTCTTTTAATCTGCATGCAAGTAATTCAGCGGATTCCTTTGAGAGATTCAGGTGTCTTATAAAATCGTTTAGTTCTTCTTGATTGAAACACTGCGGAGTTGCTAAATCTGGTTCAAATTCGCTGTCGTTTTCTGATTGAATTCTTTGAACTTCGTCAGACGTTGATGTTTCCGTATCATCTTCTGTCAGTTCGGGTAGACTGCTGAATGATGGAACGGGTATTTCTTCCGAATGCGCTACAGGCTTTCTTGCAGAATCTAGATCAGGATATGTCGATTTGGGTCTATTGTTTCTATTTATGCTTTTAATATTAACGAGACAAAAATAGCAGTCGCCATGATGGTTTCGCGGTTCTCTCCAAACCATTGGTACACCAAACTTTAGGCACTTGCTCTTTCCAGTTGTCCACTGTCGCAAATGTTCAACACATGTTTTACACATGAAATGTGGGGTCCAAGATTTATCTTGATCTCCTAAATGAACGGCAAAATAGGCAAGGTAAGCTCTTTTCACAAAGTAAGAAATCGTTTTTCTGCTTTCTTTCAAAGTGTATTCACCATATACATAACAAAAAACATCGGGATGATTTACACAGGTACGTCTGCTTGTGGATGCCATTGTTTCAGTTTAGTGTCTTGATACTATAAAACGACCAAAATTTACGCAAAATGATAGCACAACTTTACTTGGGAAAACTCAGTAATATACTAAATCGGTTACAGCCAAGCAGTATAGAAGGATCGGGTCATGGGCAATTACAGGTATAAAAGTAATTAAGAGCAGTGTATTGAGTAGTTCCTAGTATAGGAACATTGGGTCACGAACAATTCCAGGTATCCATTTGGTTAATTAGATTCTGGGAAATTTCTATTTTGACGATTAGGTACATATTTATCTCTTTATTTGTTTTCCTTTATCAGAAAAAAATATCAATTAACCTGTAACCTGTATCTCAAAAACTAGAGCTGATAGAAAAAATGTGGTGGCATTTTTGCAATCAGCACATTAAAAACATCTAAAATCAGATTTTTGTTTTCGTTTTGTTACCCTGTGTTATTAATAGCCGACTTAGCCATCCGATCAACTCGATCGTCCTACGTGGCTGGGTATCCATAGAAAGGAAATTTTTTTATTGTCTTGAAGGCCAATGGATAATAATTATAATCAGTAATCTTTAACATTAGTGGGTGGTTTGACCACAATTTTTGGATTGCTTTTAGAGAGCTTAGGGGTCCGTGATGATTAGAAACTTTGTTGAGGATAGGTGGTTTATAATATACTCTAAACTTTTACAGATGCCTGTGAGCTCTCAGACAGAATGGAAGATAGGGGGTTTAGTTTTATGGAAAGAGATTATTTTTCAGATATATAATATGATGAAAAACTCCCCGAAGAGATTTAGGTCCATCAGTGTAAACTTGCTGAAAAGAAGAATACGTAGTAGATAAGAGGTGATTAAGATGTGATCCAATGAGAGGTTGTGTGTTTGTTTTGACACAATATGAATAGATTTATTTCTGGACTTGGAGCAATCCATGGAGGGAATTGGTGAAAATAGGATGTTTCTGTTGCTGGAAGGACAATAATATTATTTGTCATAAGATGACAGTCTGATATTTGCGCCATGTTTTATTTGGATTTACATTATACTGTGGAGGAAAGATGAATTTCTGGTGGTCAATAAAAAAAGGATGGCACTGAATCGAACATCTATAATTTAGAAGAGATTTTAGTCGAATATGACAATGCTAGAGAGCTTGTAATGCTTTGGATACTACTAACGGGTGAAGTGAGGAAGGTTCCCCTTGCTAGTATAAGTGCTTTATTTTGAACAGGATTAAGAATTTTATTGAAGGATGGCTTTGCAGAGTCATATATGAAATCACCATAGCTAAGTTTGGGAAGTAAGATGACTTTATATGTATATTTTCAATAAAATGTTGTAGTCTGAACCTCAAAAGGAATGAGAGAGTTTTGAGGATATTTGAGTGGCGGATTTTCGGTGGACAAAGAGAGCTTTCCAGTTTAGGTTGCTATCCAAAAACATTCCCAATAATTTGAAGTTGTCTTTTAGAGGGATATTATCTGTATTTAATTCAAGATTATTTAGCATGCTGCAACTTCTTATTCTGCAAAAATGTATAAGGGAAGATCTTAACAGCGGAAAAAATGATTCTGTTATGGAGGATCATGTAAGTAGATGGAAAGATGTTTGGTCTGATTTCCAATTCTTCAACACAGACTTATGGCATGAATCGTGCCCCACCTAAAGTTATGAATAATCTAGACTTTACTGAGATTATGAGATCTCTACTCTCCATGTGCTTGGAGTGTTGTCTTCACATTTCCTACAAGTTAGGGTTAAAAAAGATGGCAGATACTGGACGAGAACGAGAAAAAAATTGTAAAAGAGAGAAAAGAAGAAATAATTAAAAAGCTGAGAAAAAAGTTGTCTTTGTTGGTTGATATTTCTAAGCAGGTTTATGGCACGATTAATAATGAGAATACAGCCAGAATATTTTTCCCTAAATATCAAGTAGTAGTTATAATAGGGGAGCGCCTCCTCCTCCTCCTCTTCCTCTCTCTCATGTCCCTCATTCTTAACTTCCTCCCCTTTTATTCTCATTCGCATCATATTTTTTAATTTTTTCTCTTTGTTCTCCCACATTTGATTTTGCATTCTTAAGTCTTATAAATAGGTGCATCATGATCATTTTAGTATGCCGAGACACATTTACTAAGCTGTGCTCGAGTTGCGTAAAAAGTTATTTTTGAATTTTTCCACCAATTTTGTATAAAACAAAAAGAAAAAATGTGTCAAGTAATAAGTGAATTATGTGTAATCGCGAAAAATTAACTACAACTATCAGACAGTTAAAAGTTAAATATCTCAATTTCTTTGAAGTGATTTCGAAAGATGAATACACCAAGCTGTTTTATCCACTGAAACGAGATTATTTGGAAGCAATTGACTGTTGTGATGATTATTTAGAAGGAATTATAAGCCTTACTACGTTTTTCAATACATTTGGGAAATCATACTTTGTAGGAGAATTAAGCCACCTAATAGAATTTATAGGAGAAGATTGCCAATTTATACCTGCTATTATTGCAACCCAAAAGAGGTTTCAATTATACGAAGATAAAAAACAGGTATTATCAAAGAAAGTTAATCCTATTCGCAAGAGACGTCCCCCTACATATTTAAAATATTATGTTAAATAAATGAAATGGCTGAGTTGCTGATTGCAGTTAAATTATTAGAGGAGAAATTTAGTAATCTTTCAAAAACCTATTTCTCATATTGTATGGCAAGTGGTCCGGAGTGGATAGACTTTTATTGTAATCAATCTGAGGAATTCGTAAAGGCTGCCCTCTGTTGCAACAAATACATTGAAACATTAAATTTTTTTCAACTTATTCAAGATCTAAAAGATATTGGCTTTGGTTACTATTTAAAAGACTTGAAGCAATTTATTGACGAGGATACTATTCTTCAAGAAATTGAAAAGGAAGAATAAATTTAATAATATTTACAATGGAGCAAATGGTTACTGAAATGTATGAAGAGTTTATTATATCTGCAGCATACTTCCAATATTTATCAATTGTAGGCGAAGAAGACGCAGAAGCACAAGATTTGTCAGCATATGTTAATAATATAGATCGAACGAAACAATGTAAATTAGCCGCTAAATTTTGTAATGATTATTTAAAATATAAAAATGAGTATGAACTTTTAAATGAATTTAGAAAATTAGATTTAAGGTATCATATTAATTGTATTCAATCATGGTTGGTTAATGCAAAATAAAAAGGTAATTAAGTTTTTTTTTTATATTTTTATTCATTCATAAAACAATTGTCATATAAAAATAACACATTTGTCAAAGCACACATACAAGGTGATTTTGAATGATAGAAGCATTTTGGTTCCATTAGCTTTAGAGCTGGTTGTTCATCTATTTCAATCACATGCTTTTTAGAATATTTCTGTATAAAATCCTTTTTTCGCTTCCTTTTACAAAAACAAAATCTGCTTTCTTCGTAAGTGTTTCAATTATTTTTGGGAAATGATGTAATGGAGTAAATCCATTATTCCAATGTATACAATGATAATTTTTCGTTAACCATACCGCCTGCTTGTGACAATCAGGTGAAAGAAACTCCATTGGAAAAGGCTTTTTAAAAATGTAATGAGTCATTTCATAACCATCAAAAGCTGCAAGCTCTTTCGGTATAAATTTATTTTTTTCATCTTTGAATCCTTGAATATCTATAACCAATCTCATATTTTCAAAGCAGCAAATTTTTTAATGAGACTTTTTTTACTTGAATAATTTGCAATTTCTTCTTTCAGTTGATTAATTTTAAAAATAAATTTTTCAATTTGTAGTTGTAGTTTTGATGTCATGATTAAAACTAAAAGCTTTTGAAAATTTCTTTAAATTAAATCGAAATATGAAAATAGTGGGGATAAAGTTTATAATTGTTTCACAATTTTAGTAAGAGGGTTGTAGCTAAATAATTTGTCATGTAAAATAAGACAATAAGCAGAAGTATCTTTTTTAATTGCATTGTGTGTCTCAAATTCAATTCTCATTACTACGGATCCCGTTTGAATTGTTTCTTTTTGATGGGAGCAATCAATATGTGTAATAGGACTAATGTTTTTGAATTGTTCAGGATTAAAAATGGGTTCATTTGGAACGCCATAATAAGACTGTCTAAAGTTGGCAAACATTTCGTATAAAGCAGAAAATTTGTTTTCTTCGAAATTTAAGTACAAATCGTGATAAGGATATCTTTCAGAATTTAAATATACTCTAATATTTGACAAGGTAATATTGTCAAATTTACTCATATCTTTAACAATTTTCCCTTTTCTGTTTTCTTGAAAGCCAATCACAACATGACGAGGAGCTTCTAGTTTACTAGTTGTTTTTACCGGCCATGTGTGACGGGTTGTTTCGGTTAGAGAAGAATATTCAACAAGTTCCCAACTCCTGAATCCTATCAATATATCTTTATTTGATTCTAATATTTTTAATAGAGCAAGTTGTTGTGGCATATCAACTAGAATGTGAGGAACTTTCCAATAAATTTTATCGAAAGTAACCAATGGAGTGTCAGGAGCAGTAACAAGGTGTGCCGGATCTTCTTTGAAAATAACACCATCTAAATCATCAGTTGATCTAATAAGAACCAATTCCTGTTTCATATTCATAATAATTTTTCTGTAATCTTCAAAAAATCTTAAAAGCATTTTTAGTGGTATGGATACGGAGAATTTTCCATCATTATCAACTAAAATTGTATCACCTTCTTTCCGATGTGGAAACCAACCTGCATTTTCCAGTTTTAAACTTTCGTTGGTATTGTGAGAAAGGTAGCTTTTTAAGGTTGATGCTAATCCAACATTTCTTATTGAATCTATAGTAATTCCGTTTAGTTCATAGCGGATTTCTCTGAACAAAAAGGCTATACCATTGTTAATAAATAGCAATTCTTTCTTATATTTACCTTCTGTATTAGTTAATTTTCCTTCGATATAAAGTAAACTATCTGATGGTAGAGTGTAAGCATCGAGTTCTTGAATTGGGATCCTTATTTCATCATTGTAATCGAATTTTGAAGAAATATATGGTTGATATGTGTGAAGCTCAGAACTGACGATGGAATTGTCTACATAAAGCTTTTCGTTTACGTTTAATATGTTCATTATTTTAAAACAGTGAAACCCAAGGATGTGAGAAATTTACGATTATCTCGTCTTAACTTGTTGGTGTTGGATTTGATACTGAACTGTTGTTTAGGCTTTTTCTTTTTATAAGTTTTTACTTTGTTGATAGTAGTAGGGGCAAGTCTCATCCCAAGGGCTCTATTATATCTAACTACCATTTTATATTTCATTTGTTTGTAAATGTAACCTTACTGTTATAGTTTCTCCTCTAAAACTGATAAGTTCTCCGTCTTGATCAACTATTTTAACTGTTATATTGTTAATTGCTTTGACGCTAACTGGAAAATACAAAATGGGCAAAGGAGATTCAACTATTTTATACCCTGGAGCTACAGTTGGATAAAACTGGTGAATAATATGAACAGGTTTACCATTATTGTAAGAACCGACACAAATATTACAGTCAATACAAATAGCATTCACCTTAGTTATTTTTGCAACATTATCTGATTCTTCCTCTTTCATAGCTTCTAGTATCCTGCTATTAAAACCCAACATTTTTCCTATCGAATCTTCCTTGGTAAAATCAATTATTCTACTACACATTAAAAAAGTTTTTAGAGTATTAACATTTGCTTTTAAAAGAAAAAAAATTTTTTCATTCGGAAATAAATCTTCTATACTTTCTCTTATGTATGTTTCTATATCTGTAATGTCATAAGTTCCGTCGGGAATAACAATTACTTTTTTATCTATATAAAATTTATTATATCCTTCTTTTATATTGGGGATAGTCATAAACGTTTCAAAATCAGCTAAACCCAGGTAATATTGTTTTTCATCCTCTAAATATATGGGCGGATTAAAATCAGCAGACAAAACAGAACTGTTTCCTGATATGGCAATTGTGGTAGACATTGCAGTTTATTTATGAATGAGATATTACAATAAATAATGAGTTTATATATTTTTTTGCAAAAATTTTAGGGATAGTTGACCACAGTTATATGAATTAAATTTTTGTTTATTTTCATAAGTATAAAATACATCCACTTTGCCATTCGAATTAAAATATTTGAGAAGTTCAAAAGGTGGTTTTAAATTTCCATAACTATCAAAATATATTACATTTTTGTTATTTTTAATATAAGCAGTCCAATGAGATCCTTTATTTTGTTTTTTATCCAAATTTACAATACCACATTCTTTCAGATTAATTTTTTTTGGAAGTTCATCGAGCATAAAAACACCTCTAAAGCCAGTTATTTTTAACAGCTTTACATATTTAATAATATCATTGTTCGTAAGTGCTCTTTTTGGAAAACTTATTTTGAGTTTTTTTTTGTCTGATTGCTTTCATTTTGACGGATCCTCCTTTATAAGGTCTAATAAATAGTCCCTTTCCTTTATATGGTCTAATATATAATCCTTTCCCTTCTTTAGAAGCATTTTCCATTGCAATATTATGTCTATGTATTTCTTCTAGTTGCTGTTTAGCTGCTTTAGCATCATTTACTGCCTTAGCAATTCCTGCCGCGCCTCCACCTAGTGCACCCAGGGCGCCAAGAATGGGAAACAAAAGAGGTAGAAATCCTCCAATTTTTTTGGGCGTTCGAATGATACGTTTTTTTCTCAATTTAAGTTTACCCCCTTTTGTATTTTTTAATCCCAAACCGAACTTTCTTTTACCCTTCATTATTCCTGCAACACTTAAAGCTGCAATTTTTTCACCAATAGAAGAATCTTTAGCTTTTACCCTATCCCAGGCTTTTTTTTCTAATATTTGGTCAGATATGTGTCTTTTTGATAAATCTTCAGTCTGAGAGTAAGATATATCATGTTCTTTGCAAGCGGAATCCAATGGATTTATACCAACGTCACCTCTAGTTAATCTTTTTTCCAAGTTGGTGCCGGGACCACAATAATTATATCCTGGTATATGAACTTCGAAAGGTAGTTTGCTAATTAATTTATTTACTAAACCAGAGCCTTTTCTATTACGTGTTTTAATAGTTTTTTTCAACTTATGGCGACCCACAGTCATTGAAGTTCTTTTTATACTAAAAGCACATTGACATTTTTCTGGTATAAATACTTTTACAGCTAAAAATATTTACTAGTGTGATTAAGAATGAGGATTGAAAAACAAAAATTCTCATTACCAGTAAATAATCATGATGAAAAAATTTTAAGTAAACAGTTGAGAAAGCATGGTGACTTATTTTGCGGTGGTTCAAAAAGAGGGCTTATAGTTGGTTGTAGTGGTAGCGGTAAAACCAACGTTATGCTTACACTGCTCGAGCATCCAAATGGAATTAGGTTTGAAAATGTCTATGTTTATTCAAAGTCATTAGATCAACCAAAATATGAATATTTAAGAAAGTTGTTAAAACCTATGAAAGAAATTGGATACTTTGAATATGATAGCGATGAGAACATTATTTCACCTCATGAGATAAAGCCAAATTCCGTTATCATTTTTGATGATATTCCTTGTCATAATCAATCTATTATTAGGGACTATTTCACGCATGGAAGGCATAGAAACACCGATTGTTTTTTTATTTTTCAAGGATATTCCTCAATCCTTAAACGTCTAATTCGAGAAAATGCAAACTTATTAATTTTATTTAAACAGGACTGTTTGAGTTTAAAACATATATATAATGACCACTGTATGTTAGATATGACATTTGATCAGTTTAAAAATATTTGTGCTAACTGTTGGATGGATCCATATGGCTTTCTTGTAATTGACAAAGATTGTGAAGTAAATCACGGCAGATATAGGAGTAAATTCGATTCCTTTATATATTTATAAAAGTAAAAAATTTGCAGTTTTATTTCATTTAAAACTTGTACAGCATGGATAAACGTTTAGCTCGAGAACTAATAAGATCCAGACAAGCCGTGAAGCAGAAATATCAAAGCTTGAAATTAGCTACTTCTTCTGCTCAGTCCGAATTAGAACAAACTTATAGACCAATAACACAACCACTTAAACAGCTAATTTCAAGTATTGGTAAATCCGAACCATTCGATTTAAAAGAAGAAAGAGTTTCAAAGTATGAAGATTTCAAAACACCTACAAAGCTTTATAAAACATCAACTCCGGCGAAAAATATTCAGAAAACAGGAAAAACTCCGTCACTCCCTACAGAACTACCAACATTTTTAAATGACAGTAGTATCACTTCTTCCTCTCCTGTAGTACAACCATTGTCATCAACTGTTATAGCAGAAACTTCAGATCCTTCTAGTGACACAACAACAAATTTAAACTTGTCAGACATATTGGAACAAACTAGAAAAACAATTCAAACCTATGTTGGTACACCATCATATAAAGATTACTTAGCAGATTTTCATGAATTACCCAGATCATATATTGATGAGGGTGTGAAAGATACACAACATAAATTTGACCATTATTATGGAATAGTTCATGACCTCGAAACGGATAAGTTTTCTTTTGGTTTAACACAGATACCGGTAGAAATTATTGGAAAAGACATTAAAGTGGGAGGAATAACGTACACAGGCACGCCAGGTTTATACGAATTGCTTTTCAAAAAAGAACCGAAAGGTTATAAGAAGGAAGATTTAGATAATTACATGAACATTCTAGCTAAAACAAATGTATATCGTAGGAATTTTGATTCAAATGAACAAGTTCAAGGAAATACATCACACAAATATGTTACAATAATAGGACCATATTTACAAAGAAAGGGGATTACAAAGACAAAAACCTTGCCAAGATTAGTTACAGCATTTAACAAACCAAAACCTCCGTTTAGAACAACTAGAGCCAAATCTACAGGAAAGGGATTAATTTTGAAAACAAACAGATCAAATACAGACTATGTATACTGGAATAATGTTAACGAAATTGTTGATAGGCTACGTTTATTAATTTCATCAAGTGATGCGGGAAATAATGCTCATAGTAACGAGATTATCTCTATTATTGAAGAATTAAGAGAAGATAAAGTAATACTATAAATAACAGCTATCAAATATAATCATATTTATTGTTTAATGAAAGCTCAACATGACAGTTGATAAATTTGGACGCCATATTTCAAAACAAAATCAAGAGAGAATAAGTGACATTAATAATTTAAAAAGGAGATTAGGTGAAAATGAAACAAATAATGAAATCTTTGCTAAAAAGCTTAAGGTTTTTGATGAAAATTTTTTAAAGTATGAGAACCAGATTAAAGGATGCTATACCTCAATTGAAAACGTTAATAAACAGTTGCTAACGCTAAATCAAATAAGTAAAGATTTGCAATTTTTAAATGAACATGTTAAAAAGGAAGACAAAAAATTAAGTGATGATATCAACAAAATTAATAAAATAATGGAAACAAATATAAGAGAAGTAATAATTGAAAAACACAAGGAAAAAATTAAACAATTAAGAACTTTTATAAAAAGGTTAGATGATGAAAAAAAAAGAAATCAAAATAGCATTCTTAACAGTAGAACAATTGACCAACTCACTTTGGAAGAAAATCAACAATATATTTCCTTGGAAAATATAATGTCCAGTGTAATTAAGAAATTAGAACAAGAATTAAATAAAACAGAGGAGGAATTAAAAAATAGTGATAGTAGATCAACTACTTTCTTAACTTGAGAGATAAAAAAATCCTTTAATGCGTTAGAAAAGGAGATTACTAAAATTAGTAAAATTTTAAATGAAAAAAGTTATACAATACAAATTGATAAATTGAATGAATGGGAAAAAACATATAAAAGTTATATTTCGAATTATTACAAAACATAGAAAGTGAACTTCCTTAAAATTGAATAAACAAGTTTGTTGTCATGACAACCGTTAAACAGCAAGTCGTTAATGAATTACATAAACCTGCTAGAAAAAACTACAAACGCAGAAGGGTGGTAGTGAAAGGGTTAAATGATCTTTTTCAAGCTGATTTGGTTGAAATGTTACCCTATGCCAAATTTAATAAGGGATTTAAATATATCTTGATTACCATAAATGTATTTTCTAAGTATGTTTGGGCCGAACCGTTAAAATCTAAATCTGGAAAAGACGTAACAGCGGCAATGAAAAAAATATTAATCAGTGCAAAAACTCCACCAAAAAACTTGCAAACGGATAGAGGAAGAGAGT